>CM069447.1:18034992-18073898 GCA_035610835.1 Ophiura sarsii
ATGAATATACGTCATTTGTGAAGTCGAAAATGAAAAGTACCAGACCATAGTGGACACGAACGCCGTAATCTTTGAATCTCCGTGGATTTCAATTTTATGTCGGAGTGTTTTACCTAATTTCATACTGACACGACCTGAGTGATAATCAAACGGTCCCCGAACGATGCCCAGGCGCTGTTAAAGTCAGAAATATCATCGTTCCCTACAGTCCGAGCGTTCCCACATCGAATTTCACCTAGAATATTCGTCACACGAACCTATGTCCGCCATCGTCTGAATATCAAAAAGGCCCTCTGGAGAGTCAAGGGGACAACATTTTTTTCTACGCATGCGTCCGATCGCTTTGGATTTGTCCACAATAAATTTGGACAAATGCCTAATGAGGTATGTGCTGCATGGCAAGTGACACAACTTCTTGTAATGCGCTAATCAACCGTAGATCTAACACCCGGGCTCCGGCCAGTTTGGGGGTGGAAAAGCCCAATCAGGAAAAGTTCACGGAAAAGATTCAGGCGTTGACGGTTCAATGGTATATCACAGATAGGCAAAGTGGGTATATCCAGTGACAGTTGTATATCCCTTGGTATATAATATTTAATTTTGACTAAAGCAGCCGACAATGCATTGCCATTGATGATAACATCCAGAAGTGGTTTGATGTGATAATAACTTGCCGCCATGAGGATCGAGCCGTGTAGCGAGGGGCCACGCCGAACTATGATCGAGAGTGACTAATAACGCCGCCGCAATGCGGACCCGACTGGCGCGCGGCGGCAGTGGCGTAACTAGACTTTTTCATTTGGGGGGGGCAAGAAGGGGGCAGTGACTTGAAATGGGGGGCTCCTATTTTTGTTTTGAGTCAAGAGATGCGCGCGTAGTGCGCGAAAATTTTCGACTTTACAGCTATTTTTTGGACGATTGAGCTACATTTTGGCTCTAAACAAGCTTGTACCAAAGAATATTTCACTTTGGAAAGACATAATTTCGCGTAGCGCGCGAATTTTTTTCATATGTGTACTTTTGACCATCATAATTCCATGATTCCTTTCGTCAAATGAACCGACAGTGCCACTCTCAACGACACGTGATGTCATTATTGGGGGGATTTGGTGTGTACTTTGTTTGTAAATTTCATTTACAGCCGTACTGGATTTCATTTGGGGGGGGCAAGCGGGGGGGCAAGGGTTCCAAGTGGTTCCAAGTGGGCTCCCGCCCCCCCCCCCCCCCCCCCCCCCCCCCCCCCGCTGGTTACGCCACTGCGCGGCGGGCCGGCACATCCAACATGCGCGAATCCTGGCGTAGCCAGCTTTAAACAGGGCCATAGGGAGGGGGGAGGGGTGGACTTATCAGACAGTAAAAAGTCCGAGTTGTATACCGACGAAAGGCATGATGTACAGTCAATAAAACAATACTACGGTAGTGCCCACATGTTGTGGCGAATATAAGACCTACACTTAATACTTGCAACAGAGTGACGGTGGAATCCGGGGGCCGACTATACGACCATAACAGAGCGACAGTAGAATCCGGTGTTTTGAATTTTTTTTTAAATTGAGTGTATTGTTAATAGTCCCGGTTCTGAGCACTCACAAGCCCGCCCGGCCTGTGGGCCTAAATGAGACACCGTGCACTTTGCGCCGTGCATATGCTATAACCATCTAATGATTGGAAGCGTAGCAGTATCAAGTATTATGAGAAAATGTGTAGGCCTACATATCTCCAGAATCTCCTGAGATTCCTGGAGATTCGGAGTCTACCATCGGACCGGGCTTTCAGTTGACCTACGCATAGGAGCATCGTCGAAGCGAGAATGTCCCCTGTAACCTTTTTCAAGATCTTTGGCACTGAAATTAAAATGTTGGTTCATTATAGAGGGAATCCACTTTACTCATACGTGCCCGTAATCACCCTTCAAAGGTACAAGACTTGATCGCGTCTATCAATAGTTGTCTGATTGCCTTTCCACATATATTTCGACATGAATATTGCGTCTCCCAATTCGTTTATTAAAGCTAGCTACATTTGGTACAAGGACTAACTTTCTTGAAATAAAGTTGTACCAAAGATTTTCTAGAAATTCATCGGTTGTACAGGTTTAAAAAAAATGGTAATCATGGTAGATTTAACATTGGTATAAACGGTCTCCTTTCTCATTGCATTGTACGATTGGCTATGGCCTGTTTTGAAAATGTGTTTGCTTTGTGTATCCAAATAGCTTACAGTTGTATATTAGCCTAGCTATAACAAGCTATAAAAATGACATCTCTGAATGTATTTTAAACAAAGTGTGCAAAGGAGAAATGGTTGGGCACACTGGTATGCTATCATTATCAAGTGAACTCAACTTCAATCACTTATTTATCGAGCAATAGTATATTGTTTTACGCATTTTAATTTGTTTAGATTATAAAGTTAAATAAATCCAGAGATAAATGATAGAAAAATAGATTAAAAAAGAATAGAAAAAAACTATAAAAGCATTGGCGGCCTTTATAAATTATAAAAATTGACATAAAAATGATGTTACATACATCCACAATCAAGTTATTTTTATTTTTAAAAAACAAAAAAATAGAAAACAACAACGAATACACGGAGATTCGAACCCGTGATTGCCGATTGGAAACGATATGGCCAACGTGTGCACGCCACAGAGATCGACGAGTGTAATTGTGTCAGTTTTATTATTTAACCATTGATTCTTTTATTTATAACGAACGGATTTTTATCGTGCCATTTTTGACATTTAAATCATATTTATATGTTACTCTCGCACAAAATGTGTTTGTAATGTGATTATACTCCTTATTTTGGAAAGAATGGTAAAGGCGTTGACATTTCGAACACAATAAATGGCATCTTGTATACTGTTTATACGGTCGCTCGACTGAACGTTGTGTGACCTGTTGCATTGCATTATTCATGTTACGATCTGTTTATGTATGCTTTTGTTATACTTCTCAATCGCTCATCGCCAACTCTGTACAAGAAACTTCATGCGCTGTCCAACGCTGTCGTTAGAGAACAAAAGAAAGTCCCCTTGACTCTCCAGAGGGCGTTATCTGCGACTTTGACTGGGTTCGCGGGTTAATCATATTAATGAGCAAATATGCAAATGAGCTAAGTGTCCCCTCCTATTATATATACTCCTTGGTAAGGGTTGGTGTATAAGTACCAAGTATGCAAATGAGGATAATGAGATTTATTCCGTTGTTGAGTACTGGGTAGATGTGTGGTAGAGCATGTCATTGTATTCAGTAAGCTCATTTGCATACTTGGGACTTCTACACCATACCGTTACCTAGTTTTTTACAAGCATGGACTTATTTTATAGACTGATAAAGTCTGTGTTTCAAGAGATGGTTAGCTTCCACATTACACACTTGCCTGAGTAAGTACCAAAATCCTAGATTTTGGTACATGGACTGCTTACAACACAAGTTTAATATTTGAAGAAACATTTCAAAAGGGTGGGAGGGTAACAAGGGTACCTGCTTTCGGACGACCAAACTAACTCTTTTAAAACCACCGATTGTAAAATGCTATAATAGAAGTTCAAACTAGAAAATCTAAAATAAGTAGCATTCCAAAACAGAAAACTTTGATGAAGATGATTTAAAAGAAAATCAACTGAAGGCAACGTGTCCGACAAAATCTTTGTCGTGGCAAAACTTATTAGATGATGTGTTGTTAAAACAAACAACACTGAATTTCTAAACTTGAAATTCCTATTTTGTCTTATCTCACAAAATATATTTGATTCTATGTCACACGTAAAAGCTTCCGAATGAAACACGATAAACGCTGGCTCTTTCTCCGACATTTAAAATGATAAATTTCAAACTAGGAAAGTATATCTTATTAAAATCTGACAAATAAATGTCTTGCTGAATGTTGTGTAGGCCTAGTGCTTTATTCCGTATTGGACTAAAAGACACGCGGCATGTATTGCTCATATTAAACTTATATGAGAAGGCAGTAGGTCTATTTATCTTCCGATAAATCAAAAAGCGAACTGGCTTAATGATAGTTATTTAAAACGATGACAGAAGGCATGACTTGCCGTTCTTTAAACGATGATCGATGGAGGCGACTTGTTGTAATTCACCCGGTAATTCATGACTATGAACTTCAGGTTTATGAAACTGTTTGCTAAAAGAAAGCTAGCTTGCTTTCGTAACTAAGATGACTCTGGGAAAGAACAAAATTAATCCAATGGACTAATACGGAAAACCAAATGCCATTCTAGACTTAGAGTGACTTATATACAATGAGCTTTGTATATGTCTTCTTAACATTCCTAACTTAAAATGTCATCTCCCTTGAGTTTAAACTACTAGGGAGGAGACAAATAAGTTGAGAATGTCCTATAGAGTAAAGGCCCACCATGTTTTAAGATAAAACAATGGTGACGGCATGCAGAGTAGCTAGACGCGTTTCGACTCTCCGTGAGTCTCATCAGTAGCACGGGCTGCTGGTAGGTCAACTGACCTGTGCCTACATACACAAGTTTTAAATCTAAGTAAGTACAGGGCAAAACTTGCCTATATTACTAACAGACGATAAAAATGTTATGCAACGAGCGAGATAACTTTCGCTGATCGGAACCATACTCGGACCCTAAAATTTCGCGGACAAACTGCCGCTATTAAGCCTATCATACAGTTTGGCAAAAGCCTGAAACTGTAATGAATGTTTTCCATGTTCAATTCCCAAAAGTTAAACCATTTCTTGGTTAACTACAAAATGGCGACCATGCTCTCCGTCCTATGCTGGACAATGAGCTAAACATTTCAAAAGGGTGGGAGGGTAACAAGGGTACCTGCTTTCGGACGACCAAACTAACTCTTTTAAAACACCGATTGTAAAATGCTATAATAGAAGTTCAAACTAGAAAATCTAAAATAAGTAGCATTCCAAAACAGAAAACTTTGATGAAGATGATTTAAAAGAAAATCAACTGAAAGCAACGTGTCCGACAAAATCTTTGTCGTGGCAAAACTTATTAGATGATGTGTTGTTAAAACAAACAACATTGAATTTCTAAACTTGAAATTCCTATTTTGTCTTATCTCACAAAATATATTTGATTCTATGTCACACGGTAAAAGCTTCCGAATGAAACACGATAAACGCTGGCTCTTTTTCCGACATTTAAAATGATAAATTTCCAAACTAGGAAAGTATATCTTATTAAAATCTGACAATTAAATGTCTTGCTGAATGTTGTGTAGGCCTAATGTGCTTTATTCCGTATTGGACTAAAAGACACGCGGCATGTATTGCTCATATTAAACTTATATGAGAAGGCAGTAGGTCTATTTATCTTACGATAAATCAAAAAGCGAACTGGCTTAATGATAGTTATTTAAAACGATGACAGAAGGCATGTCTTGCCGTTCTTTAAACGATGATCGATGGAGGCGACTTGTTGTAATTCACCCGGTAATTCATGACTATGACACTTCAGGTTTATGAAACTGTTTGCTAAAAGAAAGCTAGCTTGCTTTCGTAACTAAGATGACTCTGGGAAAGAACAACATTAATCCAATGGACTAATACGGAAAACCAAATGCCATTCTAGACTTAGAGTGACTTATATACAATGAGCTTTGTATATGTCTTCTTAACATTCCTAACTTAAAATGTCCTCTCCCTTGAGTTTAAACTACTAGGGAGGAGACGATAAGTTGAGAATGTCCTATAGAGTAAAGGCCCACCATGTTTAAGATAAAACAATGGTGACGGCATGCAGAGTAACACACAAAGGACATAGCTAATATTCTTATGTAAACAAATATCGCATAGGACATAGCTATTTTTT
The DNA here is from genome assembly GCA_035610835.1 of Ophiura sarsii. Classification (NCBI taxonomy): domain Eukaryota; kingdom Metazoa; phylum Echinodermata; class Ophiuroidea; order Amphilepidida; family Ophiuridae; genus Ophiura; species Ophiura sarsii. The sequence continues at coordinate 18,040,817 of CM069447.1, forward strand.
GTAAAAATAAAAAATAAATAGCATGGTCTTAAAACTTAAAAGTAAGAAACATAGCAGATGCCCCTTTCGGATCCGAGTTAAATTTAGGCTTTCAATTTTAACCTTTGACCTTTGAGATTGGCTCCTATCATAGCAATTCTGCCTATTTGTAATGTACCTGCTCTCTGCTTCAAGTTATAAAGGACATTTCAAGCTTTAAAATGATACCAAACTTAAGTTTATGGGTCATTCTATTTTTGATATATAGAAAAAGTATTTGAATGTTTTTCTAAGTATTACTTTATTTCCTTGGAACGCTGTGGCGTTCTGTGGATCTGAAAGGGTTTTAAGGGATATCCAAAGTATTATGTTGATTGGTGAAATTGTGGAACAAATCTAATGTCAACCATATAAAATTAACAAACCTTTGGACAGAGCGTGTCAGAACCCGTTGTCCCGAGTTTGCCCATAGATAAACTGTAGGATTTCGCCTATACCCCCCCCCCCCCCTTCCCCTTCATTGGCATAAACGCATTGTTCGGTTCAGAAGTTTTTAAAGGAAGATGTACTGATTGCTGGCCCGATTTTCAATTTGATGTTTAGATTTTACATGAACGGTCATCCTTAAAATTGTCGTATTCTAAAGTTGAGTTGCATAACTCCAATTGTTTTTATTTTAGAAGCACAAGGTCACAAGAAATGTGCCCATTGAGTACACAACATGGCGGGTGGTTAACCACCTTTGGCAGAAATTCACCACATTTTAGCCTAACATTTCTAAATGGAAGATCTGACCTCTAAAATGTACAGATATAATGAGAAAATATGGGGATTCTTTTGATATCAAAATATCATGATGTGAAAAAAAATCATAGCCAACGAAAGTGATCAGAACAATACACCTTTAATTGATTCTTTACGTACAACTACAGCGCAGAAAACATATATCTTCGTCATTTTAAGGGATTTAGAAGGTGTAAATACCGATGATATCCTTTGAATCAAGCATCTCATCAAATGAATTAGAGGAAGGGTAGGGCGTTCTAAAATCTGTTGCTGTTTGTTCATTTTTAATAAACCATGATAACAAGGTTTATACTGCAATGGGTATTTCTATCTAATGCTGAATATTGATCAATAATATCAAGCAGCCATGCTTCAGCCATGCTTTCAAATCGGGAATACCTTAACAAAAAATACTGTTATTCAAAGGACGGTTATACCTTTAACAACATGAATAATGAAATAACTTTAACAATGAAGTTTAAAACATACCGTTCTTTGCTATGATGTAGCGCTTTTGTCACTTTTGAAACTGCACCTACGTCCATTGAAATGACAATAACTCCGTTCCGCAACAATCTCAACAATCGAGGCGTCAAAATACGCAGAACAAAATTATGCACTGGGTCATTGGCCTCCGATTAATCAGACAAATGGAAAGAGGTGTATTGATTGAGCTAAAATGTGACATTTGTCATGTGTTTTAAGCTCGCCTCCTTTCGCGTTACACACGGATTTTGCCTTTCGCGACACGATTTTAACTTTACACATTTATATTTGCTTGTATACCCCCCCCCCCCCCCCCCCCCCCCCCGAGGTAGTAAAAATATACATTTTCTGAAGGGAAGTTGCATGAGGAAACCAAATATGCCATTGCAATTATAGTAGGCGACCAAGGACTAAAATCGTGTGATTCAAAATGTTCGGGAAAATATCAGAATTTTTAATTTTTAATTTGAGATCCATATAATTGTTGTACATACCCCATATCATTATTTACTTTACATATTTGAATTCCTCATGAAATTACCCATCAGATGATATATGATTGTCAAAGGTTACTACGTCGGTAAGGTAATTATACCGGCTAGTGAATATCTCCAATTTTTATTTTTTTATATTTTTAGAATTTTCAGAAATATTTGTTAAGTATGAACCCTTCCTTGATCTAAACTGCATTTCTGAATTCTTCTAGTTACAAGCTTTCCAAAAATGTATAGGGCGATTGCACGAAGGGTCATTAGTTCAAAATGTCCTCCAGAACAACTCATGCATGCATGTAGTACAATACCAATCGCCTGTTTACTGATATTGATCCAAGTGATTAGTATTGTACTCCATACGTGCATGAGTTGTTCTGGAGGACAGTTTGAACTAATGACCCTTCGTGCAATCGCCCTATACTTTTGCTATCATAGTTTGAAAACTTTTTCTGTTATAGTCATTTTTATAAATCAAATATTTAAGAAATACGACAGCATAAAACTAAAAACTATAACAGCACCACCCTGTGGGAGGCGAGTTCATAGCGCGTGACCCTAGCTACGAAATATTGAACATATTTTGGACAGTCCACGTCGTATATAAACTCCTCACGAAAAGTATCGAAACACTTGCACTTGATCCAATAATTAACGGCCCAAAAGGGTATGCCTGCAATATTTGAAAAAACCTTCAAAGGCATAAAACTCAAAGGGCTCAAAAGGCCCAATATGGACACATTTGGCGCTCAGGACTTATAATGAGCATTACACAAAGATTGATACAAATAGAGAGGTCAGCACTTACCTTAATATTGCGATCAATGTGATGCAGATGAACCTAACGGGAGACTAAGAGAAGAGTGATGAGGTCTTTGCCGGAACACACGGTTCGTGGTACCTACGTGGTACCATACAATCCAATTCATGCAAATAAGGGTGGATATTATGAGAAGCGGTTGACTGATTCCATAGATGTCAATAGAGGATTCATGCAAATAAGGGTGGATATTATGAGAAGCGGTTGACTGATTCCATAGATGTCAATAGAGGATTCATGCAAATAAGGGTGGATATTATGAGAAGCGGTTGACTGATTCCATAGATGTCAATAGAGGATTCATGCAAATAAGGGTGGATATTATGAGAAGCGGTTGACTGATTCCATAGATGTCAATAGAGGATTCATGCAAATAAGGGTGGATATTATGAGAAGCGGTTGACTGATTCCATAGATGTCAATAGAGGATTCATGCAAATAAGGGTGGATATTATGAGAAGCGGTTGACTGATTCCATAGATGTCAATAGAGGATTCATGCAAATAAGGGTGGATATTATGAGAAGCGGTTGACTGATTCCATAGATGTCAATAGAGGAGATGTGGATCAGGGTATCAAAGAGGTAAAGATAACACAATTTGCGGATGATACTACTATTTTTGTAAAGGATGAAAAGTCTATATGGTCACGCGTTATGAACTCGCCTCCCAATAGGGTGGTGCCGTTACATTTTTTAGTTTCATGCTGTCATTTTCCTCAAATATTTTTAAAACCACAAAAGCTATCTCAACAAATTTGGTAACATTTTAAAGCCCTAATAACAAGCTATCTGCCTGCAAATTGGCATTGGTATAGCTAATACAGAATGGGAGATACAGCTGTTTGATGTTTGGGGACCAGGGGTGGTGCTGGAAGGGGTGTGTCTGGAAGGGGTGCCGCCTGTACAAACTCAATGGGGATAATCCCATGTTTTGTTCTTTTTACAATAACTAGTCATCTCCTAATGTTACAAACACCATTCTGGTCCCATTTTAAAGGATAATTAGTAGTCTTTAAGTATGTGGTTCAACAGACTTGTCAACTATTTGTAACAACTAATTAATTATGGATAAGACCATGAACATCAACTTTCTTCCTATTCGCTACACAGCACTATGAAAACTCTCTCATTGCTTGCGTGGTAGATTTCGATCGCGACAGGAGCATGCGCAGATGCGATTTTTGTGTAAGTGGTCTGTGATTTTGTCAATATTATATTTTTACTGTGATTTGTCGATCTGCATTAAATGCAAAAAGTAACAACGCCCCCGGCTGGACTCGAACCACCAACCTTTCGGTTAACAGCCGAACGCGCTAACCAATTGCGCCACGGAGGTGATTATTACTAGGCTGTTTTGGTTTGTCATGTTCACCCGTACACTTCCCCGTACACTTTCTTGCAAAGTCAGGCATCGTTTTTTCTCAAATGTTGCTTGCATATTGCCTTTGCTGTCGCCTTTAATACATGTGCTGTTACTTGAACTTGGAACCAACGTTTAATTTGAACTGTCTATTTTCAATAAAAAAATACTCCAATACGGGAAAAAAATCAGAAAAGCTCACAGACAACAAATAAGAACATCATTTTACTCGACCTAGAATTTCAATCAACGGATTTCAATCATCGGCAAAACCCGATGATGTGAGTGACGTCATTTAATGAGCTCATTAGCATAATTTATGTCCGTGAAATATACAATAGGGTTTTGGTAGTGCACAGTAAACATGAATAATCAGCCTCAATTTACCGGATTTATAAAAATGACTATAACAGAAAAAGTTTTCAACCTATGATAGCAAAAGTATACATTTTTGGAAAGCTTGTAACTAGAGGAATTCAGAAATGCAGTTTATATCAGGGAAGGGTTCATCCTTAAACAAATATTTTTAAAAATTCTAAAAATATATAAAATAAAAATTGGAGATATTCACTAGCCGGTATAATTACCATACCGACGTAGTAACTTTGACAATTATATATCATCTAATGGGTAATTTCATGAGGAATTCAAATATGTATAGTAAATAATGATAGGGGTAGGTATAAAAAAAGATATGGATCTCGAATTAAAAATTAAAAACTCTGATATTTTTCCGAACATTTCCGATCATACCATTTTATTTCATGGTCGTACTATAATTCCAATGGCATATTTGGTTTTCTCATGCAATTTCCCTTCAGAAAATGTATACTTTTACTACCTCAGGGGGGTATACAAGCAAATATAAATGTGTAAAGTTAAAATCATGTCGTGAAAGCCAAAATCCGTGTGTAACGCGAAAGGAGGCGAGCTTATAACACATGACCATATATAATGTCATAAATGTACTTGATAATTTTACAGTTATTTCTGGATTACAGCTAAACAAAACAAAGAGCGATGCACTTTGGATGGGGTCAAGAAAACATAGAAAGCAAGGGGTTGGAGGTATAAATTGGAAGTTTCATCCCAACAATAATGTAAAAATATTGGGTGTTGTAGTAAATCCGTGTATTAAATTAGAAGAGATGTGTGTAAACTGGGAAGCTAAAATGGACTCAATAGAAAAGGCAATTAGGTCTTGGACGATGAGAAATCTGTCAATGGTAGGTAAAATACAAATAGTAAAAAGTCTTTTGGCATCTAAATTTACGTATATAGGTTCAATAGCAGACTTACCTAAAGTGTTTATAAACCGAATAAATAGCTTATTTTTCAAATTTGTATGGGGAGGCTCAGAAAAAGTAAAGAGAGCGACCTTATCCAATGACTATGGAAATGGTGGGCTACAAATGCTGAACTTTAAATATTTTTTAGATTCGTTAAAGATTTCTTGGTTAAAAAAGCTGATGTCTCCCGAAACAGACACATGGAAAATGATTCCACTACATTTATTAAGCGAAACATATTTGGGTCTCAATATTTTAAAATGCAACTGTACTTTAGAAAGTATGAACGAATTGTTTAAGTCAAAGATATATAAGTTACCCATGTTCTATAGTAATTTGATTAAGGCTTGGTTTTTAACAAAATGTTCCCAGAACATAGATCAAGTAGAATCGTGGGAAAATCAGGTTATTTAGAATAATGAATGTATAACTAGTAGAGGTAAAACATTATATTTTAAGGAATGGGCAAAGAAGGGTATAATGTACGTCTCAGATCTTTATAACCAAAATAGAGAATTTAAGTCAATGGAGGAGCTGAAATTGCATTTTAAAAATGATGGTAGTTTTGTGTTGAAATACATAGCTTTAAGACAAGCAATGCCACATACGTGGAAAACATCTACAGATTCTTTAAACAATATCTATGACGTAAATTTTAATTATGGAGAAGCCTTTGTTAAATTATCTAAATGTACAACAAAAACTGTACAGAATAGCAATGCAATCACAGATATCATTGAAACCAAGATGTCAACATTTCTGGGAAAATAAGCTCGATAATATGAATTTCGATTGGTCCATTATTTGGAAAACACTTGTTCAAGACATCAAAGAGCCACGACTAAAAACATTGAACTGGTAAATCATTAGCAACATTTATCCAACAAAAGTATTTCTTAAGAAAATAAAGAAGGAAGAAAATGATATCTGTGAAACTTGTAACGAAATAGATTACATTGAACATTTCTTTTATAGTTGTAAGAAAATCAAAATAATATGGAAAGAGACTGAAAGAATACTTTTGCAACAGTATAATCTAGACATAAAGATATTGCAAAAAGATGTATTGTTTGGCTACCATGATGATAATAACAAGAACACTAATATCGTCAATACGTGTATTAGTGTTGCCAAATCAACTATTAGTAAGTACAGATATGGAAAACATCCTGATTTACTAAGTGTCTTATATTTAGAACTTAAAATTAGAAAACTCTGGAAGAATTGATCTAAAAAATGAAAGAAGATTTACAACAATCTAAACATGATGCTATGTATTGTAAACATGATATACCGTGTAATGTTGAAATGAACATGCTGAAAAGCCAAAAATGTAAACATGATGAAAAGCATATGAAAATGTGTTATACATGTAATTAATATGAAATGTAAACATGAAATGTAAACATGAAATGTAAACATTATGTGAACATGAATGTAAACATGCCGAAATGCATATGTGTTATATAATGATATGCAATGTAAACCTGAAAAGCATATGAAAACGTGTTATACATGCGATTGAAACTATGAACATTATGTGAATGAAAAGCATATACAAACATGCTGAAAAAGCATATGAAAATGTGCTATACATGACAGGCAATGTAATCATGCTGAAAAGCATATGACAGGCAAGTAATGTAAACATGTGAAATGTGAAAAATGATGTGAACATGAATGTAAACATGAATGTAAACATGAACATGTAAAAATGCTGATATGTAATGTAAACATGTGAAATGTGATGTGAACATGAATGTAAACATGTAATACATGTTTACTTGTAAAAAGGCTGAAAAGCATAATGAAAATGTGTTAACATGTAATGATATGCAATGTAAACATGCTTGAAAAGCATATGAAATTGTGCTATACATGATATGCAAGGAAAACATGCTGAAAAGCATATGAAAATGTGAAAAGCATATGTATTTGTAGGCTTGAACAATGAAATGTGAAAACTATGTATTTGACATGAAATGTGAAAATTACGAATGTAAATATGCCGAAAAGCATATAAAAATGCTGGAAAGTAAATTGATATGCAATGTAAACATGCTGAAAAGCATATGAAAATGTGTTATACACGTATCGATATTATGAAATGTAAACATGATGAAACCATGTAAAATGATAGTAACAAACAATAAAAGATAAAAAAAAAATAAAAAAAATAAAAAAAATAGAGGAGATGACGGTGACGGTCATGAATATACAATGAATAATCATATCAATGAATATTAAAAAATACACGTCATTTGTAGAGTCGAAAATTGAAAATACCCATTGTACCAGACGATGGTGGACACGAACGGCCGTAATTTTTAAATCTCCGTTGGTTTCAATGTTATAATGGATGGATTTTGATTATGACCACAGAAAATTCATCCCATGATGTAACTAAATTATTATCATCCTAAAACCGCTGGAGCTGGATAACAAATTCAAGTGTAAGTATAGGCCTAGTCAATAATTTTGAAGTTATTATGACATTGAAACTTGCAACATAAAAGGAGCCCTGGTCACTTTGCGCTAATATAATCATTAACTTACTGGAAACTAAAAGATGGACAATACCAGTTTTTATGTTTTGTTGCATGTTGTTACAATCTATTTTTAAAGACCTCGACCAATAGCTTTGGACCCGGAGTTCTCACTATATAGTGGTAGGCCTATACGTATTAACGTGCCTAACCCTTTTGGAGTGCCTTTTCGCGAAATTTGGTATATCGATGGGTGGCAATCAAAAAGGTTTTCATTATGCCCCCTCTTTATGGTATAGAATGGCCCGTACTTTGTTAGATAGGTTTATTGATTAAAATACACTTTTGAGAACCCAATTTTCTACTTACCTTTTGTATATTGTTTGTATATACAAGGGTATATACCAGGTAGGCCTATACTGATCGGTAGACATTTCACTTTGGTATACCGATCGGGTGTTAATTTGCATATGATGCAGTTATAGAAAGTCTGGGAGGCCATGCACGTATGTTTCTTCTACCAAAATCAAACGTGGGAGGCACAGGCTACGTATGGTTTTCGTAGACCCCCCCCCCCAACCCCCGCTTTGGACAGCTCATTTGCGGCGATCCAAAGACTATAGTTTTTTATTGGAAATTAAAATAGCAGTTAAGCTATAACCATTATAGGCATCGGTTATTTGAACCGTGGATAAAACATGATGCCAAAATGTTGACTAATTAGTATTATCGGCACGGAAAAGTTGAAAAATAATATTCTGAAAGCATATACTGTAACGGATGCAAATAGCATACAATCAAGTTGATTATACAGGGTTACTCGAAATTGTACAGGGTGTAACAAGCAAAATCTTCTAAAAAAGAAGGGTTTCAATAATTACTTCCACTATGTATATGAAGTGATGAGAGAAAAGTTCAGTACAGATTTAAAGTAGTTTAATAAAATACCCATCCAGACATATGCAAATTAAATTTCATTATGAATCTGAAATCCGACATACAGGGTGTCTAAAAATTTGTTTATTTAGTTCCGGAAAAATGCTTCTATTACTACATACATACAATTTTACAAAGACTAGTATTTTTAACAAAATTCAAGTAGATTTCAAATAAAAATGCATCAATTACATGTACATGAACATTGATTGATTTTGAAAGTCACCCTTTTCTCATGTAAAGTTGTTGATTTTAAACATATAGGGTGTTTAAAACATTAATTTAGGTAAACATGATTATCCACAAATCATTAAATTGAATGAATTTAAATTTGCATCTGAAACATGATTTTACATTCCAATTTGAAGTGGCAAATGCTTAAAGTGGTATGAATGAGTTTCAAATAGTGTTCAATAAAAAGGGTCCCTTTAACTACAGGGTGACTCAAATGTTCCCAATGGCACATGTTTAGTGGCATACAATTAATTGCGTTCATCCTTTTTGCACCTTCATGATGTGCAAAGCACATTCAAATGAACAAATTAGGTTAGTTTCCATAATGTTTGAACCCAGTATTCAAATTTCAAGAGTCTGATTTAAGATTGAATTATAAAATGTTTTCGTTTTAAGTTGTATTCAACATATAGGGTGATCCAATGTTGATTGGCAAACTGCTTATGCTGGTCGTCCTATACTAGTTCAGGTCAGTTGCATTCCTAAGAATTTAATAATTCTTCTGAGTTTACAAGCTTGATGAAAACCAGCAGTTTTTTACTTATTTGGTAACACAGTTAAAAACAAGTAATAACACCACACAAACGCATTTAACAAAATGTGCTAATTAACATCCAGACAATACAGAATACATGAGGTTAATTACATATCTTCTTTTAATTTTTAATTAAATAGTTAAATTTATTTATTCAACCTTTCTATACTTTTCTATACTTTTAAAATGGACAGTTTGGTGCAGGCAAATGTTTGCATACATTCGCAAACTGCGACCAACTTACGTTTCTTAACAATTTTTTGAGCTTCTTATTTAATGCTAATTAATGATTCCTTAATTAACTAATTATATTTTTAATTCAAATATGCTTCAATAATGTTATGTTTTCAATACAGAATTGTATCAAGAGTGAAACCAGTGCATTTTATGTTTGCCCAATGTATATTGCACCATACTTGTTCAACTATGCACTCCTCCTCCTCCGCATACTCCTCCTCCGCAAACTCCTCCACCCCTGACTAATTAGGTTTAACGAACTATTGTAATTAACAGAACCATGGTAGTTTATATTTTTCTTTTTAAAATAAAGGCCAAATACTTTCTCATCAAAATAAGACCAAATTTGAGTATGTGTGATAAAGAATAGCCAAAATATATGCATGCAAAGTAATAATATGAAGTGCAAATGTAACAGATCCACCTTTTTTGGGTACCCAGTATAAAAAACATGACCCTATATGCAATGCTGCCTCCAAGATGGATTCCACGGAACAATATGATTCCGGGTCAGTTCAGATCACATGGAGCGGGAAATTTAATTGTCAATCCGAATACGTGACTAGCCTATACCTCCATAATGGCTGCCCGATCTATTGTTATACCGTTCCGGTTGGTTCATTGGGCTATTCCTGATAAAATCCGCACCGCCCCCCCCCCCCCCCCTATAAAGGATTTTCTTTTTCTTTTTCAAAAAACGTCTGGAATTCCAAGCGTTAAGGGGGCTGTGGACTCTCAGGTACAGCCTCCTTAAAACTGCCGTAACTTCTTCAATATTCATTTAATCTTTATAAACGTATACAGTTTTTTGCACGAAAGGGTTCAATTAATCCAACCATGATAATGAAATTGACCATTTTGGAAAAAATTATAAAAAACACCTTTTTTGACCCATTTTAGGTTCTGCAAAGATAACTCAAAATATATTTTGTTAAATTTTGTCAGACTAGTTTTATGTTAATCCTGATAACATTCCCCAGGAGCGTTTTTTTATTTTTGACGGGGGAGATGACGAGCCCGTCATTTGAAACGACGTTTCTAAGTCGTAACCTTTTCACAAACCCCTAAAATTCGCGGCATTTGCTATTTGCTAATAACTTGCATTAATCATCTTCTGAAGCGATTTTGTTGTAAAATGTAATTGATATTGTTATAATATGAAGGTAAGAGGACACAGTAAGTTATTTCAGCTATTTGGATGCCATTTAGTAATATACTAAGCTATTTGGATGCTATTTTGTATTATATTATATGATTTAGTAATATACTGAGTCACTGAGTCCACGGCCACGGCACGGCCTCTTTGTTCCGTGTTGCCTTGGCTCTCGCAATTAGCCCAATGATTATGGCGGACCCTAGGCTACATCCCCCAGTCATCAATATTACCGTACGGACGCTAAAGCTGTACAAATATCGGAGCCTGCAAGATAGCGACATAAGAGGGCGGCTGAGAGTTACAGTCTAGGTGAACCCTTCAATATGATTAGCCCAATGATATGGCAACAACCCCTCGACCTTTGCCATGCACTGTGTTAGTGCAATGCAGTACATCGATGGTATGGACGGCCGGAGACATTTTGGAATATTTCTTGAGACATTTTGGACGTTGTTGTTTGATACTGGATCATCAGATTTCAATTCTCGTAGGAAATTATATACTGGTATGTTATTTTTCAAGCCATATCGGTGTATAATTTCACCAAGAATATGTAATCTAAAACCATCATGGAATAATACAACGCTACGGCTTGAATGCCTTTGTTTGATTGACTGAGATGAATACCTCATCAAATCTCCAAATAACTTGGTAAATATTTCAAAATAAATAAGAAAAATACTTGTTGTAAAACTTGAACATTGGCCAAGGTACCAAATAAAAGTGTACACCCTCCTCTATTTAGTTAAAAAATCTGTAGATTCTAACTCTTCTCAGATTATTGGCTAAACTATTTTAAAAATCATTATTCACCTCTAAAAAGTGTCAACAATTTGTTTAAATCGCGACTGTTTGCGATGCGTAGTATTCCCAATGACTATGTATCGCTAGAAAACCTGTCGACTTCAGCCCCTTAAAAATCCACATTTATCAATAAATTTTATTTTCTGTCATCGATTGTTTTTATAATACACATCATTTGCGATAAATTCTGGAGTTTCATAATAATTTAGTCATGACTTCGACCAAAAAACGGCAATTTCACAACGTACTTTCAGGGTGGAAATGTTGGCGTATGGTATACATGCGTTGTGCAGAGATTTCCGCGTAGCTGACGGCCTGCAGATGGGTCAGTGTGTTGTATACGTACACTGCGTGCACTGATGCCCGGGACTGATAATGCTGAGCATGTTTAGCAAAGTCTAAAACCGCCGCAAATAAAATGGATAAGCCTATTTTCATTTTCAAACTTTAAACAGAAGGTACCAGTCTTTCATAAAAAAGTTTTACATAACCTATTTCTCAATGTGTCCTTATAATATTTCTGAATGATTCGGTGTCCACCATACAACTTTAATTACCCCAATCCAACTTCTTCATCAATGTTAACCATACGTCTTAAAGGTTGTTGACCCTATTCTAGATTTAAGGGCATCATCAGTGTAATGAGAAATGGGACCTTTCATTTGATATCAAAAACACTTTTGAATCCCTTAGAGTTAAATTGTTAGGAAACATAGTAGCAACGCTGTTTGTTAATGTCTGTTCTTGAACTTTCAACAATCTTCTATCTCCCCCGTCCAGTTTTTTTTAAATACCTTGTTTTTAATATCTTATTTATTTTTTGAGTTAGAGACCAAAAAGTGCCAAAAAATGTGATTTTTTCCCAAAAATGTGAATTTTCATGATTTTGGCGGAGTATGGGAAATGGGTATAGAGGAATAGTGATAATGAAAAGTTGTCTGAATACCCTCTATAGTTCTATTCATGTGTGTACCATGCATGTGTGGGATTAGAATATAAATAAGTAAAGTAACTTGTTAAGCCATTGTTTTTGGAATTGAAGTAAATAACGATCGTAACATAAATTCGCAGGACCCTGACTTATTATAATAGACAAGATATGTGTCAATCACAATGTACATTTAGGAGCATGTTCGGTGGTCATGGGCCAAATCATACATATGCACTATGAGCGTGTTTCTGCTGGGACACTGCTAAAAGTTACCGGTAATAAACGCTAAGTTTCAATCGGTCAGTTTTTAATCCCCCTGTTTCTGCTCGCGAAAAGTTACCGGTATAAAGTTTATCGATCCTAGTCGATGGGCCACAACATTTGACCTTATGTAAAACCAAACAATGCCACAGCACCTGAAAAAGATTGCTTCACAATAATGTACATTATAACCCAGCGTGACACGGTTCACGGCGCAAACCGCTAAGAATCACCTTTCTGTTTCTGCTGGGTTTATTGCCGATTATTGCCGATTATTGCTGGCTCCAAACCTGCTTTGTGAAGGTTTTTGGGATTACCAATAAATACCGATTATTGCCCGGTTCTGCCTGTTTCTACTGGGCAAACTTAGCGTTTATTACCGGTAACTTGCCCAGCAGAAACACGCTCTATGTGGCTCCTACTATGTATGAGAAATAACGTTCTTACAATACAACGATCAACAGTTACTTCTGTATTTAGAGTACAATACTGTGCAACATGTACAAATTTCACTGTATTAACATCATATATTACATTATTCCAGGCGTTCATTTCTTCACACATTATTTTTACACATAAATACAAGTGCATACAGTTGTCAGTACTAAACACCGCTTAACCCCCTGGGCACTACCTGCCTATCTTACAGTGGTTCTGATTGGTGTATTGCAAGATATACTAATTTGAATAGCCAATTAAAACGCTGCTTGTAAATTATTTCACTCCAATCTTTATCAGGGATACAATTATTCTAACACTGTCTCTGATTGGCGCAATAAATGATGTATCTATCTTTCTGACCAATCGGCCGGTAGTTCTCAGGGGGTTAAAAGAAAGTAAGGACTAATTCGGAGATGTCAATAACCTTAAAAATGTGCGTCAATATATTTTTACTGATATTGACTTTGCACAATTTTGATACACTGACCAAATAAAGGGTTCAACAAAAGAAAGTATACCACTTTGTTTAAGTCATTTTGAGTAACTTGTAATTTGTTTTTGTCCAAACAGGCTAGATAGGCATTTAGATGAATCTTTTAGGCATAATTTGATACCAAATTTCCCCCCTAACAACAAAGATAAACCATGATTAGCACCATTTAAAGGAAAATATCCCATTTTCGAAAGTCGCATTTCCAATACACAGCACGAGAAGAAAGGGCTAATTGTTAACACACGCATATGCCGTAGTTATCCCGTACTGATCACCGCGCATATCCCTCAATGCGCGGGCTAATTCAAATGTAAACTGATGCATGGGTGAAGGATTTGAATGTAAAGGAATGTTAATGGATGGGGAGAACATGGACAGATGAACCAAATCTTCTCGTGCTGTGTATTGGAAATGCGACTTTTGAAAATGGGATATTTTCCTTTAAATGGTGCTAATCATGGTTTATCTTTGTTGTTAGGCAGCAAATTTGGTATCAAATTATGCCTAAAAGATTCATCTAAATGCCTATCTAGCCTGTTTGGTCAAAAACAAATTGAAAGTTACTCAAAATGACATAAACAAAGTGGTATACTTTCTTTTGTTGAACCCTTTACTTTCACCCGTCTAAGACTAGCATCGGTTTCTGAAAACTATGCATTTTTGAAAGTGGCAAATAATTACAAGTGAAACCACCACATTCCAATGCAAACATGTCGAGATCATACCTGGGCAATTCGTCTGTAAATGTCCTAGTACTAAAAACGTTTAACGATCTTCTTAGGGAAGACGTCAAAACTCGACCGCCCGTTGACCGCCGGTTACGGGCGGTTCCGCCCGGTTCTTTCAGGTCAAATGTTTTACTGGTATATGAATATTCGCGCATGCAACACTGAACAACCGCCGGTTGACTTAATGCTGTAACCGGACCAATTTACACTATCAATCTGTTACTTTGCGGTCATAATAGCTCTCTCTATAATCGTTCTATAAAAAAACCATTCATAGACTTTCGGTATTGATTTTAAAAAGTTAATTGAGCTATAAACAGATTGAAAAAGCCAACCCCAGCGAAAATCAATAGTATTGTACTGGTTGTCAACTGAAGACTAAAGAGCCAATTACTTCAAGATGTTATTGCTCACGCGTGTGACGGGGCACTATCAACCGGTCGTGTTCTCCAGAGTGTAACTATTTGACCTCATTATGTGTGTATATTATAACAGACGACACGTTTTGTGAGAACCGGGCGGAACCGGCCGTAACCGGCGGTTGCCTGGCGGTCGAGTTTTGACGTGATCCCTTAGCTATCTTCAGTAGATAGCAAACTGTGAATACAAACTATTAGTGTTGTTATGAACTATCTTCAGTAGATAGCAGATGTGAGTATACCTTATCTTCAGTGCATTGACCGTAAGTAATCTACACTGATAGTAGAGTGTGAGTATTAAGCTATCTTCAGTAGATAGCAAACTGTGAATATAAACTATTAACAGATTGGTATGAACTATCTTCAGTAGATAGCAGAGTGTGAGTATATATACACTACGTTCAGTGTATTGCAGAGTGTAAGTAATCTACAATGATAGTAAAATGTGAGTATTAAGCTATCTTCAGTTAGTATAGATAGCAAACTGTGAATACAATTTTTTTCTTTTTCTTATACCAGCGGAAGCTCAAAGTTCAGCCAACAAAAAGTTGTAATCACTCTAAGAGTCGCACATATAATGTTATAAACACTAACATTTAATATTGAATGCCATTTAAACTGTTTAAAAAAAAATCTGAAGAAAAAAAATCTGAAGAAAAATCTGGGAAAAAAAATATCGGAGCGGCCCTAAATCTGACGAGCGGGTGGTCGAGGACAACATTACAATTTTTGTTTGGCCATATACATGTAGAAGAGTGTTATCTGATTTCCAGGTTACCGTGGTTCACACATCTCTATAAAGATATAAATTAAAATGTCTCTATGCAAATAATACGCAAATGATGTTATTTTACAAAATCGTTCTTATAAATATTTACGTAAAGACTTTTATATCATGTGTGACCAAACTTGACTTTATCGGAGGAAAATGGGTTGTTATTGTCATTTAAGTGAATTTGGTAAAACAGGCATTTGTTGTAAGTTGCACTGTCTGTACTGTATTATATTCAACAACTCGCTATTTACTGCTGATAGCATTGTATTTACATGCTATCTACTGCTGATATAGCATTATACATTCACTTAATGCTATATACTGCCGATAGTAGGCTACTATATTCAACCCACTATTTACTGCTGCCTAGCAATGTATTCACTTGCTATCTACTGATAGCATTATTCATTCACTTGATATCCAACTGCTGATAGCATATTATATTCACTTGATTCAGGGGTGCAAAAAGTTATTTCTTCCTCAGGAGCATGGTTCTAAGAATCAAGATTTCCTCAATGGCATGGTAACATAAAAAGTAAGAATGTTTACATTAATATTATTTGTGTTGTCACATAAATCAGCTTAATATCTACTCATTCATTATGTCAACGAAATGAAATGATGACCTCCCATCAGGAGTACATCATTGGAAACTGTGCGTTGTTGTCATTTCGCGTTCAACCTGTTCAGTGGCGTTATCAGAATTTCTCCGGTAGAGGGGGGGGGGGGGAGGTCAAGTTTTCCAATTACCCGAATGACTTCACACCTTTTTCGAGACTATTTGTTAGCAGAAAGCATGCAATATTTATTCACTATTTGACCACAATTAGGTTTTGTTGGCTTTAAACAAGCTTTGAAATTATATCCTTGAAATATGCGCGCGTAGCGCGCGAAAAAAATACTATTTTATATTAAATTGGTGTCGATTCAACCGATTGCTCATTAAAATTGGATAGAAAAGAAGTAAAATGCCTTCAATTTAACCGAATGGGTGCTGTTTCAACCGAATGATAGCAGAGGTGGGGGCAATGGACCCCGCCCCCTGTAGATACGCCATTGAACCTGATTTATTAGCAAGACCGTGTTAGGTTTATCGATTACATCACAGGGAGGTGTACACATATATTTTTTAACTTTCAACATTATGGCATTATAAGGGTTTCTTGTAAATGTGAATATCAATTTGTCTTTCTTTTTTGTCCGTTTAGCAAAATATTATATCCTTAAATCTGAGATGTTGGTCAGCTGCAGCTGTCCTTTCAGTCATCTCCATTTGTGTAACTTAATTCCTCTTGATGTTGATGATTTCATTTCCTCAAACTTGAATACTTTCCAACTTGAGGTCAAAAAATTTCGCGCGGTCAAACAAAATCGCACAGTACATGTATTATATGTACAATTTTGCCTTCTATTTGACTATTTGGGTTGAATATACCCAACATAACCAGTTCCCCGCACGCCACCTCGGTCTTTAAACATTATTTTTTCCTATTTCCTTTTTTTCACCCATTTGTGTTTTTTTAGAGGGGGGGGGGGGGGGGGGGGGGGGGGGGGGGGGGGGGGGCGGGGGCACAAATGGGTTTTCCCCCTGAGCTACGCCACTGCTGATGATAATTGTAAATTTCCTCAAACTGGTACATGTACTATTCGTCAGGCTTTTCCTCTCTATTCTTTTTTTCCTTTTCCCCCCCTTTTTCCTCTTTCTCTTTTCTCTCCTCTTTCTTTTTCTCTTCCTTTTTTCTCTTTATGCTTTCCATCCTCCTTTTTCCTCCTTTTATTTTTTTAGGCACTGGCATGATTTCCTCAATTTTTACTGTTGCTTCCTGGGAGCGGTGCTCCCCGCTCCCGCACTTTTTTGCATCCCTGCTTGATATACTAGGTAGGTATAGGCTATACAGCACAGTAAAATGTCAAATATGTGGGAATTTAACAAGACAGATGTCATTTTAATGATCTTGGCAACATAATTAATTTGGTGCAAGAATCATGTTAATCGAGCAATGTGTGTTGGTGCTATCGTCATTTAAAATTCTCCAATTTTTAATGTTCATCTTGAATTCTGAAGTAAATTTAAAATTTAAAAAAAAATTCAACACCACTTCGGATTGTCCTGAGATACATTCGAGGGCGGTAGACACGATGTTTTCAACATAGTTATTGCAGACGCGTTGGAACCCGACTGTTTATTTTAAGGGTATAAATCGTATTCAAATTGGGAACCAGGACGAAGCAGTAACTCTCAGCCGAAAGTTAATGTCTTCGTCTACGTTGTTCTCGGCATTTAGCCGGTTCCGTCTGTCATCTTTAAAATGGTTTCTATCAGATTTGCACGTTGTATCGGAGTGACAGCCGCCGAGAATCCCAGTATCATGACTTAACTCACGCATTTTGGCGGGACTTTTTCAATAACAATCGTGCGTCTCGCTGCATTGATCAATTGTTTTATGTTGCCATGTTGGTTGTTTATGCAAAGCTTAGTGGAATAAAGCTGTGCCGAGTGAGTTTTGTATGAATTGTGTCCGCACTGGGATCATTTATCGTAAGTAATTATTGACATAGACATGAAAAAGGATGCATTATAATATTTTAGACACTTACTAGCTCTGACACATAGATCTATTGCATACACTGATAAGCATTATACACGTCGGCGTTATTCCCTTCATAGCGGGACTAGGGCCGATCGAAATTCAAGCCAGTTTTTCTGCATACATATTATTTGAACATTAAAATGATATCTGAAGCAAAGTTGAAAAATATTGAAGAAAAATATTGATGAAAATATCCGACGCTGTCTCAGATGCTTTTTATTTCACACGGCTCTCAGACAGCGCTATGATTCAGAGTTACACTGACACGGGGTCACATTTAAAGGCACAGCTAGCCTATGACATTATTCCATTCACCTGAGACGTGCTATATTTCACTAATTTTGTGCACCCCTTTTCGGAATAAAATATTATTTCTAGCTACTTAAGCCATGTAAACTAGCATAGACAGTCGGCGTCATTTGTTTATGATTTTTTTAACTGTAGCGGGAATAGCGCGATCCAAATTCAAGCCAGTAGTCTTGGACATTGGTTAGGTTGAGCTATTTAACCAAGCTATACAGATTCTTTGGACACTAAATATGATATCTGAAGCAAATTGTATTCAAAAAGTTGAAAAACTGATGAAAATATCGACGCCGACTCAGATGCTTCCGATTTCATAGCTCAGGGAGCTATGATTCAGAGCTACAATTGATCTAACCTTTGCTTCAATATACGTTTATTGTTTAATGTTCAAAGAATAATATGTATGTCTTGGTTAAATGGATACATGTATTACCATAGTCCCATGTAATAGAGCTAAAGGGTTTTTTAAAAAGTAAGCCCCCCCCCCCAAAAAACCCACCACACCACCCCAATTAGTTCACGTTTGTTTGCATAACTCCACACGCTTTGCTACCCATAGAAAGTTTTCCCTTTTCAATATCATGTTCACCTTTTCCAAAACAATCACATTTCCCCAAAATGATCTTTTCAGAAAAAGTGGAACTTTTCAAAATCGTATGCAAGAAAGTTACCAAAATGTCCCTAGCGCTTTTTTAAAATTAATTTCAATTGTCTTTATTTTCAATTAAAAGAAAGACTTTTCTTTCTTTAGCTGGTCCTTATTTAGAATATAAAATAGAAATGATTTTTTTTCATGCATGACTAGGCAATGTCTTGCTAGACGTCCCGTAACACAAGTGCGCATGCTCAAACCAATTAAAATACGTTGCAGCTATACACGGTTTATTCCGTACGGGACGTGAGGCAAGATATAGCCCATGACTAGCCAATAGTGTCCACCATTCACGTCAATAACTTCCCTGTATCATTTTGGGGAAATGTGACTGTTTTGGGAAAAGTAAAGATTATATTGCAAAGGGGGAACTTTGTGTGGGTAGCCTAGCGTTTTCCCTGTTCGTAAGTGTTTTAAGCTCTCAAAACGTATACTTATGTGTGAAGTTATGCAAACAAACTCGTATATAATCTTGAAAAGTAGCACTTTTTCTGAAAACAATCATTTTGGGGGAAATGTGACTATTTTGGAAAAGTAATAATGATATTGAAAGGGAAAAAATTCTATGGGTAGCCAAGTGCTTTTCCTTTTCATAAGTGTTTAAATATTTCAAAACGTCTAATTGTGTGTAGAGTTCTGGAAACAAACGTGATCTAATTTATTTATTTATTTGGGGGGGGTCTTACTTTTTTGAACCCTTTATGTGTCAGAGCTTATCCCTGCTATAGTAAAATTATGACACGCGGCTTCAACGTTAAAGTTCCCATTAGATTAGTCTTCATACTACAGTTACTTTTTGGTACTCACCTAGTTCTTGAAAATTGTGTGCATTTGGGTCTCCAAAAAGGTGAGTGGGACATAAAAACGGACGATTTTTCAGGTGACTGAATTCTGAAATTGGTTCCCTTTTACTGAATGGCCCGCTCTATACATATAATTTATGCTGGTAATTTGTAAGCCTTGCCACACGATTACCATCTGATTATTGGTAGACCAGGTACAGTGCAACAGGCCATATAAACACTCCAAAATAATTCTCATATAGTTAAGGCCCGGGCCATCAACTTGGAATTTCAAATAGTTTAAAATTGTATAGCATCTACCAGTCTGTGGTGATTTTAAAGACATTTTTGATTTGCATCTTGTTTTAAGTTAAAAAAATCAATGCTTTTTAATATTTTCAATAATTTCTTCAGACACTTTTGTTACCTAAACATTCAATACTCAATGGAAATGGAAATAAACCGAACCGACATAGAATAATGGTAGGCTAACAAACATGACAAACAAGCCGGTAAAAAATGGAATGTGAAAAGTATTACTGAGCTGAAGACTCATGGAGGACTATTACTGGTAGTTCACCACTCACCACCTTATTCCTACACAGCGCACTTACCATTGATATCAATTGGAAGACTATAAATTGTACAACCCCATCAAACTCCATTTTAATCAACTCCTACAAATAAGAAGTTTGTTAACATCAAACTATTTTTATGTTGGCCAATACAACTCTTTCAAAATTTGGTAACAACGACAAATACCGACACTTTTTTAGGCATACCTTCTCTCGCTTCTTCACTTGGACTTCGTGTAACTTACAAATTTACCCATCCAAAGTATTGTAAATTAATCGATGTTCATGATTTTACTTTTTCAGGTTGAAATAAGCAGATATATGAAGGACAGAAACCGACGGACCATCACTTTTGCAGCGAGTCTTTATTTGGAAGAAGGGCCCCATCCAATGGAACACACTATGAAATAATGCTGCCAGCAGAAGATAGCAAGTGATTACATTGCTATCAGCAATAAATAGCGGGTTGACTATAATACTATCAGCAGTATACTTATATAACAAGCAAATACAATATGCTATCAGCAGTAGATAGCACCCCATTACACATCGCACTTACCATTGGTATCAATGGGAAGATTCTGTAATAAGCAGATCATTATGAACAATTAAGACAGAAACCGACGGACCATCACTTTTGCAGCGAGTCTTTATTTGGAAGGACCATCCACTGGAACACACTATGAATCACGGCAAAAGCAAAAGGTTTCCTTGTTTCATCCGCAGACATTTCTTGTCCAACAAAAAACTAATAGCTGTCTACAGAATGCTTATCATTATCGTACAAGGATGAACACTTTTGGTGTGTCAGGAGACCCTTGAACACTTGCTAATGGGAGACTGACCAATGCAACAGATCCGTCTGCCATGATCTTCACTTCAGGACGTCAAAAGCAGTCAACTACACAATAAAGTATTGATTGTCCAGTACAACCAGAAGCAGAACCTGAACTTCAGAACTTGAACCTGATACAGCACCTTGATTGACGAGCTAAGTAGATTTATTTTCTAGCTTTTTGTGCATCGTTTTGTGTTTACACTCTTGGCGCTGAAGCTCATTGATCTCTGTGAAACACGATTCTGAGAAGAAACATCGTAATATACTTTTACCCCGGCAGTATGCGAAGAACGTGCGAAATAACGGAATGTTCGTGATTTTTTTTCAAAAAGTAAGCTCCAAGAAGTCTATATTTAATTTTGCTGACCCATTATAAACCACCGGATGTGGTAACATTCACGTTTTAAATGCTCTGAGTAAAATTTCTCATCAGTTGATATCAAAATTATATATTTTGAAGGATGGGTATACACATCGTTCAAAATATATCAATGGAAATATCAAATGATAAGAAATTTTACTCAGAACATTTAAAGTGTGATTGTTTTCCCCATTTGGGCGTTTACAATGGGTCAGGAAAATAAATATAGGCTTTTTTAGCTCTTTCTTTGAACGGGTTCGGTTCTCGGGTTGATCGGTTCTCGGATTAGGAGCAATTTTTCTAGGCTTATAGATAGAGTTGTCCTAAGGTAGGACTACATGCCACGGGTAAAAGTATATTATGATGTTTTTCTCAGAATCGTGTCTCATAACTATTGTATCAAAGTGGAAATATAATTTCAATTTGGCTTCAAATATGCCCTTATGCACGTGTTCGCTGTGATGTATAGGATTATAGAAATGGCGTCATGCAATAAATTTCAGCTATATTATAGTCAATGGCTTTTATAAATTGTATGCTGGGTTTTGTTGGTACAATGCGACTTAACCTTATATTCAAATCCTGTATTATTCCAGAAATGAATGCTAATGATGAGACGACTGCTGAACATATACTACCGCAATAGTTATTCACAGTATGGCAACCAGCAACAAGTGCTCTAACTGAAAGATTTGATCCCATATGGTCGCATCAACTGAAATACTCTCCTCATAGAAATATCAATATTGGAGGACAAGAACAATTAAAGCTCTACATCAACCAACAATGACGGACCACGAAACCTGCCCCCATGTGACTCCTGCCAAAGGTGTTAGACCCAAGAACAACATTACAGGTAGGAAATGAGTATCATACAGGGCGAGTCAAAAAGAAGTTTACCCGGATTGGTGATGTTTTAAAAAACAAACAAATGACACTCGAGAGTTCAGTAAAGCATATATTTAACAAGCATTCTCTCCTGCTTATTAGGAGAAAAAAATGACACAAATTGAGCATTGCTAAGAGGAGTTATGTCTATTTTAATAAAGGTACTCATTTTGCAAGCTGTCCACGGAATACTTGACCAAACAAATGTAAAGTATGCATTTTAGCTGCATACTTCCCTATTGACTTGACCGAGATTCGTGATGTTTTTTCAAACCAAATAAATGACACTTAAAAGGTCAGTAAAGGATTTATTTACCAAACATACTCTGCTGCTTATTAGAGAAAACCAATGAAGCAAATTGATCATTCCTCAAAGAAGTTATGCCTGTTTTACTGAAAGCGCTCATGTTTGTATATAGGTAAGTACACAGCTAAAATGCTTACTTTACATTTGTTTTTTCAAGTATTCCGTGGACAGCTTGCAAAATGAGTACCTTTATTAAAATAGGCATAACTCCTCTTAGCAATGATCAATTTGTGTCATTCTTTTTTCCTAATAAGCAGGAGAGAATGCTTGTTACATATATGCTGTACTGAACTCTCGAGTTTCATTTGTTTGTTTTTTAAAACATCACCAATCCGGGTAAACTTCTTTTTGACTCACCCTGTATAGAAATTCAAACTTTTAGTGTTACAGAAATATCAAATTGGATTGGGTTGTTTCAGCACATTCAATGACAGATTGTTAAACCCAGTTTACCTACTCCCTATTTTACCCCCCTCCCCCCTAAAAAACGAGGGAGGCAATCCTCCTGGAAGGAAGCCCTCAAATTAATTTCGGACGTTTTCTTCACATAAGCGTGCGCAATGCTTACACATGTAGTACTAATTAACATCTGAAATCATAGAAGGTAACATTTCATGAACTAGATAATGTATGTATGAAGACTGTTTGGCCAATAACAGATCTTGCACCTTTTTTTGTTTGCTTTTCTTCATCTAAGGAATGAAAACATAAATGAAATGACATAAAGCGCTTTTTGTCTTCCAAAACACTGTTCACGTTATTTGTATACATGATTTTTATCCCCTATAATGTTTAATGCCTGATGATTGATTGACCTTTTTTTACTGAAAGCCCTAAATAACACATTCTCTTCCCGCAATTGTTGTTCTTCTTCCCTCAATTGTTTTTAGTTCGATTACATTAGGAAGAAGAAAAAAAGTTCGTCTCAAAACTTGCGAAGGCTTCAAAATCGGGCGACGCGCGCGTTTTTTTTGTCTTCCATTTATTTATATTTTACATTTTTCTTTTTGTGTGTCAATTCTTACTCTTACTATTTGCAACCGTTGACACTTTCTGATATTGTTTTTTTCTATTTGAAATGAATATTGTGATGTAGTTGTGTAAAGAACAATTGTGCAGCGTTTTTTGAAGAACTGAGTCATGTAAAAGTTTGAGAAAAGGAAAATCTGCCGATATTTTTAATAAAACTCAAATTAAAAATGTGTAGGGGAAAAAAATGATTTTACAATTTCCTGCATTTCAGACGTGGTATTTTTGGCATTTCAAAATCAATGCGCGCGCAAGTTTTGAGACCAAAGGCTTTTTTATGTTGGCCTTACGAAGGGACATTACAACTTGCTGGTATCCTCATAGTTCAGCTCCCTTTGTTTAATCGGATACCTACAAACCCGGCCCTAACTCAAAGCAACAGTTGCGTGGTCATTCATTTTTTTAAAGTACCCCGTTGCAAGGATTTTGCATCACTTTTAACCTCTTTTTTTGTTGTTGCAAAATCAGAGAAAACTTGAAAACTTCACTAAGTATGAAGAAGTCTTTACTCTCATAATCAATGAAGAAATTGAACAACTTGTGACAATATATACTATATACTAGGAATACTTGTACCGAACGGTCAAAGCTGTCTAACTTATTCTGTAATGCCAATGACGTTATCTTGCTCTAAATTGTGGAAATGTAATTGACTTCCTCACGTTTTACTATTTTTATTCGTGGTTCTTTTCTTTCAGTATTCGGCTGTATTACGTGTGCTGGACAATTTAGTAGAAAAGGAATTGACGTGTGATTTCATGGGAATATTCACAAGTTACCAAATGATCCGACAGTGTTTGACATAATCCGTGCATCCTTTACCAAACATTTCAAATTACCACAAAGATTAAAGATTCGAATTCTTCACGGACCATCTCTTTTGCAGCGAGTCTTTATTTGGAAGCGAGTCTTTATTTGGAAGAAGGAGCCATCCAATGGAACACACTATGAATCATGGCAAAAGCAAACCGGTTTCATCCGCAGACATTTCTTGTTCTTGTCCAACAAAAAACTAATAGCTGTCTACAGAATGCTTATCATTCTCGTACAAGGATAAACACTTTTGGTGTGTCAGGAGACCCTTGAACACTTGCTAAATGGGAGACTGACCAATGCAACAGATCCGTCTGCCATGGCACGTCACTTCACTTCAGTACGTCAAAGCAGTTAACCACACAATAAAGTATTGTCCAGTACAACCATAATTGAAGCAGAACCTGAACTTCAGAACTTGAACCTGATACAGACAGCACCTTGATTGACGAGCTAAGTAGATTTATTTTCTAGTTTTTTGTGCATCGTTTTGTGTTTACACTCTTGGCGCTGCAGCTCATTGATCTTTGTGAAACACGATTCTGAGAAGAAACATCGTAATATACTTTTACCCCGGCAGTATGCGAAGAACGTGCGAAATAACAGAATGTTCGTGATTTTTTTCTCAAAAAGTAAGCTCCAAGAAGTCTATATTTAATTTTGCTGACCCATTATAAACGCCCGGATGTGGTAACATTCACGTTTAAATGCTCTGAGTAAAATTTCTCATCAGTTAATATCAAAATTATATATTTTGAAGGATGGGTCGACACATCGTTCAGAATATATCAATGGAAATATCAAATGATGATATATTTTACTCAGAACATTTAGAGTGTGATTGTTCTCCCCATTTGGGCGTTTACAATGGGTCAGGAAAATAGATATAGGCTTTTCTGTTTTTGTGAACGGGTTCGGTTCTCGGTTGATCGGTTCTCGGTTGACCGGTTCTCGGATTGGGAGCAATTTTTCTAGGCTTATAGATAGAGTAGTCCTACTGGTAAAAGTATATTATGATGTTTTTCTCAGAATCGTGTCTCACAACTATTGTATCAAAGTGGAAATATAATTTCAATTTGGTTTCAAATATGCCCTTATGCACGTGTTCCCTGTGATGTATAGCATCATATAGAAATGGCATCATGCAATAAATTTCAGCTATATTATAGTCAATGGCTTTTATAATTGTATGCTGGGTTTTCTTGGTACAATGCGACTTAACCTTATATTCAAATCCTGTATTATTCCAGAAATGAATGCTAATGATGAGACGACTGCTGAACATATACTACCGCAATAGTTCTTCACAATATGGCAACCAGCAACTCTAACTGAAAGATTTGATCCCATATGGTCGCATCAACTGAAATACTCTCCTCATAGAAATATCAATATTGGAGGACAAGAACAATTAAAGCTCTACATCAACCAACAATAACGGACCACGAACCTGCCCCCATGTGACTCCTGCAAAGGTGTTAGACCCAAGAACAACATTACAGGTAGGAAATGAGTATCATACAGGGTGACCCAATAAAAAGTTTACCCAAAAAGAAATTGATATTTTTCCACTTCCTGTAATTTGATATCTGTTTTTTTTGTTCAATCATGCCTTTGCTCCAAGGACAAGTCTGTTTTGTTAAAGCAATGTTCAATTGAGACACAAGTGAGACATCAAAACTAATCCTTTTACAATGATTTATTATTTTTGATGTTGCAGTTGTGTTTAACCATGCCTAAGAAAAATGATGCTCCATGGACAAGTCTGTTTTGCTGAAGTAATGTTCAATGGACCATATCTTGAAAACCACTCTACCAAAAAACAAAAACAAATCAGGGTAGATGCTCCATTACCCATTCTTTATAATAAAATAAAAAACACAGATATCAAATTACAGGAAGTGGAAAAATATCACTTTCATTTTGGGTAAACTTTTTATTTGGTCACCCTGTATAGAAATTCAAACTTTTAGTGTTACAGAAATATCAAATTGGATTGGGTTGTTTCAGCACATTCAATGACAGATTGTTAAACCTAGTTTACCTACTCCCCTATTTAACCCCCTCCCCTAAAAAACGAGGGAGGCAATCCTCCGGGGAGGAAGCCCTCAAATTAATTTCGGACGTTTTTTTCACATAAGCGTACGCAATGCTTACACACGTAGTACTAATTAACATCTGAAATCATAGAAGGTAACATTTCATGAACTACAATGTTAGAAAAAAGTGTTCGAACACTTTGTAGGTGTAATGTAAAATGTTCCCCCTTCCCCCCTGATCAATGTTAAATCCCACAATTTGCCCACCATCAGCACAGGGCCTCGCAACATTGATCGTCGCGGTGGGGAAGGGGGAGGGATATGAGTAAGGGGATACTTCAGGCTACCAGAAACAAGTTTTGATTTTCACGTGACTCAAATAGCGTGCCTGTTATGGTCCATTAAGCATGGTAATTAGGGTCAGTGTTCGAACACCTTTTTTCTATGATTGTAGATAATATATGTATGAAGACTGTTTGGCCA
Organism: Ophiura sarsii; assembly: GCA_035610835.1. Classification (NCBI taxonomy): domain Eukaryota; kingdom Metazoa; phylum Echinodermata; class Ophiuroidea; order Amphilepidida; family Ophiuridae; genus Ophiura; species Ophiura sarsii. The sequence goes on from CM069447.1 coordinate 18,068,129, forward strand.
ATAACAGATCTTGCACCTTTTTGTTGTTGCTTTTATTCATCTAAGGATTGAAAACATGAATGAAATGACATAAAGCGCTTTTTGTCTTCCAAAACACTGTTCACGTTATTTGTATACATGATTTTTATCTCCCTATATATGTTTAATGCCTGATGATTGATTGACCTTTTTAACTGAAAGCCCTAAATAACACATTCTCTTCCCGCAATTTCTTTTCTTCTTCCCGCAATTTCTTTTCTTCTTCCCGCAATTTTTTTCTTCTTTCCGCAATTGTTTTTATTTCAATTACATTAGGCAAAAAAAAAAAAATTCGTCTCAAAGCTTGCGAAGCTTCAAAATCGGGCGACGCGCGCGTTTTTTTTTGTCTTCCATTTATTTATATTTTACATTTTTCTTTTTGTGTGTCAATTCTTACTCTTACTATTTGCAACCGTTGACACTTTCTGATATTAGTTTTTTTCTATTTGAAATGAATATTGTGATGTAGTTGTGTAAAGAACAATTGTGCAGCGTTTTTTGAAGAACTGAGTCATGTAAAAGTTTGAGAAAAGGAAAATCTGCCGATATTTTTAATAAAAACTCAAATTAAAAATGTGTAGGGAAAAAAAAAATGATTTTACAATTTCCTGCATTTCAGACGTGGTATTTTTGGCATTTCAAAATCAATGCGCGCGCAAGCTTTGAGACCAAAGGCTTTTTTATGTTGGCCTTACGAAGGGACATAACAACTTGCTGGTATTCTCATATTTCAGCTCCCTGTGTTTAATCGGTTACCTACAAACCTGGCCCCAACTCAACACAACAGTTGCGTGTTCTTCTTTTTTCAAATTACCCCGTTGCAAGGATTTTTCATCACTTTTAACCTCTTTTTTTGTAGCAAAATCAGAGAAAAAATACCCCCAAATTATTTCTTTAATTAATCGAATTTTAAACACCCCTTGTTAATAACACTTCATACACAATAAATAAAAACAGGTTGCCATCAACATGTGCTGTTAACTGATGTATCCCTAATCATGCTAATGGTGGATTTGGTTTATGTTCTGATCAAATAATTAAAACCATACCGGGTCGGAGCAGAAGGATTCCAAAACATGAAACATTTAACTCTTTTTTTTTTAAATCGGATTTCGTAAATACACTTTTTTCCGAATTTTGCGGAGACTGACTCATAAATTTCCCCCTATTTACATGAATCTCCGGTAACACTCGAAAATATACCCCTTTTCCAAACAATCGAAAAATGTTACTTTTTACTTTGAATGTCAAAATTGCCTAAAATTAACTTAAGATTTGTCTACAAGTACAATATCTAAATTCGACATTAAAAAACTAAGTCTCGCGCGCTACGAAAACCCATCATTAAATTCATCAGGTTTACAGGTATAAATAATTAAGATTTTCATCTTTCAAAACCAGATATTTTTACTAACGATTGACAGTTTCGTGTGTTATGATCTACACACTTCTTCAGAATAACCTCTTCTGACCCGTGCTGCTTCCCATTTTCCACGTCATGTCTTAGGGGGAGGGGGGCCGGGGTACCGCGCCATTTTACGAAAACGATCGTGGTTATCACGTGATACGTACAGTTGTAAAAATAATTTACACTGTTTTAACGAAATGCACTATGGGCTTGTGTTACCAGCCTAAAATCAAAAAGAGGTCGCAAACTTGCTTACAATTGTATATATATTAGCCTATAGCTATAACAAGCTAAAAGTGACATCTCTGAATGTATAAACAAAGTGTGCAAAGGAGAAATTGTTGGACACACTGGTAAAATGATTTTACAACAAATTTTGCTATCATATATCAAACTGAACTCAATTTAAATCACTTATTTATCGAGCAATAATACAATTGTTTACGCATTTTAATTGTTTAGATACAAAGTTAAATAAATCAAGAGTTAAATGATAGATAAATAAACAAAAATAAAACTATAAACGCATGGGCGGTCTTTATAATTTATAAAAATTGACATAACAATGACGTTACATTAATCCACCATCAAGTTCAAAAGATAGAAAAATAAAAGGATAACAAGCAATTTACGGGAATCGAACCCATGATTGCCAACGACATGGCCACATATGCACGCCACAGAGACAGATGAGTAATGTATATAATTGTGATAGTTTTATTATTTAGCCATATCCATTTATTTATAACGAATGGATTTTTATTGTGCCATTTTTGCCAAATTTGTGTGTTTCTCTCGCACAAAATGTGTTTGTAATGTGATTATACTCCTTATTTTTGAAAGAACGGAAAAAAACGTTGATATTTTCGAACACAAAAATATTAATACGGTCCACAATCAGTGTGCGACCAAACACTTTAAACAATGGAGTGTGTAATGCCTTGGTGCGACTGAACCATGACGCTAAGCTTAGCTTCATGTCGTGACGTGACGTATTGCATTATTCATGTTAGGATCTGTTATACACAGCGAACATGCACCGGGGTCATGGGTTAATGCACTGTGCAATTCTACATTTCCGGCAAACTCTCTGTTCAAAGGCACAAAAAGTGGACTTGTTTTAAGCGTTTTTTTTTGCAATTCTGAGGTGTGTGGATCGTGTTTTTTATCAAATTGGTTAGAAATCCATCCATTTTAGAACATATGGGCAATTCCGTAAATAGGTAAACCAAACGGCAAATCACATTATTGGCTCTCATTCACTGAAAATTGTTTCAAACTAATTTTGGTTTTTGGTAACTTGAGGGTCACTACATGACTTTATATCCGATACATACTTTTGACAAAATTGGGCAATAGTTTGTCGCAGAGAGTCAAAAAACTGTTTTGGGGGTGAAAATAGCAGTGGGGTCGGACGTACATTTGTGAATTATGCACATTGTCAAGAAGATGTAACACTGTACTTAGTGACTGACTGAGCCATCAAACTATCATATTATGGAAGTACAGGGTCAACACTTATAGGCTGATACCATAACAGAATGATATGACTTGTACTGCTAAAGAGGGAGTACATCAAAGGGGGTCGGACGTACGCTCTGTGAATTATTTGCAAAAGTACGTCCGACCCCTCCAAAATGTACGTCCGACCCCCACCTATTTTTTGGTTGTATTTTTTTTGTGGAGATGAATGTGAACATTTTTGTTCTTGCATTATGTAGAGGCATGTCTCTTACAAACCCTCATCAATAAAAAATGCACTGCAACCCCTACACTTTCTTAAAATGTGTACTCTTTCGAAGCATGTAGGAAAAAAACATTCCGTGTGAGTACGTCCGACCCAGGGTAGTTTTTGCAACTTTTCTTACATTCATTTTAATTGAAGATCCATTATTTGATGTTAGAATAATAGTACTACCAGGGGGACATACAAGATTGATACAAATATAAACCCAACACTAATAGTGAGGACTACCCAGACCTTTAAAGTGTGCGAAATGTACGTCCGACCTTACCATTTTCATTTGAAATGGCCTAGAGACGTCAATTTTAAAGATTGAATGGACCTATTGACATTACATGAAAGATGGATATCTTTGCTACATACGACCACAATTTCAGTACTATGGGCCTTACTGTAAAAGAATGAGTAAAAGATAAAGACACGGTGTCAAAAATGGTAAACTTGCCCCGACCCCGGGGCAAGTTCGTCCATAGGCCGGGGCAAGTTCGCCATGGGTCTCATAATTAGGCTTCATAAAGTAGTAGGGGAGAGCGGGAAGTGTTCGCCACATTTCATTTGAAGAGGTCTAGAGACGCCAATTTTAAAGATTGAATGGCCCTGCCCTATTGATATTATGTGAAAGATTGATATCTTGGCTACATACGACCATGATCTCAGTACTCTATAGGCCTTACTGTAAAAGCAGGAGTAAATGATAAAGAAAGGTGTCTCAAAAAGGCGAACCTGCCCGACGCCGGGGTATGTTCGCCAATAGGCTACACAAAGTACCATAATATCCAATACATATTCGTTATTCTTCGTTTTTTATTCCAAAATTTAGGGTACCAAAATATAGGGGTGGGGCACTTTTGCGGAACATACTCGTTCAGAATTTAAAAGTAATACGAAATACCACAATTTGAAATATTCTCCATTCCTGATAACTATTTTTATAATTACAATTATCCTGTAAGAGGAAAATTACAATTTTGAAATTATGCAAAATCATAACTATATAAATCCCTATTGGCGAACCTGCCTCATCATCATAGGGCGTATGTGCCCCATATAGCGCAATAAATGCATTGACCTATACCACGGATGTCCCACATACATTGATAGGTTGTTAACTGCATCAAATCCATAATAATGATAATTTACATTAAAAACCTTTCTGCGAATATCTTTGGAAAACAATCAATATGGAAAATGGAAGAAAATCACTATTGCGAGGCAAAACTGGTGTTACGGTGATCTGTCTCGTTAATGTGGGAAGCTTGCAACATACCACGGTATCTATTGTGTGTTCACCAAATTCAACCAGTGGCCGCAAATGGCACGTGGTGCGGCGAACCTGCCCATAGGGCGTACGCTCCCCGCTCTCCCCTATGTATCAAATAAATATACTAGTACACAATTACCGGTAAAAACGGTTAAAGTTGCCCTAAATTGTGCAAATGTGATTGACTTCCTCACGTTTTACTATTTTTATTCGTGGTTCTTTTCTTTCAGTATTCGACTGTATTACGTGTGCTGGATGGATGATGGGCAATAAAAGGAATTGACGTGTGATTTCATGGGAATCTTCAACAAGTCACCAACTGACCCACCAATTTTTGACATAAGCCGTGCATAAATAAATGTACCAAACATTTCAAATTACCACAAAGATTCTAATTTTTCCAATGTTATCAATGTTTAGTTTAGTTTCAAAATGCTAATCAGATTTGTCATTTTCTAAATTGTACCAACTTTTTATCATAGCGAAGGAAATGACAACTGTAAAAAAGGAACAATGCGTTTAATTGGGTCTTATTTTTAAAAAACAGCAATTCATATTGGTCAAGCCTACAATTTGCTTATTGTATTCGATGATATTTAATTTTCAAATCTCGCGTGTAATTACTTATTGAGTCGTATCTAGCAACAACAATTAAATTATTCAGGATTTCCTCAAACGAGAAGATTAATTCTTAATCCAAGTTCTCAATCGATGCGTCCATGTTGTAGGCCTACTAGAAATAATCACTAGAGACTACCCTTAACACTTTCCACGTGGCTATTGGTTTTACCATACACAAAACAGATTTTTCAGAAACCTTTCCCAAATTTCAAGGTCTATCTCGAGGATCACTGAACCAATACTAAGCATGTTTGTTCAATGCATTTCACATGGTGTTTCCAAATATGGTTATGAAATTTAACAATTTTGACATTTTTGAAACATTTTGTGAATTTTTGGAATGTCGTCTGCAGCCGCCTGCCGCGTGGAAAGTGTTAAACCCTTCATTCACTACTAACAGGTTTGAGGTTGCACTATAATTGGGTATAAATGCAGAGCTTGGTCATCATGCATGCCTCTGATGCCTGAACTCTGCCATGGAATCCTATTTATTACTAACCCAAAGGGTAGTCTTTTGTATAGATAATTTCTAAACAGAGGTCAAGAAATTGTGGCCTTATTGAGCCGATAAGAATTATTCCCCTTCCAAATCGAGGAGGATACGATTCAAAAATATTCGTATTAAATGACTTCTCGGTTAATATTATATTAATGTAAAAATATTTATTTGAAAGAAATCCAAAAACATGTCGTGGTACTGATTACTATGAAAGGTTTG
>CM069447.1:18073998-18138157 GCA_035610835.1 Ophiura sarsii
CAACTTTCAGCAGTGTTTTGTTTTTTATTTGGCAAAATCGGACATTCCGTTCAAATGCAACAATCGAGCAAAGTGAATTACGTCACACTTTAAGCAGCGATATTTACTATAATCATCGTCACCTATATTGCGCCCCACTTAACCCTAACCTATATAATATTATCTGTAAGAATGATCTTGATGATTTAGGAATGAGGATAAGGATTAACTTCACATGTTTGCATGTAGGCCTTAGCAAGTAGGCCCTACTGAGGCGCGGCGTATTACATATTATAACAGTAACACTTTCCACGCGGCAGTCGTCTGCAGAAAAGACAGTTCCAAAATTTCACAAAATGTTTAAAAAATGTCAAAATTATTTAATCTTATTATCAGATTGGAATCACCATGAGGAATGCATTAAAATAAGTACAACATTCTAGTGTTGGTTCAGTAATTTTTGAGATCCAACTTAGAAAGTTTGGAAAGGCTTTTGAAAATATGTTTTGTATAAAATATTGTTAAACTAAAAGCCACGTGGAAAGTGTTAAAAATCACCCGAATAACTATAGGCCTAATCAACGTGAAGCTTCCATAAATCTTTTCACTTTTTAAGAAGTACACCCCTGCCTACAAATTGTACCGCGAATCTGATTGGCTCAAAACGAATGATAGACCCAGTAAACCAATCAAATTTAGTTTTATATTTTTAGACGCAAAGGGTCCCCACGAGGTTAGACATTTTGTAATTATTTTACATATATATATATATCATCATCAAACCAGTCTGGTATCTGATTTATTTATTTATTTACAATGTTTCATGTTGTTAATGGGTTGATATAAAACATGAGTGTTTTAACAATGAATGCTTCTGTGAAACTCTTATGCACTTGGCCTATAACCACGATAAAGTAGTTATACATTATGACAATGTTGTGATTCAAGTTCAGCAACTATACAAGTAGCTGGTGAAAGTTCATCTCTTGATTTTAAACACGTACGACGATTGACACTCGATTAAATGCAACCCCTCAAAAGGGGTTCTGGTTTATTAACCATGTTAACGCCAAAAGGTGTTCACGATTTTAACTTTTAATTGGAAACATTTACACATTAGTTTCAGGTTTCTGTTTGTTTTGGGGTTTGTTTTGTATATAAAGAGCAAATGTGAACAATAGCCCAACAGACATTAACAACGTTATGAACTGAGTGATTACAAATCAAACTGGTAACTAGATGGGCCAATCAATTGGTTCACTCAGGGACTTGTTCACTGCAACCCAGAAAACAATCAAAATACAAGTAAATACATGTTGGGCTGGTTAAAAATGCCTATGAAAATGGCGTGGGACAGGAATAAGATAAAAGCCCAAACATATTATAGTGAACAACATCAAAAATATAAATAAAAGAAGAAGAAAAATAGCTAGAGGTCATTGACATCGAGAGAGCTTAGACAACAACTTGACTCTGAGGAGTTGGAGAGAAGGCAGAGGCGTCGTACCCAGAGGGGGCCGGGGGCCGAAATAACCCCGTCGGTACACACGGTTCATTTATGTTTTTGACCGACCATGGGGTTTTTTCTGCCGATTTTAAGCATTTTTAGCACAAAGTCACTCCCCCCCCCCCCCCCCCCCCCCACCCCCCACCACCACCACTTATCAAGATTTCAGCTGCTGACAGAGAACAAATTTGGCAACTTTTACGATTTTTTTTTTTTGGAGTCTGAATTTTTTTCTTCTTTTTTCGGTACATCATGCCTTTCGTCGGTACAACTATGTCGTGGCCCCCCAGTTTCCAAAAGCTGGTACGCCACTGAGAGAAGGTGTCTGTTCATACGACACTTAAAAGATTGGAGTCCTTCCTCATGTCATCTAGGATGTTGCCAACAACACTGTAACATTTGTGGACACCTCAAAAGGTGTTCTGGTTATTAACACCAAAGGTGTTCTATGATTTTAAACTTTTATATTGGAAATATTTACACATATTTTCAGTTTTCTCTTATTTGAACAGTATCCTATATCCACAAATATTTGAAAAACATCAAATTTATCATTACAGGATTTAGTCAGCTGAAAATTGAACGTGTTCTATTTTGAACACTGTGTTAAACAAAGGAACACCTTTCTTACACCATTCTTAACACCTTATTTGTAACAGTTAGGGAACACCAATGTGTTCTAGAATGCGTCAGGTGTTCACAGACGTGTTCTAGAACACATGGTGTTCCCAAACTGTTACAAATAAGGTGTTAAGAATGGTGTAAGAAAGGTGTTCCTTTGTTTAACACAGTGTTCAAAATAGAACACGTTCAATTTTCAGCTGACTAAATCCTGTAATGATAATATAGATGTTGATGTTTTTCAAATTTGTGGATATATAGGATACTGTTTAAATAAGAGAAATCTGAAAATATGTGTAAATATTTCCAATATAAAAGTTTAAAATCATAGAACATCTTTGGTGTTAATAACCAGAACACCTTTTGAGGTGTCCACAAATTTTACAGTGAACTTAATCTTGTGGACAGTAATTGGTGTGCATTTTGTATACAACCGTTACTGCTGCTACCTGTCGTCTGTGAAGTAGGCTTGTGATGCGATCAGCCCAGGGTAGGGGGGCCAGTCAAACAATGGTGTACACACGCGTGACCAAATCTTTTCCAGACACCCCCTAAACAAGTTTTACCCTGCAAGCAAAATTACCCCCTAAACAAGTTTTTAGTCACGCTTTCCTTGCAAATGTTGACCCCTAAACAAGTTCTTGCCAGAATATGACCCCTAAACAAGTTTTGTCTATTTGCGATTATGACGCTGTAGAGACGAGTGACACACATGCATTCTCAAATTGGAAATGAGACGCTCAAAGAAATCGCAAAAACGGGGATAACATTCTTCTGGGAACGGAGAACAAAACAAGTTACCCTAAACACGTTCGACAGGTATTTTAAGCACCCTTTTTCTTGAAAATCAGCGTTTTTGATACCCTTAACGCGTCACTCGCGTGACGCGTCCAACACTGAAAAAACACCCCTTTTTACGCGTTTTTTTGGTCACGCCTGTGTACACTATTATGTTTGACTGGGCCCCCCGGGGCGATCAGTAGCTTCATGAGCTCCAATTATTTTGAGTGCCTTCCTTTGGATGTTGTCAAACTGGCTTATATAAGTGAAGCGCTTGCCCAACCTAGTGAAGCATGTTCCATTACGCTGCGGACTTGTGATTTATACACAGTGGATCTGCCTATATCGCCGTCAATATATTTACAACCTTGCGAAGAGCGCCGAGCTTCTGGCCAGCTTTGGTTGAGATAGCCGAGATGTGTTTTGACCAAGTCAGCTTGCTGTCAATGGTAACACCCAAGATTTCTAGTTTGTCTGCAGAGGGTAGTTTGCAGTCACCAAAGAAGAGTTCAAGTTGGGATTGAGTTCTCTTCCTGGAGATTACAATGATCTTGCACTTGGTAGGCTCAAAGGTCACTTTCCATTTATCAGCCCATGCTTTCACATTGCTTAGATCACTGTTAACGCTATAGCAGCTACCATTTGAGCTGGTTGAAGACTTAATGGGTGCGAAGAGTGTTGAATCGTCAGCGTACAGATAGAGCTTTGTTGTCACAGACATCCACAAGGTCATTAATGAAGACAGAAAACAGTAGTGGACCAAGGATCTATCCTTGTGGAACAGAAGCATTTATGTGTGCAGTGTTGGATGCTTGTCCTGACATGACGACATTGATAGATCTATCGGATAAGTAGTTGTGTATCCATGAAAGCAGTCTTCTGATAACACCCTTGACATCAGTTTTGAGCAGAGTTCATTGTGCCATACTTGTCGAAAGCTCCTTTTATGTCCAGGGTAATGACACAAACCTCGTCTCTTTGGTCTAGGGAGTTGTTCCATTTCTGTGACAGGATGTTGAGTAGATCATGCAGCTGTACTGTAGCCTTCTCTAAATCCAAACTGTCTGCTGGAAATCAGATTATTGCTGAGAAGAAAGTGTTGAAGTTGTTGCACAACAGCTAGCTTCCATGATATTGCTGATTTTGCTTAGCAGTGAGATAGGACGATACTTTGTTGGATCAGCCTTGGATGGAACCTCTCTTGTAGATTGGAGTGACAAACGCTGTTTTCCATAGGTTTGGAAACACACCATGAGTGATTTGGTTGTTGAAGGATGGACAATTGGGGCCTGGTCTTCAACACCTTGGAGTCTACATTTGTCTGCAAATGTCTGACAAAAAGGTTATGCCTTGTCCCTTGCTGTAATATGGGTGACATTTTGATGTTCAATCACTGGGATCTCGGAACGAGCTATTCTTCCGGACAGGGTGTTGATGATTCTCCACCATTTCTTGCTGCTCAGCGATTTATCTGCCAGGTCTTGTGTCAAGTTTAGTGTTTCTCCTGGCTTGCTTCTCCGCTTGGTTGTAGGAATGTCTAGCTTCAGCGAACTTGGCCTTGCTAGCTTCAGTTTGGTCTCTTTTGCTTTCTTAAAGAAACGACGCTTCTTCCAAGATTCCCTACGGCATTTGTCGGTGAACCAAACCTTGTTTCCATTCCTCTTCTTGGTAACCGTTTAACTTGGCATGAACAAGTCCATAGCATCGCAGATGATATCAGTGACATTGGAGCAAGCATTTCAGGATCTTTCTTCTAGAATACACTTGACAAGTTTGTGGAAGCAAGGTGACTTCTCATTCCCCAGTAATCAGCCTTGTCATATCTCCAGACTTTCCTCCTGTGTGGTTTGTCCCTGTATACTGGCACGTCTAAGAACACTAACACAGGGTTGTGGTCTGAAGTATACCTAGTCTAGCAGAAGTGGTTGAAGTTGCTGCCAGCAGGTCAGTCATGACAAGGTCCAAGATTTGATCCAATAGAGTTTTAACAGTATCCTGAATCCTAAAACACTTTTAATCTGATAAAACAAACCATAATATTGGCTATATATAGTCAACTGTTCAATTTGAATACTGGGTTACAAAAAATAACACATTATTAACACTTTCCACGCGGCAGTCGTCTGCAGACGACATTCCAACATTTCACAAAATGTTTCAAAAATTTCAAAATTATTGAATTTCATCACCATATTTGGAATCACCTTGAGAAATGCATTAAAATAAGTACAAACCTTTTTTAGTATTAGTTCAGTAATCCTTGAGATAGACTTTGAAAATTGGGAAAGGTTTCTGAAAAATCAGTTTTGTATAATGGTAAAACTAGGTATTACTATTAATTTTATATAGGCCTACAAAACAGATTGTTCATAAACCTTTCCCAACTTTATAAAGTCTATCTCAAGGATTACTGAACCAATACTGGCATGTTTGTTACATTTTAATAATACATTCCTCATGGTGATTCCAAATATGGTGATGACATTCAATAATTTTGACATTTTTGTGAGTTTTTGAGCGCAGGGGACGACTGCCACATGTTCAACTTTTCGGAACACCATGCGTCCAGTGAACACCAGAAGCGTTATAGAACACGCTGATTGATGTTCCCAAACTGTTACAAAAGGTGCATGTTCAGAAATGTATTCAGTTGATTAAAACTAGTATTTGCAGGGTACTGCTATCGCATCGCAATTTGCACCTTAAAAAAATCATCAACTGCGATACAACTTTCTAAGGCTGGTGCAAAATTGCGATACAGGTTTTTGCAACCATAATCAAGTTATTATCGCGATTCATCTAAAATTGCACCTTGACCTGGAAGGAATTGCACCTTGACCTCAAAAGTAAGATGCAATTTTGTACCTCAAGAAAAATTTGAACATTTAAGCACTGCTTACCCCTTCTAGACTTCTGTTATTATTCATTTGAGCGCCCTTCCTTTTTAAAGGAATTTTTATCTTCTATTTGAATCAAATTCAAGTCGTTCTTATAAACGTATAAACCCAATTGAAATCATTTAATTGTAAGCTTAGAATAAATAAGATACCTGTGATGTACCAGCACCTGTGTATTTCGTAATTCTAGTGCAGGTTTTCCAGTTAGTGTTGTCCAAATATAAGCCCAAAGCAGCTAGCTATTCATCTGTTCATCATGTTCATAGGGAATGAACCGTTCAGTGGCAGCGCCTAGGGGGAGGGGTGGGGGGGGGGGGGGGGCATTTCCCCCTATATTTTTCTGCCCCTCTCCCACTTTGCCCCCTCCCCCCCCCCCCCAAAAGCAAATTTTTGTGACAAATCAGTCTAAATAAGACTGAACCCACATCACCCACATCTATATATATAATCAATCAATTTTTCAAGAACGGAATTAACAGTGCATATCCAAATCCAATGGTGAGAGTAGTCACTAATTACGATCATGAAACAGGTATAGGTGTCTTCTTTCTGAACATCTTAAACACAGTTTTTATTCCCGACACAAGATGATAATAGCTAAACCAAATTACGGATAACCTCTATCCCTTTTTTGGATTAAGGGATTAACGAGTGCTGTAACTTTTGAACTATTAATGTGATGTATATTATAGAAGTATACATTTCTGGAAAGGAAATGAACATAAGTCAGAGTATTTTGACCAAAAACATCACTTTTTGGCTTAGCGTAGGCCTATAACAAAATCAGGTTTTGGTAATAAATGCCGAAATGGCACCCAATCATATTAAAAGACATGTCACTTCTCTATAGGAGCAGTGTTTTCATGAAAAAAAACCTTAAGGTCCCACACCACCAAATCAGTTCCCTATTGCTTTGTGTGGTTAAGAGGTCAAGTTTGTGTTAATTTTTTTCACCTTTAGAGCAAACTGGTTCATTCAAATCATTGTTTTTATTGAAGATCTACAATCAAGGAAAATAATAGTTGGCACACTTGACGCAACTTATTACAAATATCTCTGTGCTCGCAATTGAGATCAGACTTGGGACATAGCACTGTTTAATAGAAAGCAAAAGTCTCCCCCTTTCTTATATCCTTCCCCATCCCCCATCAATCAATGTTGGGGGACCTACCATGGCTTCTGATAATATGAATCGGATCAACATTGCCTCCGGGGAGAGGGGCGGGTTTTTTCCGTAATTAAGACCAAGTGTGCCAACCTTTTTTTCCTTGATTGTAGATGTCTTCTGCTTCAAAACAATCACTTTTGTGGGGGTGACCAGCATTTTTTTCTCGCTACGGGCCAATGATATCTATCTTAGGTACGACAGACTGCCTTCATCCTAAGATCATAGATTCTAGTTCTAAATTGGTGGAAATAGTGAAATCGTGTAAAATGATACCATTCAAGAAACAGCTAGAGATGTTGGGCCTGATGTGGAGGAAATAACCTACAAATACAAAATTATGAAACATTTAGGTACATTTACAGCATTAATTACCTTTTCTAGGATGTTAAATTTAGACTTATGGGTCTGCCGTGTAATGTCAGAATGCAAAATATGATTTGGTGGTGTGCACTCTTAAGGTGGGACACTCTCAGCAACAACAAAAATGGATCAACTTTTTCTCTGTCTTTTATATGGACTCAGGAAAGAACTGTTATTTTAAAAAATGGTTCTTCAAAATTAGAGAACCGGGCAAAACGAGTCTTAAAAGAACCCCCGAAATGGTCGTGTAAGAACTATTTTTAATTTGTTGAAGAACCATTAGATGTTCCATACTATAAATAGAGGAAAGATTTAGAACCACTTACCATTTGCTGCGACTGGGTCGTTCTTAAAAGATGGTTCATGTCAGATGTATAAAACGGTAGCCGAGGTATAAGGAAGTCAAAAAAGGGCGGGGAAAAGGGCAAAAGTAGCTTAATTTACAAACATGGTAGGCCTATTTCTAGATGTAGAGCGCGATTTAATACTTTCCACGCGGTTATATTAGTTTTCCTATACAAAACAGATTTTTCAGCAACCTTTCCAAACTTTTAAAGTCTATATCTCAAGAATTACTGAACCAATACTAGGCATGTTTGTACTTATTTTAATGCATTTATCACAGTGATTCCAAATATGGTGATGAGATTCAATAATGTTGAAATTATTGAAACATTTTGTGAAATTTTGGCACTGTCGTCTGCAGATGACTGCCGCGTGGAAAGTGTTAAAGCGTATTCCAATTGGGCTCCTTATCGTGGGTTTAGCAACAGTTCATGCAGCGAGAGGCCTAGACCCATAATGTAATTTGCCATTTAATTAAACCAAAGAAAGCTATATCATAATTAAAACGCGGCAGCAATGATCGTGGTTTTATGTTACCAATCCGAGTCACTATATTTTTATCTATGATTTAGATCTAGAATGTCCTATCTGTAATAGCTGCCACATGTTACTTACAACATAAATATGCTCATTACAAAAATTGTTCCAAGCTTGTAGATACACGCTTAGAAAAAATGGTTCTAAAGTTGTCCTGCCAGGAGAACCCTTAAAGGTTCTTTAAAGAACCAAACATAGTTCCCCAAACATGATACAGAACCATTTTTGGTTGATACAGAACCATTTTGGCTCTATGAAGAACCTTTTGGGGTTCTTCAATTTTCAAGAACCTTTTTAAGGGTTCTATAAGGAACCTCTCTCTTGAACCTTCAAAAAAGGTTCTTGAAAATTGAAGAACCAAACAAGGTTCTTCATAGAACCAAAAATGGTTTTGTATCACGTTTGGGGAACTATTTTTGGTTCTTTAAAGAACCTTTTAAGGGTTCTCCTGGCAGGACAAAAAAAAGGTTCTTTAATTTCTTAGAGTGTATATACGTACGTGGAGTAACTTTTCCTCTTTAATTTGAGATATGGCGCCCTAAGAATGGTTTCCGAGGGAGTAAGCTATCAGTATAAGCTATAAAGCACTCGAGTGACAACACAAAGTACGATTGTTATTTTTGCACTTTGCTTTTCAAAACCTCGTTGCAATAACAAGCAAATTATCGATTGTTTGGCAGCGCAAACTCGTGGTGCGATCGATAGTTACGAGCCGTCTCTATGCTAGAGTTCTCACAAGAGTGAGTTTGAGCTCTTTTGTCTTTTACACTATAAGTATGTAGAGTATGTGCTAAGGTATAGCTTCAAGTCTAAGGCCTATATGCATGATATGAAAAGGGTACATTTTTAAATGGCAGCCATTGTAGAAGTCGTTTATGTTTCATCACCGCGATATTATGGAGAGACACCCGTTATATCCTGGATTCACACGATGGGTGTCCGCAAGTACACACGCAAGTAGCACACCGTGTGATGACGTCAGTGGAAACTAGATCTGTGGCTCTGATGTCTAGATATATAGTTATATCCAACGGTAGGAGAAAGAATTGCAAATAGAAACACTGTCTGCAAAGGGCATAAGAAAAACAGCAATCACTAAGAAGAGCGGACAATATCCAAGCTTTGGGGTAGCTTTTCCGAAATGAAAGGATAAGAGGGCAGATTTAGACTAATTTATAAGAGATATTTGAATATATAAGCGGGAGATACAATGTAGATAAAATCTGTAACACTTGTACACTGCAAAAAGTGCAGAACACATGACGCGTTCAGAACATGTTCACGGTGTGTTCTCCAGGTGTTCCAGAACATGTTCAAAATGTAACATGTAGAACATGTTGTGAACGTGTTCTGGATATGTTCTGAACGTGTTCATAACATATCAGAACATGTTCAGAACATGTTCTATTCTATATCTGTTACATTTGAACACGTTCTGCAGTTTTTGCAGTGTACTATAACTGAATACATTATTACAAACATCAATCAAACATCAATTCATACTCTTACAACGTGCTATCTCTTCAAGATGTCATTATGCTAATTCAATAATATACTGTTGTATCTACTGAAGACAGCAAATGTATCTGTCCATTCTAAGAATGTGATATCTACTCAAGATATAGCATTATTAGCTCATTATCATGCTTTGTGCTATCTACTGAAGATAGCACAAACACCCCTGCAGTTCATATCAGCTTACAAATGTGTTACCTCCTAACACATTTTTTTTTTTTTTTTTTTGCTTTTCTTTATTTTATATTATTGTATATTATATAGAGTGTACAGGGTGTTTCAATAAAACGTTGAAAGTTTTTTGAAGCCATTTTTTTTAAATTCTGTAGATTTAAAAAAAATTTTTTTTCAATATTCATCCACTAATGATCTTGACCATCAATGCTGAAAATATCGTTACACATAACCTTACGGTTGCAAAATAACAGCTATTTGAACAAAGTCTGTCCCATTTCACTCTGTCCACGGGTACCGATTTCGCGACGTTACATTGAATACTGAATGATGAATTGCATGCAAGTAATCTAAGATTTGAGATGGCCAAGATGATATTTTTGAGGAATATGTTAAAATAATTAAACTAAATCCCACAATTTTGAAAAATATGGCTTTGAAAAACTGTCAACGTTTTATTGATTCACCTGGTTGTAACGTCGCGAAATCAGTACCCGTGGACAGAGTGAAATGGGACAGACTTTGTTCAAATAGCTGTTGTTTTGCAACAATAAGGTTATTTGTAACGATATTTTGAGCATAGATGGTCAAGGTCATATAGTGGATGAATATTGAAAAAAATTTTTTTTTAATCTACAGAATTTTAAAAAAAATGGCTTCAAAAAAACTTCAAAAAACTGTCAACGTTTTTTTGAACCACATGTAGTATTCTTTACTTTCAACATTTTTTTCGAAATTTGTATAATATAGGCCTAAAGCTAAAAGTCCTTTATCAGACATTTGTACTTCCGGTCATTGATCTGAGGCCTATAAAATCTATAGCCGCGCAAGGTCAGTTCTTGTGTTTACAAGACCGTACATCATGCATGATGGGCGAGACAAAAAGGTCTAGTTTTGTAATATAGATTGACAATTGATTTTTATATATCTATTTTTTGTGTTCATCAGTTTTTGAACGAAACGTAATTTGAACATAAAGATTGCCTTCCGGGAGAGGGGAGGTGATCACACAATGTAAAGGGATGTTTTCAAATGATTTTGTTTTTAAAAAACTCTTCAAAAAATTATTAGTATTATCGCTTGCATTAAAAAGCCGTTAACCATGGTTAACTTAAACCGCGGGATTATAAGTAAGTTTCAGTATTATTTCTTGAACACGTTGACCAGAACTTACATCATGATAAAAATTATTCCTTTCGGTAAAAATAATTATTCACATTATATAGAAATGCTTATAGGCTTATGGTCCTCTTTCATGATCCAGGACAAGATTGAACGAATAGGCCTATACTATTTAGCTTGATTCAATTGCGTGTTTAAGCTACAGTAGGCTTGTCCTGTATGAGTTAGTTAGGCCATAAACCTCCCCGTCCACCAATCCCCGGAATTTCTTTTAACAATATTATGCAAATACTACATGGTTAGAGGGGAAATAGTGCAATCTATTTTACCGAGGAAAAATAGTGTGCCCTATTGCCCCGATCATACCATGTAGTATTTACTTTATTACACCTCACTGTGACTCTGGGGATGAGGTTGTAGGGAAGTAGCCAAAACTACCACACGGGAAATAGCTCAATTTCTTCAATAGCTCAATTTATTATCACTGTGGCCAGCTCAATTGACCAATGAAATTGCAGTATTTATGCCTATTATCTCATGAATATTTATGAGGTGTAATAATTGCGTATATCCATTCCGTGGTGTCAAATGTCTTACATTTGGTCCAGGATCATAAAAGAGGGCCAAAAACTCTTTCATGCATATAGTTTTATAATGGCGCTCAAAAGGCAGTGAATCGTGCCGAAGGACTATATCGA
Organism: Ophiura sarsii; assembly: GCA_035610835.1. Lineage (NCBI taxonomy): Eukaryota > Metazoa > Echinodermata > Ophiuroidea > Amphilepidida > Ophiuridae > Ophiura > Ophiura sarsii. The sequence goes on from CM069447.1 coordinate 18,085,702, forward strand.
CTGAGCATTGATCTCTGCATTGTACCAAATAATGATCAGGGTTTTTTAATCGAATTGTGATGTGAATGATGTATGATCATGGTCTTTGACTATGCAATGGGGCGTGCATTCTTTACAAGGCCGAACTCACCCCATTTACCCTAACCGAACAACCCTTGCCCTTTAGTTTTCAATTTTTCAAATGTTATTTTATGGCAATATGGAGATATTGTGTTTGCAATATTTTGTATAAAATCTGGTAAACTCGAAAATTGAAAGGACTATTTTATGCCTACTGGTTATTGATTTGTACCAATTTTACGGATCTTTCGTAATGCTTTCATATTGGTTTTCCTCTCTATGATTGAAAAGGTGATGTGTTTCTCTTTCCAACGATACCTCATTTGTAGCAATCACTTGTTTCAGTGCCCAGCAACTTGCTTGAGAACATGGGGAAGTCACCAATCTGAATGTGCCAAAAGGCATAACTATTTGTGCTCAAAAGTCAATAGAGCATCACTCTACACTGTAACACTATAGCTTCAGATCAGTGATCAGACGACACAGTTAATAGTGACCTATGTTCTCAAGTAAGTCGCTGAGCACTGACATAAGAGATTTGCTACAAATGGGTATCGTTGGAAAGAGGAACACATCAACTTTTCATAGATGGGAACACAATATGAATACATTACGAAACATCCAGAAAATTGGTGATTGAAAAAAGTGTCTCAACTTTGTTTGAGGTGTTTATATGCACCAAATGGAATGGGTCATTTTGACTAGCTACATTAAGTGTGTATAGGCATGATAGGCAAGTGAAAAAAGCATGAATTCATTATAATTATAATAAAAACAACATATTGCACCTTTAACACTATCCACGTGGCAGTCGTCTGCAGACGACAGTTCCAAAATTTCACAAACTGTTTTCAAAAATATCTAAATTATTAAATGTCATTACCATATTTGGAATCATCATGAGAAATACATTAAAATAAGTACAAATATGTCTAGTATTGGTTCAGTAATTCTTGAGATAAGACTTTGAAAGTTGGGATAGGTTTTCTGAAAAATCTGTTCTGTATAACATGGATAATCTAATACTAAAAGTAATAGCCGCGTGGAAAGTGTTCACACTTTCCATTAATACACAAAACGGATTTTTTTTCTTCAGAATCCTTTCACAATTTTCGAAGTCTATCTCAAGGATTGCTGACCCAATACTAGGCATGTTTGTACTTATGTCAATCCATTTTTCACGATGAATCCAAATATGGTAAATTATGAAATTCCATAATTTTGACATTTTTAAAACATTTTGTGCAACTTTTTGAATGTCGTCTGCAGACGCCTGCCGCGTGGAAAGTGTTAATGTTGGAAGACTGGAAAGTGCATATGATCCTGATCTAGGTCATGTATGTAAGGTTTCCTCGCTCTAATTACAACACACAGTTGAAATAATTAGGTCATGCTGCTGCTCTTGAATCATTTCAACATGTTGTATGTGTGACAGAAAGTTCGTCATATAAATGTTAAAGGGAAATCAGTAGTATAAACTTTAATGTAACGGGTTGTTCCATTTGAAATCCATACACGCGCTATGGAAGACAATAACTTGTTCCCAGAGGGAGTGTGAATTTCAAATGAGCTCATCTGCATTATGGGTGATTCAATTTGAAAACATGATACACTCATGTGGGAGATTAAGGTCAAGTTTCCCGGGGGGGGGGGGGGGGGTTTGTCGCTTGAACGAGCATTGATAGCTAAATTCACAAAACCATAAAGTAATTTAGAAACACGTCACCTGTACACAGAAAGAAAAAAAGTGAGTCATCATCGAAAAATGAGTTATTTTGTCCATGTAGTGACACACTATGGCTCAAAATGAGTCATTTTGTCCGTGTAGTGACTCATTTTACGATAATGACTCACTTATTTTTTTTCTGTGTACCTGAACTTTAACATTTTCCACGCGGTAAGCGTCTGCAGACGACATTCAAAAATTTCACAAAATCTTTCAAAAAGTCAAAATTATCGAATTTCATTTCAATATTTGGAATCACCATGAGAAATGCAATGACAAAATACAAACATACCTTTGAATATTGGGAAAGGTTTCTGAAAAAGCTATTTTGTATATTATGGTAAAACTAATAGCCGCGTGGAGAGTGTAAAAGTCTTTTAAAGATAGAACGCGACAATTTGACGTGTCAAATGTTTAATAAATAACTGCAACTTTCTGTGACAGAAATTGTTCTATTGGTTTCTTCAAGTAGTAAAGGTTCTCTAACTAACTCACAAAGGTTCCATAAACGTGACACGAATCACTTCAGTTCTATAACATTTGTTTTGGTTCTTCACATTTTTGTGCACCCTTTTTAAAGGTTCTATCGCAAAGAGCCTCTCTCATAAACCTCCAAAATAGCTTTTATACATTTGAGAACACTTACGGCTTACAATACAACCATTATATTGAAATAATTCTATAATGTTCTGTATCACAATTGAGAAACATTTTAAAAGTCTGACGGGTATAAAAAAGTTGAACAATTGCTGTTTATCATTCTACAGAACTATATTTTTGCATTTGTTCTTTTCTTGCTTACGGATTTGTTGGCTTAAAACACGATGAATAAATATATTACCAAATGAAAACATTTCGCCGTCCTTGACCTTTACACCTCGAAGCTCTACAACATTGATATAGGCCGACTTGCGCATTAAGGCCAAATAAAAAATAAAAAACATGTTTAGCGTCCCTGCGTGTTTCCCTTTTTGTGTCTGCTTCAGTTTTATTTTATTTTTTCCTTTATTCAGTCATAACTTTTTTTGTTCAGGTGTTTCAGCCTTTGAGAATGAGATGTTTTATAACAGTCAACTCTCTTGAAGCATTTTTAAACAAATGTTGTGGTGACCAATCCCTCAGAAACATGAAATATAAAAATATATATATAATGAGGCCTTCTCCTCTTTAAAGTTCGCAAAGGTTTTCGTTAATAAGGGCGATTTGGCACTTAAAGTAAAACAAGGGGGAAAAGGCCTCCTCCTCCTTTTTTTTGAAAAAGTCCGGACGCTAAACATGTTTTATCTTTTATTTTGCGTAAAATTTAATGTATCTGCCATATGGCTGTCTACGGGGATGCCCCGGGTGACGCCCAGCGTCGCGCAAAGTGTCTTACATAAAACATGAACGGTATATAGTTAGTAAAAAGATACTTAACCCAAATATCACTGTCATTGTCAGCTCCGCCCTGATGCGTTTGCTAGAATAACAGTCCAGATTGGCTTTACTAATGATGATAATGGCTTACATCACATTCTATCATCATTTCATATTCTAACATAGTACTAGTTTCGGAAGGCAGAACATATTGTATACATAGTAAGATACTTAACCCAAATATCATTGTCATACCTGCTCCGCCCAGTTGCGTTTGCTAGAATAACAGCTCCAGATTGGCTTTACTTATGATGACCATGCCTTACATCAAATTCTAATATCAATTCATATTCTAACATCTTTGGAAAACAGAACATACATATTGATAATTTGATATGTTATCTACTGAAGATAGCGCAATCATCTATCTATATTCTTATAATGTGCTAATACTGAATAAAGTGTAATAAACAAATTCTAACAATTGCTGTCTTTTGCAGATATTTTTCTTCTTACTATAATATAGAATAACAGCTCCAGGTTGGCTATTGATTGATGCTCATAGCTTACATCACATTCTAAATGTCCTATCTACTGAAGATAGCACAATCACCAATTCATATTCTAACATTGTGCTATCTTCTGAAGACAGAACATACATATATGGAAAATTTGATATATGCTATCTACTGAAGATAGCGCAAATATCAATTTATATTCTCATAATGTGCTTAATACTGAATAACTTGTAATAAACAAATTCTAACAAATGCTGTATTTTGCAGATATTTTCCCGTTTGCTATAGAATAACAGCTCCTGGTTAGCTTTACTATTGATGCTCATGGCTTACATAACCTTCTAAATATGCTATCTACTGAAGATAGCACAAACATCAATGCATATTCTAATTGTGCTATCTTCTGAAGACAGAACATACACATATGGAAAATTTGATATATGCTATCTTCTGAAGATAGCGCAAATATCAATTTATATTCTCATAATGTGCTTAATACTGAATAAAATGTAATAAACAAATTCTAACAAATGCTGTCTTTTGCAGATATTTTCCCGTTTGCTATAGAATAACAGCTCCCGGTTTAAAAGCTTTACTATTGATGCTCATGGCTTACATGACCTTCTAAATGTCCTATCTACTGAAGATAGCACAAACATCAATGCATATTCTAATTGTGCTATCTTCTGAAGACAGAACATACACATATGGAAAATTTGATATATGCTATCTACTGAAGATAGCGCAAATATCAATTTATATTCTCATAATGTGCTTAATACTGAATAACATGTAATAAACAAATTCTAACAAATGCTGTCTTTTGCAGATATTTTCCCGTTTGCTATAGAATAACAGCTCCTGGATAGCTTTACTAGTGATGCTCATGGCTTACATGACCTTCTAAATATGCTATCTACTGAAGATAGCACAAACATCAATGCATATTCTAATTGTGCTATCTTCGGGAGACAACGTACATATAGATAATTTGATATGTTATCTACTGAAGATAGCGCAAACATCATTCTTATATTCTAATGTGCTAATACTGAATAAAATATGTAACAAACAAATTCTAACAAATGGTGTCTTTTGCAGATATTTGTGCGTTTGCTATATAATAACAGCTCAAGATTGGGCTTACTATTGAAGACCATGGCTTACGTATGTTCTATCTACTGAAGATACATATACTAGTATTGATACTTTGATATGCTATCTACTGAAGATAGCGCAAACATTAAGTCTATAATCTAATACTGTGCTAATACTGAATAAAGTGTAATAAACAAATTCTAAAAAATGCTGTCTTTTGTAGATATGTTTGCGTTTGCTCTAGAATAACAGTTCCAGACTCGGGCTTTACTATTAATGATCATGGCTTCATCGTATTCTAAATGTGTGCTATCTAGCTATCTACTGACGATAGCACACTCAATCACTCATCAATTTATATTCTAATTATGCTATCTTCAGATGACAGGACATACATAAATTGATAATTTGATATATGCTATCTACTGAAGGTAGTGCAAACATCGATCTATATTCTAATATGCCTTTAATACTGAATAAAGTGTAGTTAACAAATTCTAACAAATGCAGACATTTTTGCGTTTGCTATAGAATAACAGCTCCGAATGGCTTCAATAATCATAATCATGGCTTACATCACATTCTAATATCAGTTCATATTCTAACATTGTGCTATCTTCAGAAGACAGAAGACATTAACTAAGTATTGATACTTTGATGCGCTATCTACTAAAGATAGCGCAAATTAAACATCAATCTATATATTCTAATAATGTGCTAATACTGAATAAATTAGTGTAATAATAAATTCTAAAAAGTGCTGTCTTTTGCAGATATTTTTACGTTTGCCATAGAATAACAGCTCCAGATTGGCTTTACTAATGATGCTCATGGCTTACATCACATTCTTAATGTGTGCTATCTCCTGAAGATAGCACAAACGTCAATTCATATTCTAACATTGTATATCTTCGAGAGACAGAAGATACATATTCTAATGCTATCTGCTGAAGATAGCGCAAACATGAATCTTTATTCATGTGCTATGTAGCCTAAGGGAGCACATCAAAACTCGACCGCGCGGCAACTGCCGGTTCCGCCCGGTTGGACCGCATATCATTGTTTAGAACAATAGAAACCGGCTGCAACCGCAGGGAACCCCACGGAACCGGCGGTTGCCGGGCGGTCGAGTTTTGATGTGCTCCCTAACTGCAAATGGGCGAACGGACCGTACAACATGGTGTTTTTTTCGTCGCCTCATCGCCTAACTCCCCCCCCCATTTTTTTCTCGCGAAGTTTTGAAAATGATGCTTCTTCAACTAATTTCATATTGTGAAGTACCATATCAGCTTCATTTTCATGCTTACAAGAGTAACATTGCCACAGACATGACAAATAGAAGTTAAATACAGTTCAACAAAATCTTATTTGTTTACTATACTATACATGCATATGGTAGTGTTAAAATATGTAATTTGTGTTTCTTATTATGTTACATTATTGCTGTAAGACTGTAAGAATTACAATTTGATAGTAGTGTTAAAATATATATTTGACAGAGCCCGTCTCATGTTTAAAACCCCCAAAATAATCCGCATTTCGCATAGCCCTTTTCAGGTTTTTCTTGAGACAAACTTGGTTTTATTTTTGCCTAACAAAGTGTTATTTGTTTGTGCTGTCTACTGCTATCTACCAAAAAACCAAAACAACAACAGGGTGGTTTGTTTCGTCGCCTTAACCCCTGGGTCTACCTGTCTATCTTACACTGGTTCTGATTGGTTTATTACCAGATGTACTCATATGAATAGCCAATTGAAATGCAGCTTGTAAAATGTTTCACTCCCATCTTTATCAGGGATACAATTTATCTTACAATGTCTCTCATTGGTTCAATAAATGATGTATCCATCTTTTTAACCAATCGGCTGGTAGTTCTCAGGGGGTTAACGTCATTCAAACTCTAACACTGCTATCTACTGAAGAAAGCACACATCCAAGTATTCGTACACTTAACACTTTCTACGCGGCTATAAGTTTTAGGCCTACTCTATACAAACCAGATTTTTCAGAAACCTTTCCAAACTTCCAAAGTCTATCTCAGGAATTACTGAACTAATATTAGGCATGTTTGTACATATTTTAGTAAATGTCTCATGGTGATTCCAAATATGGTGATGAAATTCAATAATGTTGACATTTTTAAACATTTTGTGAAATGTTTGAACTGTTTCATCTGCAGACGACTGCCATTCGGAAAGCTTTGAAGTATGTACTGAAAATAGTTGAAATATATTATTTGGTTAATTCGTCGCAAGCCTCCGTAGTTTTGTGACAATTCTTTTAGAACCAGCTTGAAGTCAAACGTGCACCGATCCATTGATAATACTGCCCTCTATACGTTGCTTATCTTTAACGTTGATGTAGTGGGAAGCTTTTTGAAGAACGTCATACTTATCATGCTTATGAAGCATCATTTGTGTCACATTATCAACAGTATTGCCCATAAATCTTCCAATCTATCAGGGTGGGGGCTCAAACCATATCAACGGGAAGAAAGGGGATAAAAATTATCTCTAGGTCTATTGGAGTTTTAGTAAATCTTTAAGCCCATTGGGAGATGTTTTAGCCGGCCCCATAAGCCATCTTTTGAGTGCGGCATGACAGGGCACATTCTCCAGTATATATTAGGGCACTGATCACGCAACAATATATCACGCAATGACATTAGAGTTTTTATGTAGGCCTATATCATTCTATTCTAAACAAGGTAAAGATGATGAATTTCATTTTTTTTTTGAGAAATCTTTCTGTACGCCCCTTTAATCTTCCCATTGTGTGAATTTCAAATGGGGGTAAATAATTGGGACTATCCTGCACGTGACTCCATCCACTCCGTGTTGTGTATAGTGAAGAGTAAGGTATAATGTCCTCCAGGCTCCATTGGGAATGTAAGGATTTCAAATGGATACTAGCCCACGTTGTACATGCGTAAGGGTACGAAATCAGCTGTTACCATGCAGAGTGCCCACACCAGGCAGTCAATTTCAAGACCCGGGTTATCTTCGGGTCACTGAGGACAGTCGGCACGCGAGTCGCGGCACCCGACTCTCTCGCGCTCGCCCCTCTCAAATTTCAGATGTTTATCTACCTACTGCTCAAACTAGTAGTAAGTAAACCAGATTCACAGGCATTTATCCTACTGCTCTGGCTGACACAAATTGAGAGAAAGTCTCATCTACCAATGCTGCCATGTGTTATTTTACCATTGGTGTATCCAGGCATCCAGGTCGGGCTCTTAACCATGTTAACACTTTCCACGCAGCTATTTGCCATAGCCTATACAAAAAATATAGAAATCTGTCCCAACTTTCAATGTCTTAACTCAAGAACTACTGAACCAATACTACGCATGTTTGTACTTATTTTATTGCATTTCTTATGCTTATTCCAAATATGGTAATGACTTTTTTGAAACATTTTGCGAAATTTTGGAATGTCGTCTGCAGACGCCTGCCGCGTGGAAAGTGTTAATTATACAGTCAATATTATACAAGGCAGCAATTTGCTGATAGGCACTTTTTACATCCGGGCCCTATACATCTGCCCACGGCTAGGAGTTCATGCTGTAGTTATCATGGTTATTCTCTAAACATGCTAAAACCATGTCCTTACGCCATATTGGACTGCTCACTTGATACGTAACGTAAACCATGAGATATAACCAACTTTAAGGGCTCAAGAGAGGTTTAGATACAGCGTTGTCGGTCGGTAGACATAGGGCACCATGGGGGCACTAATGTCACCATTGTCCCGATTTTACAATGGACGATACGTATAGGCCTATAAGAAGGAGAAAAAAACCAGGTTGCCTTCTCCTTTCTCTCCTTTTCGTCCCCTCCTTATAGGCTTCTCATCCCCCCTTATAATTTCCCCTCTCGGGTGCGAACTCTTGTCGTCTTCCCTTCTTTAATCCCATGTTCTCTTACTTAGGTCATAGGGGGAGCAGACTCGGGGGGGGGGGGGAGAGTAGAAATGTTGGTTATTTGCACTGGTGACGACCATGACAACGGTGCATATACATGTATAATTAGTATCACCCAGCTAATTTCACCTTACTTAAACTTTAAACTCAAAACCATATCTTGCCTCCTTAAGCCATCCCGTCAATCATAATCTGCCGGACGAAACAAAGGCCCTCTTGGCATTTTATCAGATCAGCAGAGCACCAGTTGATGATATGATTATGATACAAATTGTATCCATAAAAGGGCAATTTGGAATTCTATCACGTTGTCATGGTTGTTGGTGAATGGCGATATCATGGATCCGGGGGGGGGGGGGGGGGGGGGGGGGGGGGCGGTACTCACATATATTGGCCATACGGGTATGTGAGGCTACCAATACCTCATTTTCACGGCCGCGTCAGCCGCTCACTATAAGCATCTCATTTCATTGCACTGATAAATCGTTCCACAAGCTATACAATCCAAACTCTCCAGTTCGGCAAGGCCCTGTTTCCAGACTGCCCCGTCACACACCTATACACTCTTCAAACAACCCCCCCCCCCGGGAATGGATATCGCTCTCTTATGACAACATTGTCTTCATCTCCAGGCTCCGACTTCATGTCCGGATTGCGATTTTTTTTTCTCGTAAATGAGCCTAAGACAAAATCAGTTAATTTTTTTACAAATTAAAAAAAATCATTTTATTCAGTGAATTTTTCTTGAATTCGTATTAAAACGAAATAAATATTTTTTTCTCAACTCATGTACGAAAAAAAATCGCGCCCGGCGTACATACAGTTTTCTGTGTTTCACTACTACCAATAACTACTCAGGAGACATAATTGGTATGATATTTCAACATTAACTTAAAATTGGTTTGGTGCACATAGCTCTGAGCATGATACATAGGCTACTGCATGAGTCACCGTAGGTGACGAAGGGGTGACGAACTGCAATTTCTTATATCATGCAATATAGGGGAAAGGCTAAGCACATTGAGAATTAGACGACCAATAACTGCTCAGGAGACAAATAAATTGGTATGATAGTTCAAAATTAACACTTTTCACGCGGCAGGCGGCTGCAGACGACATTCCAAAATGTTTCAAAATGTTTCAAAGATGTCCAATATTTGGAATTTCATTACCATATTTGGAATAACCTTGACAAATGCTTTGAAATAAGTACAAATATGCCTAGTATCGGTTCAGTAATCCTTGAGATAGACCTTGAAAGTTGGGAAATGTTTCTGAAAAATATATTTTGTAGGCCTATATGGTAAAACTAATAGCTCAATGAAGGCATGATATAATTATGTACATACAACCCCAACACTGTGATACGGTTCCTTGTATCAGAAGCCTCACTCCAATCCATGATCAGATGATGCACCATTTTTAAGGGTGATTTTGAAAAAATCGGTACCCATTGTCCCATTTCTAGGGGTTTTGCTTCATTTTAGACTAAATTTTCGCAAATTATCGGGATAATAGACCTATTTTTTGCAAATTTTCGCGAAAATAGACAAACAAAATCGCGAAAATAGACCCATTTGTAAAAGGTGACCCCATGCATTATTTAGGGATTTCCAGCACAAAATCATAACCCATGTTCCGGGATTTTGTGCTAAAAAGCTAACCATTAGTGCGGCACACCCCCGTATATATACCGTAGGCGAGTACCCCTCCCCCACCCCGTGGATGCACCTCCTGGCTCCTGCACCCAGTCCTCAATTATGTCAATGCTTAATATGTTGCTGATGTTTTGTGCAACCATGCTATATGAATGTACTCGTGTCGAACATAAGGCTCATGACAGCTGAGAAAATGTTGCCATCCTCCCCGTCCACCGACCCCGGCTTGTTTTGATATATAATTCACGCATGTCCTTTCCCGACCCTGGTGTCAAATATTAGATCCCCCTGTTCAAATATCAAATTAAAATATATCGCGAGCGGTGAAGTTGAAGGGCAGCGGTGAAGGCATAACCATGAACATGAACTTTCCCCTTTCCATCCACATGATCCACGCGACTATTGGTTTTACCATATACAAAACAATTCTTCAGAAACTTTTCCCAACTTTCAAGGCCTATCTCAAGAATTACCGAATCAATGCTAGACATGTTTGTACTTATTTTAATGCATTTCTCATGGTGATGCCAAATATTGAGGTGAAATTCAATAATGTTGACCTATTTGAAACATTTTGTGACATTTTGGAACTGTCGTCTGCAGACGACTGTCGCGTGGAAAGTGTTACGATTTCATTGAGTGTTCTTTTGAAAGCATTTTTTATTTGGCTTTAATATGTAGGCCTACTGACTACTGAGATACATTAATGAGAAATGAATCAGGATATAGAAGAAAACTTCACTGACTTGAACACGATGTGTTAATAAAAGATTCGAACCTATGTCCTCAGTTCAAGTCAAGTGTTCGGGATAGTTGGAGGTGAGTAAGCGGGTCATGTCCAAACCAGGATTCCCATTAAACAGTGATAAGTTTGTCGTCGGTCCAAAGTGACTCTGTGCACACTTTATCTAAATGTGTTCAATATGTTAAAGGCATATTATGTGATCTTTTCCAGAGAGCGCCCTCTATTCATTATTTTTTTTAGAAAGTAGATTTTCTTGCAGATTTACATTTCCGATCATAAATCATACATACATTCCAAGTTACAGAGCGATACGATTCCTAATTACCTCAAAATCATGATTTTAGAGTGAATTTAGAGTGAAAAATATAAACTGTCGGAATTCCGACAGTTTATTTTCACTCTAAAACCATGATTTTGAAGTAATTAAGAATCGTATCGCCCTGTAACTTGGAATGTATGCATGATTTATGATCAGAAATGTAAATCTGCAAGAAAATCTGCTTTCTATTTTTTTTTTTGATTACGATTACGTACATAAGCAGGATATTAAGTGATTAGTCGTGTGATTCGAACCCGAGTCGTGGTTCAAGTCAAAGCGGCGGTGTTAGGCCTAGTGCGATGATTAATCTGTTTAGGCCAAATTAAATTAATTGTTTGTCTCAAAGCTCCTCTCCTGTTGTAAAACTAATGCGGAATGCGGGTTTTTTTCAAGGGGTTTTTTTTTTTTTTTAAATATAAAATATTGAAATCCTTGTAAAAGTGAACTTTTGTATTTAAGATGATCTGATCAATGAAAATCTGAAAAATCGGTGAAATTTTAGATTTTTTTTTTTTTTTTTTTGAAAAAAAAAAGAAAAAAGAAAAAAAAAAGAAGTTTTTTCAGATTTTTGTTTTTCTAATGCGCACCAATAAACGAACGCGCGCGGGAGCTTTGAGACAAACAATTATTTTAATTTGGCCTTAGTTCGAATACAATTTATGGCATTCAAATGAGAGTTAGTCTACATCATCAGCACTGGTCCAAAGGTTGCAGTGTACGCAGAACGCAAGTTCTCATTCATGAGATTTGAACTTGGGGTTTGTTCTCAGTGGATTTCAAAGTAAGTGTTTTAAATATGGTCATGCTGGTACATGTACCTGCCATGATAATGGTAAGAAAGTTCAGATCATAAAACATGGTATTAAAGGTATATTATGTGATCTTTCCATGGAACGCCCTCAACATCGAAAAAAAAATTGAAAGCAGATTTTCTTGCAGATTTACATTTCTGATCATAAATCGTACATACATTCCAAGTTACAGGGCAATACGATTCTTAATTACTTCAAAATCATGGTTTTAGAGTGAAAATAAACTGTCGGATATCCGACAACTTATTTTATTCTAGTCTAAATTCACTCTAAAACCATGATTTTGAGGTAATTAGGAATCGTATCGCTCTGTAACTTGGAATGTATGTACGATTTATGATCAGAAATGTAAATCTGCAAGAAAATCTACTTTCTAAAAAAAATCATGAATAGAGGGCGCTCTCTGGAAAAGATCACATAATATGCCTTTAAAGAAAACGTTGGTAAGGGGAAGGTCATGAGACGTGATCGTGAATAATTTAGGCCCCCCAAAAAAGAGCTGTGTTGCCTTTAGCGACCGACCCTAAAGTCGCAAAAATTAGGGTCGGATTTTTTTTTTTCAATTTTATTTTTCAATTTTATTTTTAAGACTTAAATTTCTCCTTAAAGTGTCTAAATGTTACTATTTCTTGCTTGAAATGAATAAGTTAGCGTCACTCAATGTTTTTAGACTATTATCACATAGAAACATTAGTTAATTTGACATACTAGTATATGGGCTTATACCAATTTTGTCTTGACATAAACCATATATTTTTCAGCCAAAAAAAAGAAGAAGAATATTTCGACCGACCCAATTTTAAAATTTTTAGTACTTGAGGGCAACACAACAATTTATTTGTTGGCCTTATACTGGTTCTAGAGTAAATCCCTTGGAAACTGAATAATTTGTGATGAATTAGCCAAAATATGACATGGTTTATGGTCGAGACCAACTCCTCGGCTGGGTTGAAATCGCCTTTGGGAGAGCACGGCGCAAGCCAAGAGCAAAGGAGAGGCGTCGTATACGACTCGTGACTTGTAAAGTTGTAAGTGGGGACCTGTGATCACGCTTTGAGGGGGCAATAATACACCATGCCAAAATTAAACCTCAACACTAATCATTGCTCAAATTATAATGCCCTACTTTATGACTGTAACTTATTCGAGTCATAATTACGAATGATCAGCGAAATGGGGCAACTGGGAGTCGTTTTAAGGCTAGACTTTTAAAAGATATAACTTGTGTAAAGCAATCCGGGTGCAATAACCGCAAGAACAGAAATGTATTCATATATTTTTTTCTGAGAAGTTCTGGGAACTCTTGTTGTATTCCCAATTACATCATGTTACATGTACGAGACTATAGAAGTAGGCCTAGGGCCTATATCATTTGCTGATGAAGCTTAACATACTTTCCACGCGGCAGTCGTCTGCAGACGACAGTTCCAAAATGTCTTAAAATCTTTCATTACATTTTTAAATTATTGAATTCCATCACCATATTAGGAATCATCATGAGAAATGCATTAAAATAAGTACAAACATGCCTAATATTGGTTCAGTAATTCTTGCCTGAGATAAGGCTTTAATGTTGGGAAAGGTTTCTGAAAAATCTGTTTTGTATATATCATGTATATAGGCCCTATATCATATGGTAACTAATAATAGCCGCGTGGAAAGTGTGAAATGACGGAGTGTGCCAAGTGATCGCATGAGCCTCACATACGTAGACACTCATTTTGAATTCCACCGAGAACCCCGGGTTCGAATCTCAATGATAACTTGCATTCTGCGTACACTGCATCCTTTGGAACAGTGATGATGTAGCCTAACTCTCGTTTGAATTCCATTAATTGGATTAGGCCTAACAGATGAATCATCACATAGGCCTATACCCCCCCCCCCCCCCCCCCCCCGCCGCTTCGACTTGAACCACGACTCAGGTTCGAATCACACGACTGATCACTTAACATCCTGGTAAGTATGTATCGTACTGGATTACATCACACAGGACCCCAATTACATGTTCTACCTATACATAGAATTCGTCTTCCATTTTATATTGAGGACGCTGCGGGTCCACATCTCATGATATTGAACACATTCAGACCAAGTGCGCCCCGGGGGGGGGGGGGGGGGGGGGGTACTCACGTATGTCAGGTATGATGTGCCGCTCCAGTGGGTCGTTTTTTCATGAGACATCCTTAGCCATGGGTAGGCTTTTCAGTGAAAAATCCTTAGACATGGGTCCTGTTTTCGCGATTTTCGCGAAAATTTGCCAAAAAATCCTTAGACATGGGTCCTGTTTTCGCGATTTTCGCGAAAATTTGCCAAAATTAGGTCTATTTTCGCGAAAAATCACCCTTAGAAATGGGTATGGGTTTTGAAAATCACCCTTAGAAATGGGTATGGGTTTTGAATCTCCAGCGGCACACCCCCGACCAAACCAAATTCGAGTACCCCCCCCCCCCCCCCGGGAAGTGCGCACAGAGTCATGTACTTTGGACCAATAACAAACCTATCACTGCTTATGGGAATCATGGTTTGGACATGGCCCTCTTTATACTTACAACTAGGCCTATCCCTAACAGTGTAACACTTGATTCACCTTAATTGGACTACTAACGGAGAACATAGGTTCGAATCTTTTATTAACACATCGTGTTCAAGTCAGTGAAGTTTTCTTCTATCATGATTTATTTCTCATTATGTATCTCAGTAGCCCTAAATATTCAAAGGTATAATGTTCCGATTTCTAGGGCCAAAAAAAAAAAAAGTTGACTTGCCCTTTCAGGGTCAAAGTCAGGGTCGGACGGTCGGATTTTTTTTTTTTTTTTTTTTTTTTTTTTTTTTGAAAAATTTTGAAAATTTACTGCACTAAAACACGTTTTAAAGATTTTTTTTACATTTTTTTTTTTCAATCTTTTTAAAAAAAAAAAAAAAAAAAAAAAAAAAAAATAGCGACCCTAGATTTCCGAAAATTAGGGTCGGTCGGAAAGGGCAAGTCAACTTCTTTTTTGTTGTTGGCCTAGTCAGATTTTCAACTTTATGTTTTCGGCTATTCTACATGAAGGGTCATCCTTAAAATAGTCATATTCCGAAGTAGTTGCATGACTCCAATGGTTTTATTTTAGAAACACAAGGTGACTAAAATTTGCCCATGATGGTTAACCACCTTTGGTGGGTAATTCACTGCATTTTGGCCTATAACGTCTAAATGGAACATATCTGGCGCCTAAGATTTTACAGAAATAATGAGACAAATATAGGTTTTCTTTTGATAAGCTTATCAAATATGTTGATGTGAAGAATCGGAACTTACAGTTTTAAGCAAAATTAATAATAATGCTTTCAAAAGATCACGCAATAAAATCTTAAAACACTTACACGCGACAGTAGTCTACAGACAACATGCAGTTCCAAAATTGCACAAAATATTTCAAACAAACAAACAAACAAACAAACAAACAAACAAATATATTTATTTAGACTAAGAGATAATGAAAACACTCCTGAAAATATATACAAACAAACATTTCAAAGAAAATCATTCTCCCAAATTTATAATGATATAGCATTGGCTAGACACATCATGTCACCTTGCAACCCAAATCAATTTATATTATATATGCATGATTTATATTAAATCATTAATGTTGTGTTTTTGCAACATTTATACGTTGCACAGCCGAGTGCTCTTGTTTTTGGCGCTGAAAGTTCTTCAGGGCCGGCCACCAATGCATCGGTCGGTTATGTCCTGATGATGAATAATGAAATATGAAGTACGATTGATAAATTATACTAAACCCATCGATTGTTAGATAGTATTGTTTGAGTTGATTGGTTTCTTGAGTTCTTTCCAGACGACCGGACTTGTTAGACATGATATACAATCCGGGGGATGTTCTTAGATAATTGTTGACAGAGATAAATGTCAGCCCTTTTAATGGCAAAAAGATGTTTCTTATATGTACTTTTCTAATGATATACTTCCTTTTAACATGGATTGTGTTAACTTGGTTCAATAACCCTCACTTAGGAAAAGGTTGCAATTGGTAAAGACAATAAAAGTAATATACTGCCCTTTACCACTACATGATTTATGGAGAAAAAAGCTAACTTTGATCATGTTTAAAGGAAGTATAGCTACTGTTAGAAAACTACATATTATTATAAGATACATTATTTTGTCATAAAAGGGCTGAGATGTGCACCGCCAAAATCAGGGCTGGAAATAAGCACCTGCCCGCCTGCCGGGCAGGTTAACCCCCTAAGAACTACCGGCCGATTGGTCAGAAAGATGGATACATCATTTATTGCACCAATGAGAGACATTGTTAGAATAATTGTATCCCTGATAAAGATGGAAGTGAAACATTTTACAAGCTGCATTTGAATTGGCTATTCATATGAGTACATCTTGTAATAAACCAATCAGAACCACTGTAAGATAGACAGGTAGACTCCAGGGGGTTAAGGTGCAAAAGTATACCTGCCCAACTGGCAGGTATAGCTTTTTTCATCAAATTCAAAGATTCCTTAATCTGTTATTAATGTAGGCCTACTTGTGAGTTGGGAAACAAATTTGGGCAGGAATTTGGGCTGGTAACTTTTAGAAGCTACCTGCCCGACTGACTAGTACTAATAAATATGAAGTTCCAGGCCTGGCCAAAATATAAACAGATCCTAAAATTTACTTTGTTGTTTCGACAGAAAATACCCATATATATAGTTTCATAAAAAATGGCAAATCTCAAGAAAATAAATACACAAGTACCAAAAATGTAATATATGTATACCAAAAATAGTTAATATAGGAAACGGGAAAGAGGGCATGCAATTAAAGGTATAATATTATTATGTGATCTTTCCAGGGAACGCCCACAACATCGAAAAAAAAATTGAAAGAAGATTTTCTTGCAGATTTACATTTCTGATCATAAATCGTACATACATTCCAAGTTACAGGGCGATACGATTCTTAATTACTTCAAAATCATGATTTTAGAGTGAAAATAAACTGTCGTAATTCCGACAGTTTATATTTTTCACTCTAAATTCACTCTAAAACCATGTAATTAGGAATCGTATCGCTCTGTAACTTGGAATGTATGTATGATTTATGATCGGAAATGTAAATCTGCAAGAAAATCTACTTTCTAAAAAAAATCATGAATAGAGGGCGCTCTCTGGAAAAGATCACATAATATGCCTTTAACCAACGCAATGAAAATGGGTTCGGCAGTCGTTCCCGGCATGATCTATTTTTAAGTACGCCCCCCCCCCCCCTCCCCCGGACAAATCAAGAATTCACACGCTAACAAGACAATACTTTATATATTGGGTTGTCTTAAAAACTGGCTGAGTGGAAGATTAAATTGCGCATATCACCCGTCGCGCATCCAACTTTTGAAGGGGCGAGTTCCGGTTGTCATCTTCAAAAACCAAATCTCGGAACGATTCGCCTCATTTATCATCTATAACGTGTAGCCTACTTATACCTGCTGGAGCAAAAGTTATCAGAATGAAAAAAATATTTTCAAACGTCTGAAAATAATTGGCAAAACAATAAGTTAATATCGCAATTTTATAGATAGCTTTATTCTACTTGCAAAATATAATGTAGGCCTACAAAAGAAAAGTATTTCTTTAAAATCAAGTTTTCGATAAATATGTTTAATTTAGTTAATCTATATAGTTGTTTTCGCAACTCCCCGCTCTCCCCTACAGAAGAAAAGTATTTGTTTGAAGTCAAGTTTTCGATAAATATATGTTTAATAGTTAATCTATAGTTGTTTTCACAACTCCCCGCTTTCCCCTACACAGAGAATATAAATTCGTCACAAATGTGGTCTTTTGACAAATTAAACATGTGTCATGAAATGTTCGTCAGTTACGAAATATTTTGTAATGCTAAACAATTATTTTTTAATGATAAATGACCAATTAAAAGTAATAAATAAATTTGTCATTAAAAGTTAAATTTATTTTAGTCAAGGAAATGTTTGTTACAATGAAAGTTAAATATATTTCAGTCAAGGAAATATTTGTTAAGATGAAAATTAACTAGATACACTATAGATTGTTCTTTAGCATCACAAATAAAATAATGTGAACAAATACAGAATATTTTTTAAATCACAAACCTGCCATTTCTTATGACAAGTTTTTAATTTGTCAAATAAGACCATATTTTTGACGAATTAATATTCTTTGTGTACAAAAGAAAAGTATTTGTTTGAAGTCAAGTTTCGATAAATTATGTTTAATTTTAGATAGTTGTTTTCTGTGGATGCTTACTCCAGACAAATTTTAGAAAGCCTGATCAAGGCTACTGGTTTAATAGTAACACGTAACCAAACATACATCAAATCCATCCATTTAACAAAATGAAACAAAACTTTCAGAAAGTGACGACCAACTTTTGGAAAAACAAAAAATAATGTCCCCGGACTTTCTTTTATGCTAATAAGCAGGTCACTGCACCAAAGTATACGCTTACACTTCACATGATGCATACAACACCAAACGATCGTTACCGCTTCGGTGACTTATTCATCGATAGGGCGGAGCGAATGTCACCGTATGTAACTGGAGTCAGAGTCCACGCATGAGAATCTACTGGTGTATATTTTGTGTAGTAGCATTTTTCATTGGTAGCTTTTGTACACAGAGCAAGCGGGCACGCGTTTAGTATTGTTGGTGAGTCTTTAGAGGTCGTGTGTCATCCCCCGAGCAACGAGTATATACGATCGACTGATAAAGTACAGCAGATATAGGTATAGAGAAATTTACACACACTCGACACACACACGGAAGAGAATTACCGGCTGTGAGAATTGTCATCACCATCATCATCATCATCATCACAACATCCATCGCGATCTGACTGTAACATTCACATCACTCCGGGACACATACCAATACAGAGGCGTAACAACATCATCTCGCTCGCTCCTTCGTTTCTTGTTGCATCAATCGCCCGTCGTCCGTCTACATCACCAAATAGTTTGTGCTTCTTGCCAAGAACGCTCGTTCAAGCAACAACATCGACGTACGTACGTATTACTTTACACACGCAACTTAAAATTCCCACTTGGATTAACACGTACTTGGCTGCTCCGGTTCTCTTTTCATCTCCTCACCGCATCTTCCCAATCAACAGCATCATCTAGCCCTTAGGTCAACCAGTGCTTGATGAACATAGCGCGCATCTAAGCCACTATTTTTACACAATTTTCCTCTTGAATTTTTAGCAGACGACATCCCCCTCCTTCACAAATCATCATGAGTACTCCGTCGTTATCTCTACGTCAAAAGGACACAACATGGACAAAGATCTTCGTTGGTGGACTACCTTTCACAACGGGTGATGAGACGTTAAAGTCTTACTTCGAGCCATTTGGAAACATCGAAGAAGCAGTTGTGATCACAGACAGAAATACCGGCAAAAGTAAAGGATATGGATTTGTAAGTAGTTTCAATTTTTTTAAAAGCATATTATTAACCACATTTTTAAATATTCATGTTAATCCCTGTAAAAATGACGAGAGCAAACCTTTGAATTGAACTGCCTATCCATCATGTAAATTGTAAACAATTTTTATCAATATTTTAAAGAAATTGAAATTTTTCTTTTGGACGTAGAAAAAAATATGTGTACATTTTTAAAACTTTTGGCTTGTTAAGATATCTTTAAACTCAGAAACCTTGTCAATTTTTATAAATTTGATTTTAAGATAGTGCATTAAACTTTTAAAGCATTAATCTTATTTTTAAGTTTATTTTATTTGTTGGTAAATGTTCGTGTTCGTAAAGTAAACCCACTATTTTTGTTGCTCATTAATATTCAGATCTGCTGTCAACAGCCCTTTATGGCAAAAGCATGTATCTTATATGTACCTTCCTAATGATATACTTCCTTTTAACATGGATTGTGTTGACTTGGTTCAATAACTCTCACTTAGTAAAAGGTTGCAACTTGTAAAGACAATAAAAGTAATATACTGCCTTTTACCACTACTTGATTTATGGAGAAAAAAGCTAACTTTGATCATGTCAAAAGGATGTATACTGTTAGAAAACTACATATAAGATACATTCTTTTGCCATAAAAGGGCTGTGCAATACCAATTTGACTTTATATTGTTTATTGATCAAATTATCATAGAAATAATACAACTTTACAGACGGCCTTCCTTTGTCGATGCAATCTTGATTTCTAATTAGAAAACTTATTTTCAATGTCACTGATATATGATACAGTGCGCAGAGTTAGCTTGGTTGAACTTGGCATACATGGTCTAATATTATAGTCAAACCTATAGTGACTGATTGCGTGTATGTCTGAACAGGATAGGACTTTGGTTAGACCTAAATGGTTGGCTTTACTACAGAGACTTTAGTGCTAAGATTAGCACATTTTAATCGTTCCTATTTGCACTTTGAATGTTAGAGTCCATTGTTATTTTTTATTTAATTATGAAGTGTACATGCTGTCGATCAAAAAGTTGATATGATATTTAGGCGTATACACTTTTAACAGTAATGCTTTATACCAGTGAAGTTAATATATTGATAACTACACATTTAAAACACTCGACACATGATAGTACTACACGTCTGTCTGAGGTACAATCATTGGATCCTTAGATTTATTCCGAAAATCTTTGTATTTGAACATCAATGACTACCAACACCAAGTTTAATAAACTTGACCTCTGTAATCCAATTACCCTAGCTGTTAAATTAGTCCATATAGAAGCGCTTTTAATAACATTAACCTGATTAACACCTTCACTGCAAAATCCATGTTACACATAGCCTATATGATGGTAATATTTGGATATATATGAACTCTCTCTATATGAACCACATTATTAACTGGGTCATTAAAGTCTTGGCGTTGTTCAACCAAAGGAACCGCTGCAAAGTATAAGAACCGTTAATTTTCAATTTCAGCAAGATTTTCCTTCGAAACCAAATTGGTATCATCCACAGTTCTCAAGCTTATTTGATTACTCCTCCTATTATTATTCTTTCTACCATGTTAACTGGTCAAGCTTAGTTTAGTTGGCGGTAGTATTTGTAAGAGTAGTACCATCGTCCCAACATGTAAATATACGATGTAATAGTACCGCCACCAGCATTGTGTTACGACTCCAATTACCAAAGACCCTATACCAGTTTGTAGAAAAAAAGAATACCAGACCTTTTGTATACAAAAACACAGGATACATTTTTGAGTATAGCTCATCATACCGTCCCTACCCATTCTCTCCGATTTTGGTCATCTTGTTTTTCTTCAATTTTGTCTGGAATTCGGTTGTCTGGTTTGCCATTGTTCAACCCAAGGCGAATCTCACACTTTCTCCTTAAACGATTACCATACATTTGCAATATATATTAAAATCATCCAAGGTTATTATTATGTACCCGCCATGGAGCCAGGTCTATTCGGTGCTGTTGTAAAATTGTTCACTAAACCATGTAAATTGTGAAATGGTATAACTATAATACAAGTTGCACTTAAAGGAAAAGTAAGCGAGTTTATACACGTTTGCTTACACCGGTGGGAAGTGGTGCCGATAGGAATAAATTGGTAACAAGTCTTTTGTAAATGGGTATGAGTCGTTTATATCGACACACTTAACAATGCATGCTTATCGAAAGATGTTATCGTTAGAACACATCTTATGTCGTAACTCCGATGGATTTACATCATTACATGTATTATACTATACGTGTATATATAATAATACGTATCATACGCAATGACAAGGATAGTTCAGTTGTACAGCAATTGTCTTTTGAGTGTCCTTAAAACAGTGTGGTGCCAATGGCGCCCAGTTTGATCAGGGACAATGGTTTGACAATGACAAGATACTCGTGATGTACATGAGATATGTCAGAATTAAATAGATCTTAGGCCCCGTGTAAGGCCTGCTATAGTGCAGTGCTCTTAAGTTATGAATGACCATGGACCAACTTTATATTTCCCCTTAACTTCCATAGGCCCAATAGCGTAATTATTATAATACATTTAAATTAGGGTTATGATAAATACCTATAAATCTTCTCAAAAAAACAACTGCTTTATAATATGCATATGAAATGAGATATGTTAGATATTATAAGCTTGATGGTCGTAGCCCATAATGTGTATTTAGGTTAGGTAGGCTATAGGTGTTCCGATTTCTGGCCCGATTCTCAACTTGATGTTTTCTATTCTACACGAAGGTGCGCGGCATCCATAAAATAGTCCTATTCCAAAGTTGGAGTTGCAATAGGGTTAAATTACACATTTAGGAAAACCCTTCTCTATAAAACCGTATTGAACAAACTTAAAGGGGCATTGAGAGATGTATCGATATACTAAATGAGCAAATAACTTAAAGATAATCATCAACAAAGCCCAAATCCAAAATGTCATACAATTCCGACATCGCCTTCATGCCAAAATAAGCAAATAACGGCACTTCCGGGTTAAGATTTGCCGCGAAAGTCTGTGTATAAAAGCTAGCATAACTTCCAAATTCAGCACCTTAGTTTCGATATGATCATATCGAAATTAAGAAAATCATGACATTTTATATGATGAACGGCGAATGTTGGTAAACTGTTTCAGATGGTAGTTAGTATATGCCTAAGTATTACTTTGATGCAAAAAAACAGATTTCCAGGATAATTGAGGGCGCACTCCCATACGTATCTCTCAATGCCCCTTTAATGTATTTTGAAACCAGGGATTGTATTGTATTACGTGTACCATCTTCAAACAAAAAACTGATTGGAAGTTGAATTGCAATTGTCAAATGAAAGGGACAGGGTTGTTACATAGCGCTAAACTCTGGAGTTGTGATGATATTTTCACAGCATTTTTTGTAAATATCAAAACATTTATCCAAATCGGCATTTTTGGTACCTTTTGAGAGCGACTGAAATAGCATACTTCTCCGAAGCAGTACACAAAGCTTAAGCAAAAACCTCTACCTCAAAACACACAACACTTATTTGAATTTCATTTGCGTATTGACATTACGTTGTTTTTCCGTAGCACCCCTCCTTTCATGTTTCACTAAAAATGTACTACCGTGATTTCATAAAGTCTACATCAAAAGTTTGTACAGTGTTCTACGGGTCCATTCTTTGTTGGATTGCTAGCCGGACCAAAAATAAGATACGGGGGTTTACAAAGGAAAACATAAGCTAGAGCACCCATGCTAGCGCCCAGAAAGAAGATTCTTTGCATTTGCTGAAGGAAAGGGTTTGCACAGAGATTTGCATGCAATTTGGGTTTGCATTACAATTTCCTTTAAGTAAATTTGCAAACATTTGACTTGGAACGAGCGCGAACAATATCCAGCGAATGCCACTGTATTTTTGCGTTCGTCTGTCATAAGATTTCTGTGGGTTTTTCTATTTTGTGCGTGCGTACGACGCAATGTGAATACAGCATGTTTGTTTCTTCTATTTATTTATACCTGTGCTATAAAAAGAATTAAGGATTGCAATTCCAGCATTCTTATAATTATAGACATGGAAAGGAGAAAGTTTGAAGGATGAATGGAGGAGAGAGTTCTTTCAAAATGAATCTCGAGATGAGATGAGATGAGATGAGATGAGATGAGATGAGATGAGATGAGATGAGATGAGATGAGATGAGATGAGATGAGATGAGATGAGATGAGATGAGATGAGATGAGATGAGATGAGATGAGATGAGATGAGATGAGATGAGATGAGATGAGATGAGATGAGATGAGATGAGATGAGATGAGATGAGATGAGATGAGATGAGATGAGATGAGATGAGATGAGATGAGATGAGATGAGATGAGATGAGATGAGATGAGATGAGATGAGATGAGATGAGATGAGATGAGATGAGATGAGATGAGATGAGATGAGATGAGATGAGATGAGATGAGATGAGATGAGATGAGATGAGATGAGATGAGATGAGATGAGATGAGATGAGATGAGATGAGATGAGATGAGATGAGATGAGATGAGATGAGATGAGATGAGATGAGATGAGATGAGATGAGATGAGATGAGATGAGATGAGATGAGATGAGATGAGATGAGATGAGATGAGATGAGATGAGATGAGATGAGATGAGATGAGATGAGATGAGATGAGATGAGATGAGATAATGAAGTTTGGAAATTGTGTGGCCACTGCTTTGGCACTGCACTTATATAATATTACACATGGTTGACGAAAGAGCTCTCTATAATATGATCGAATTGTCGATACATTTATCAATAATCGATGCTAAGTAGATCTTCGTCCCATCTTCGTGATCACATCATTCACCAACAAGTCTTTGGTGGGTTATTTACATGATCGATCGATAGACAACTTTATTAACCTCCTCTTCTTGAAGGCACATCTGGTATGCCTCAGGGGTAGCATGCTTAACCTATCCTTTGATATTTACAATTAATTATATATGCCTGTCATTATTGTGCAATGGTATTTCTCTATTACATTTTGATGATATCGTTGATTATATTTGACTTATTTATTATTAACCGTATTCATCATGGAAACAAAATCGAAAAACTAGTACTTACTGCGTTTATTTTTGTCCTTGTATATAACAACTTGAGAACGGGGCTATCATGGGACTGCGTCCTTAATGTTGCTCTCAAGCTCTGTATGGGGTGACAGCAATGTTTATCAACAAAAGCAATGGTCGAAGGGACTGTACTGTCGATACATGTTTGAGGGAACAGCGTATGCCCACAATACTGTCCGCGCTATGCCTTATTGCCCTTGATAATGCTTGGCGCGAGATTTAAAAGCACGGCTCCTAAACAAAACACTGGATGCGCGCGCACACCTTCGGGCAAAGAACAATGACAACTGCCGAACAAATGCCAGGCATGACGTCACATGTCACCCCATCTATAAAACCAAATTATGACCATTGGTACTAATAGTAGTATAGTATGTATATTTACCCAACCGACACGGGGTTTGGAGGAGGTTTAGGTGGTTCAGGTTCAAGGTCAGGGTCCAGGCCCAAGGTTTAAGGTCAAACGGTGCCCTGAATGAACGGTTTAAGGGTAACTGAATTGAAATTCTAAAATTATGGTCAAGGTTCACGATGTACCATTTGATTCAAGTTCAAGAACGTGTATTAGTTGTCCATCGCTTGGCTTCATGAGCTATGAGCCAATGAGCAGAGATGGGTGCGTTTACTATTACAGGTATGGTAGGGAGTGAAATAAAGAACAACAAACAATATTTTTTAAATTTTCGTGTTTATTTATATCTATTGTTTTAAACAAATTCCCGTTTTTCGTCTCTCCTTATCTATTTCATCATGTACACAGGTAATCATGGAAACAAAAGATTCCGCCGCAAGAGCGTGTGAACAGCCAAACCCGATCATTGACGGCAGGAAAGCCAACGTAAACCTGGCGTTTTTGGGAGCAAAACCCAGAACGAATATAGCCGAATCTCCACGCGGGGGTAGGTCGCCATTTTTCGCTGCCTCTGACCCCCAACAGGGTGAGTTAAAAAAAAACTTGAACCCATCAGCAGTCTCGTACTTAAATAAACCCCGCCAAAAACGCAATATTTATGTTGTTTGAAAATGCAATTTCATCAAAAATCCATAAGTATTTGATCGTTCCACACATATTACACAGCACTCTGTGAATATTTTCTTGCGATTCACAAAAATTTCAAACGGTAAGCTTGTATTACCCGTAAGTCAATTTTTTCCATAGAACAATGTAACTGATAGACTTGTACAAGGTGCCATGTTGTTATATAGACCTGCCGTTTAATTTCTGTGTCTCAAATATAAGCACAACTTTTTAACCCCGTGAAATTTAAACAGTTCAATCGACGTCATGTATGAGAGGTTTGCGATTGAATATTTTCTTTATTATACCAACACTTCATTAACATTCATTGTTTTATTATTATTATAATCATTTTATTTTAGCGTTTTTGCTGCAAATGAAAATAACACGCATCATAAGAGAACGAATCGCATGAAAATCTTAACGAGTGTGCCATTACATTATTATTAACATTTGAGCATCATTTCAGTAAAAAAACCACAAAAGTTTATTTTGAAAAATCATCCATTTGCTGTTTTTCTTCTTTTTTCCTATGGGTTCATGTTTTCTTTTTACTCATTCTATATTCAGAAGCAGTAAAAATTAATTTCATATTTTGTCTTGCTTTTTCCACAAGAATTAATATTTGGTGTTTGTCACATTTGTTAACCCTTTCAACGCGGCTATTAGTTTTACCATACAAAACAGATTTGTCAGAAACCTTTCTCAACTTTCAAGGTATATCTCAAGGATTACTGAACCAATATTAGGCATGTTTGTACTTATTTTAATGAATTTTCATGGTGATTTCCTAATATGGTAAGAAATTTAATAATTTTGACATTTTTTGAAACATTTTGTGACATTTTGGAATGTCGTCTGCCGCGTGGAAAGTGTTAAAAAGCTGATAGTATCCTAACCCTGCCCGTATCACCATCACGTATATTTTTAAGAGCGAAGCACTGCGTAGATATTAGATATATCAAAAGCACTATAAATAAATGTTGCACCTAATTAGTAATGACACTCACAAAATTAGTCATTTGTATACACATTAGTCGAATGGGATAGCCTATCATTTTAAGTGAAAATGGTAAAATACGACTAATTTGTATGAAAATGAATAATTTTGAGAGTGAATAATGTGTATGTTGCGAGAATCACTTTCATCACATTCTTCACGACGCGACGTATGGGCTATTCCAGTTGATATGCATACACCCCCTGAAGACATAACCTTAATCTTTCGCACATACACCCCCCTGGAAGATATAAAAATGTAATCTTCCACACAGGGAGTGTAGATTTCAAATGGAGTCACCAATGCAGCAGGTAAACCCCATTTGAAATTCACACTCCCTGTGGGGAAGATACAGTTAGGCTGGGTTCACATAGGAGTATACTATTCGGGTATACGGTGCACGTTTTGCAGGGCACGCGTATAGCTTGAATCGAAACAATGTAATTTCATACTACCAGGTCACATAAGAGGGCACTATTCGAAAAGGCCGTATACCTGCGTATAGTGTAGTATAGTATAGTATACCGGGAATCGTGCGTGTTCGATTTTCGTGCACCGTATACCGGCCCGTTTGGAGGAAGCAGCTGCAATTCGTGTGTACAGGCGTTCTGAATTTCCCCAATCACGATTTATAAACAATGTATTGCGTAGAATAGGGTAAGTTAGAAAAACAGGACTCCTTTGTACTCATTTTATTGCAATTTAATAGACCGAGTAGGGCTCGCGTGCTATCCTATGTGACTCGCCGTGCCCGTATAGCGTATACCGAATACCGTATACCGTATACCGTATACCGTATATCGTATACCGTATACTTCTATGTGAACCCAGCCTTAGGCCTTCAAGGGGGTGTATGGATTTAAAATGGAATAGCCCAATACGTTTTAAAACCAATAATGCTGCTGCGCCTCACATCGTGACAAAAAGTAAGTTATCATGGCGACAAAAACCTGTAATAATACATAATAAACTATTTGATGAATATAACGCAGGGAAGACCAAATTCGATGGAGAATAAAGAATCAAATGGCAATGTTTCTCGTAAAACACACAGCATTTGTATAACTTTTGTCACTTTCCAACAAAAGCTCATTCCAAATACAATCCATTGTAATTACGTTTGTTTATTAAAGCTCTCTCTTTCTATTACATTTGAAATGTGTTCTTCATTGTGAATCAGAATAAAAGTAGCAGGTTCATTCTTTGGTCAAAAAGTGAGAACAAATTCGGGAATAATTTGTTTATTCTGGGTGACGGTTTTTAAAAGAGGCCTACCCCGAGGTGTAAGTGTTTATGCGAAATGCTTCAATTACATTACAACCTTCTTTTTTTGTCTGTTTTTTTGTGGTTATTTTCAAGTACTCGTGTGGTCCTTATGGCAATAGTTTTGACAAAAGGCGATAACAAAGGACCGTGTACTCGATGATGTAATGTGGATTTTAGGTTTGATCAATTGAGCAAGGACTGTTTTGATGAAAATAATTATAAAATAAAACTTGCATTTTTTACGTACACTGTACGCACTTGTTGTCTGCACATGTAATGTAGTTGAGTCTTTGTCATCAAATGACAGAAGTGTTTTTTCACTGTGAATATTATTGTTATAAAATTAGGTGAGCTTTCGAAGCGATAAACAAGAAATTTTCAAAATGACCTTATTCCAAAATATCAATTTAAAATGTTCCTGCAAACCTGATGAAAGTTATAATTATGATAATTATCAAATCATCATTAATATTTTTATTTATTTATTTTTGAGCACGTATTTGAGTTCTGTCAGTGGTCAGTGCATAATTTACTACTGTTGTCAATATATTAATCGAATTAAACTGCTAGTTATCATTTTATAGTCTGTTAATCCAAAGACTGGTAAAGAGTTGTTAATCTTGTTGTAAAACACGAGCGTGTACCGAACAACGGGTTTATACCGAGTTGACAAAACGGCAACTTATTACATCATATAGAAAAATAATGATTTTTGCCATAACAATACATCATAACTTATCACATCATAAAATAAAACCTATTTTTTTGGTCACAAAATAAAAATGTAATCCGTACCAGAGTGTTTCGCTAATCTTGTGAAGAAATGCCGGGTGGTGGTAGTTTAGAATAAAGAAGGGAAATTGCTCTCGAGAAGACGACCAAAAGCCCGATTGTAAACATAAGTGTTCTGAGCGAATTGTATTATTTGAAGCGCAAATGTGCGGAACTAACGGGTTCTATAAGATTATGGGAATTCTATAAGATTATGGTAATCCTTTAATATGATCCCATTTCACTATCAATCTTCTGTATGTTCGGCGCTTGTTTTTATTGTATATTAAATAAACCAGAAGAAGAAAAAAAGCGCGGGCAATTTTATGATATCCGTATTATTATAGCGACGTATTGCCGACTAGTATACAACAGTATACCTGTCACACGTAATAAACATTTGAAACTGAAAATAATTACAATTACTTGTGGCAGACCGAGTCTTCTTCAGCCCTGTCATGTCTGTTGTTTTCTTATACGGGCTCATCACATTCAAACTATTGCGTACGTCAAACTATTGCGTCATACGCAACCATTCCAATTCTAAAGCGGACAACTTCATTTCACCAACATAGCACTTTCCACGTGGTTTACAATAATTATTCAAAACAGATTTTTTTTCCCTTCAAATTTCAAATGGTGATTCCAAATATGGTAATGAAATTCAACAATTTTGACATTTTTGAAAAAAATGTGTGCATTTTTGGAATGTCGTCTGCAGACGCCTGCCGCGTGGAAAGTGTTAGATCAAATGTACGTTACCCGTCATGACGAGGCATTTACGCACGCGTAATGTTACTTACTTTTAGTCTTGTAAGTGCTCACGTGTTACGGTATAGGCATTGCCAGTGTTTTTCGACTCGGCTCGTGAAACGTCAACGTTGAGAGCGTTCACTGACGCAGGGTGTGAGATCACTACCTCGATGGAGAGAAATAGACTCATCGTGTGACCACATACTAATCAATCATGTTACTTACGATCACGATCTCAAATGCCAAAGTTGCCCGATTTTGAAATGCGGAGCTCCTGAATCGATGAATTCGTCGCATTGAGTTGACTATAATAGTTATCGCGGCCATTTTGAATTCGTAATCAAACCAGGTATGAACTCATCAGAACTCTGGAATTTGAATCGTATCGTCAACAATCCACGTGCACATATTTCATAGTAATGTTTCCAAGTCATAGTATGATTTATTTCCTCTCTTATATATTTCGTTAATCTACCCTCTTTGCCATTTGTGCCAGTGACGTAGAGAGCGAATATTCCATGACGCAATAGCGTTACGCGCGAGTAGCAGGATTAAGTTTTGAATCGCGCGGACATATGAGATTAAGGTCATGTCTTCCGTAGGGGTGTATTTACTTGATATATGGAATAGCCCATTGGCGCTCAAACTTTTAATGACGAAACTGTTGTTTGAAGTCTCCTGAAAAGAGCTATTCATAGACCTATTATATGCTACTTGCACGAAATCGCCATTTTAGAATGAAAGCAAGGCTCTCCCCTCATCGCGCGCGCGCGCCAAACTGCGTCACGCGCTGCACAAACCTGCGTGAAACCACGACGCAGTGTGGCGTGATAATGCGTGGTGAGGGGACAGCCTCGCTTTCAATGGTTCCATCTGCACCGTCAAGTAGCTTGCATTGTTTTTCATCCTTTTAATGACGAAACTGTTGTTTGAAATCTCCTCCTAAGTCTCCTGAAAAGTGCAATTCACTTCATAGGCCTACACCTATTATATACTCATCATCATATTCACTGTTACGATAATAACGACATGGTTTTCTCCTATTATTATATTATTTTTATGAGTTATTATTGTGTTTTTAAGGCCCAGAATTTAACACTTTCCACGCGGCTATTGATTTTACAATATACAAAACAGATTTTTCAGAAACCGTTCCCAAATACTAGGCATGTTTGTACTTATTTCAATGCATTTCTCATGGTGGTTTTAAATATGATAGTGAAATTCAATAATTTTGACATTTTTGAAATATTTTGTGACATTTTGGAATGTCGTCTGCAGACGCCTGCCGCGTGGAAAGTGTTAAAGCGTGATGGGCTTATTCGATGTTTTACTTGTTTTTCAGTTCAAGAGATGAGGATGGCTGTAGCGAGGCAAGCCGCGGCACAACAGCCAATGGTAGGCGTCCTACAATCGCAATTCGGGTAAGTGTTAATGCAGACGATTTGATTTGATGTTTATTTCCGGAGTAAATCCGGATCAAAATAATAATGTCTAAAGTAAAAATATCATACTATTTTGTTTGATGGTGTCTTTTTAAAGACATAAGCTAGGATAGGTGACCAGTTTGAAAATAGATTACCAGTAAATCTGTTGATCTTTAACTTAATAATAAATGAACACCCCTCTTTTTCGAATGGTATATGCCAACCAATGAGCAATGTTAATTGCATGAACATTTTGTTCTCGGCGGATCTCAATGATTTGATATCAAAAATGTTCTAATTCGTGCAGTTTGCTATCTTAGCCCCCGCTTATAGATGAGGTGACCGTTGTTTACATTTAGGACGCCCTCTGTTGATTTGAGACAAACACACCGGGCAAGAGTTCCTATAGTTTACATAGGCCAGATCAGATTTTCTAACTAGATTGTGGTGTCACAGCAAATTGCTATCAAAACTGTCTTTAAACTTGCTTAGGAATGCTATAAGCTATCGCATTTCACAAAACAATTAAAAATAAATGAGTTTTACAATTCATTAGAAAAAAATTTCATGTTGTCTTCATTAACTTTACTGTATATTCTGCCTGGAGGGAATCAACAGAGGGTGTCCCATTTGTAAATACATGATGTCACCGGTCACACCATCTATAGCTTTCTCGCTTACGCGATCGTCAGCACGTCAGGCAGTAATTGTTTTCCTTCTGGTGGTGTGCGAAATCAAAACAAGTTACCTCAGTTCTGTCCACTGCATATTTATGTCAAACACATAGTTACAGTAGATCTTTATCATACATGTACATATCTTCATATGATCAGATTGGGAAATAATGTAGATAGATAATGTTTTTATACCATTGGTCATACGAGAACCTAATAATAATAAAATAAATA
This sequence comes from Ophiura sarsii, assembly GCA_035610835.1. Taxonomy (NCBI): domain Eukaryota; kingdom Metazoa; phylum Echinodermata; class Ophiuroidea; order Amphilepidida; family Ophiuridae; genus Ophiura; species Ophiura sarsii. The sequence goes on from CM069447.1 coordinate 18,117,628, forward strand.
TATAACTTATGAGAGGGGAAACATAACAACATAATGGTTGAAAAACTGCTTCACAAACATTGAACATGTTGAAGAAGTGCCGTAATTCCATGGCAAAGGTACAAGGGCGATGTTGTCGTCGATCACGGTCCACAGACGTACTAACAGTCCATACGTCGATCTCAGTTCGTTGGTAGGTCTCCGTACCGTACCGTACCGTCCGTGCAAGTATCACGCAGACCCTCATAACCATACGCAGTTTAACTGTCAACTTTGATTCAAATGATGTTTCCTCACACGTGGCCTGCGCCATGTTTTTGTCCGGCATGTTCGGTGAGAGTCAGGCAGGCCTCACAACAACTTTGAATTGGTCAAAACTATGGTTCACTTTATATAAACAGCATTTGCTTATTGACCTTTCGCATTTTGCATAACAACATTCTTGACCGTGTACTCTGTGTTTGGTTTTTTAAAACATTTAGAGCAGGCAACACTTCATAACCATATAGAGGAAATGGTTATTGGTGATTTGAACAAAAATAAAATTAAAATATAAACCGGTGTCCTACAATTACTTGTTTGTAATGTGTGTGCAAAAAACACTTTTCATGCCCTAACAAACATGACAGATTTAGGTAATATGTTGTATTTTAGAGAGATTTGCATATTTCGGCAAATCTTCCACTCAAACGTTTCGGCGAAGAGCACAACGCGATTCGTCAGACTTGGTCAAAAATAAAACCACGCGCGCTGTCACACACACGCACACTATACAAACCTATACTTTTGTTTCAGCTTTTTGTTTTTCTTTGCTTTTTGGCTTTTAGGACGATACACAGTGGTGCATAGAGCCTGTAATGTCATTATTATAGGCAATGTTTACGCACACATAGAGATCGCCCACTGCAACAAAATAAAAGCTCACTTTTGCTGGCTTTTTCTGGCTCTCGCTCGCCTGTACCTACCTCGTTTTATGATCCCCGCTCCGTCCGAAGAGGTGTGTTCACACGGAGATACGGGATTTGCAGTTGTGAAGAATTTCCCCCCAAGAAGGCAACCACGTGATGGCCCCCTTCTCGGTCTCTATCCACACACGCAACCGTGAACCATAGCACGAAAGACAAAAAAAGGTTGGCCCATTGAGTCTGCCGTGAATTGAATGGTTTTTATTGGTTTTTTAATATTTTTTTCTCAAAATCATTTGTTTTGCGTTGTCATGGATATGAATGAAAATTAAAACAGCATTTTCCTTCACACCGTGTGCACACTTCTTTGGCGTGTTTTATTTGGCGTTTGATGACTTTTAATTGTTTCATTTTCCCCCATTTTCCCCATTTTTTAAAATTTATTTTTCCCTTTATTTATTTATCATTTTATTTATCATTTTATTTTTTATTGATTTTGATTTTTATCCCTTCATTTAGTTTTATTTCCAGAGTTGCCTAATACTACTACTATGTAGGATTCATCTAAAAAAACCCTTTTTATCCCACATTTAGTCGAGCTGTAGCGATCACAAAATCATTCAGTATGCTTTTTTCTCTTCATTTTCACGGGTTTACGGATTGAATAACAACATGCTGTGTGTCTCCATAAATAATGAATGATCGCCATTTTTGTAATGGTCGCCATTTTGTTAGTCACCCATGATAGTTCCACTACGCATGCGTGTGCTGTATTTCTAAACATACTTCTGTGACTCAACACTTTTACAGTGTTTCTATTATCTTTTTCCTCTCTCTCTCTCTCTACCATAAATCTCTTTTATTTTTTCATGGCTTGTTGTGCGTTTCAGAGAGTTGCGGTGTCGTTTACAACATACGTTATCTTTTGTTATTTCAACGATATAAATGATTCATTATGCATAATGTTGATGTTCCCCCGATCATCTTAGTAATTATCGATGTGTATGTAAGATAATGATTTCGCCATCATAAAGATTCCGTCAACCGATAAACCGGGCCGATAATGTGATAACAAGATTTGTTTACACCAGACGTTTCTTTGATTTGGTTTAGGTTATGGTTTTGATGAAGGCTGATATACAAACAGAGAATTATTTTTCTAGTTACTTTTTTCCCCATACGTGGAGAGGGGGAGAGTGGGAGAGTGAAGGGGGAGGTTGGGGGTGGGGGAGGGAGGAAGGTAGGAAATAACGTCTAGTTTCATAGTCATGATAGTGATCGCTTTAGTAAGTCCATTCCAACTCGCAAACATTACTCGAGTGGCCTGAACCAGTAACATTGTTATATTCTTCTTTTAAATATCGGTGTAAATATTGTAATGTAAAGTCACTTGTCATCATTATTTCACGAATATGATCTCTTCCGATCAGAAATGTATAGAAAGATATCGATTTCACAGCGAACTGCCTATCCATTTTGTCAAAGTTCTTATGTCTGAAGTTACAGCAATAGATCAATATAACCAATCGATCGATACTTTGAGATGCTAGACAATAGCACCAATTGTGCAACGTATGGTCCCTTGCTGCTCTAACTAATGTGTTATTGTAGATATAGTCTTGGATTAGGTGCTCATTTGCGTGTGATAAGAGTAATGAATAATTTAGTACCTGGTGTAGAAACCTTTTTTTTATGATGAGGGTAAAAAAAAATTACAACTGAGGGGAAATCGATCACGATTCATTTGAATATCGAAAACCTCTACCAGACTCTATATAGGTCCATACATCGGGGTCCGTGTGAATTTTGAAAGTTTTCTTTTTCGGGCGAAATTATTAATTGATTTAATCCATATTATTTACGATAGTCTGTCGGGTTGATGGCCTTGCTCCGTGTATTCCAATTGAGTTTTCAAATCGATATGAAATTGGTCAAATGATATTGGTATGAGAGATACAGTAGCAGACTATTACCCGCCCGGTCCGATCTTCATTTTAGCAGCATTTTCAACAAATTAAAGAAGGCCCTATTATGAGAACCCCATATTTTTGTGTTTATCATCATGTCTGTATAAAACAATCGATGTAACTTTTTATAACTTTAATGAAAATGCGACCAACGGGGCCTTTTTTCGGCACAAGTGAACTTGATTGAGTGACGGCGTTTAACACCGACCTATACTACTGCAATTTGAATCACCGTGTGGGGGTGGGGGGGGGGGGGGGGCGAAATGTCTTTGGTAACGTGAAATTGTCCTTCAGGAGAATAAAAATGGACCCCAATATAAATTTTAAAGGACAATGGAGTCCTAAGCTACGAATGAGAGTCCGTAGTAAAACTTTCACCACTTTAGCCAAATTTCGGCAAAAAATGACAACATTCTAGTAAAATGTCAATCAAAGATGTTTGAAAAGCTTCATTCGTTTGTAACGGGGAGGATGCAAAAGGCAATCCCATTTGGGGGCACATAATCGTATTTTGATTTATAGTATCATCCTGGAGTTAGTTCAAATGGGACCCGTGAAGATTGTAAATTCTGAAGATTCGTCAAACTGCTTCAAACGCTTAGGGGAAGGTGGGGTAATGGCGGACGCGGGGTAATCGCGGACAGGGCTGTATCTAAAGGCAGGTGAAAGAAGGTGGTATTTTGCCACCCTATGATGTTAGGTGCCTCTCCATTGAAATCACACAAAACCTAAATGGGATGGTTGTCTCGCAAATTCTCGCGAGAATTACAAAAATCACTTTTTGGGCAAGTTGATATTTTGGTGCATTACTTTCTCTTTGAAACTGGTATTTCTACATCAAGGAAAACAAAGTCTTATTATTTTTTTATTTAATGTATGATACCTTCTGATAAAAAAGAAATGAATTCGGAGTCACAATGATGAGCATAATAATAAGAGAGGATGTGCCCATACATTGTACATGGATTGGGGTAATCCCGGACATGTACCGTTTCCATGGTAACCAATATGGGCGTGGTCAATTTAACATCATAAATCGGTAATAGTTGTTGACCATATAAATATGTGACATTGTTCTTTGATTTCTGCTACACTTTTAAAAATGGTATTTTTTAACTCCCATTGCATGCATTGAAATACTGTATTCCAATAAAAAGAGGGCTGCCATTGAAAAATACGGTCCGGGATTACCCCCAGAGTGTGGGGTAATGCCGGACGACGCCATTTTTTTTATTGCGTCGTAGCTTCGAATTTCAAAATGATGAGTTGATAAAAACTTGATAAAAGGTAGAACCATCACAGTGCTTTGTGTTTACATGATTTTTATTGTTATATGACGTATTATATGTGTGTTATACCTCTCTGACAAAAGGTGTCCGCCATTACCCCACCTTCCCCTACTTACAGCGCCGCGTGTTGCAGGGTTCGATGCTATTATTATAACACTTAGAACGCGGTTAAAGTATCCATATTATGAAGCCCTATAACGGCCGCCAACAGCTCCCCTCTCTGTTCCTCTCCTATACACAGATACATGTATAAACTCTCTTTGATTGCCTAATCCTAACTTCTAGACCAAGACCAAGGCCCAGCAGAGTAATTGTTGACCCCAGTGTTTAAAGGTGTTTATGATTGGTCGATTACAAGATACTCATTTGAATAACCAATTAAAATCATGTCACTCTAATCTTAATTAGGGTAGGCCTATTCTAACACTGTCTCTGATTGGTTCAACAAATGATGTATCCATCTTTCTGACCAATCGGCAGGTAGGTTTAACCAAATGAGGCGAACATGTGATCAGATGTGACGTATAGGACACGTGTCGCTTTTAGTTTGATAATTCTGCATGTCTGCGTCATCATATAGGACGGCTATACACTCACTCCGTGATGCGACTGATGCAATTTATGTATTTGAGTGGACGGGAATGCCGCTATATTAAAGGTCGCCTTTGGTTGTCAGTTATGTCGGCAATAGTGTTGTCGGTCGGCTCACAATCTATAGGCTTATTCCCTATCATGTATGTGAATATGATATTACTTTCTAAAAGTTTACGCCTATGCCATTTTCCCACCCTGCGGTATAGGTAAATAATCACCTTCGGTAAACAGGTAATTTTTCTCGGACCCGAAATTATGCCCGAAATTATGTTGGGAACTGGGAAGTGAAGCATTCGTGCGTTTCAAAATATAGCCAGACGAAAAGCGCACCGATACTTCAATCTTCAGGAACCCTTTTTATGAATGACAATTTTCAAAAGCCACTCAAAAAGATGTGCGTCATGCGTCATTTCATTTCAAGTGGATGTACTATTTCGTCTTCGTTGGCCTATAATTCCTGAGAAAAATTCAGTCCTGACGAAAGCCACGGACGTCTGACCATGAAGCTAAGAGAATAAGACCTTTACAAAAGCTTTGGTCTGACGAAAGGCTTCACCAATTTAGTAAGTACAATGGTCTCGTTTTAACCTTTGTATTCCGCAACATCCTTCAGATTAATAGTAAATACCATAAAGTGTCGACATGCAAGAAAGTTCATAACATGTAAAACACATACATGTAGGATGAATATTGAATTGACGGACATAAGTGGAGAAGAATAGCTCGGCTGTAAACTTTTGAATCTCTGTTGGTTTTTCGATGTAAAAATGGATTTTGATTATACATTTATATGACCCCAGAAAATTCATCACACTCGTTGGAACTAAATTATTTCATTCTTAAAACTACTGGAGTTGGATAAACCAACTCCAGTTTTAGTATCAATTTCTGATCCGTCGAATGTAAACCGTTCGTCCCATCGCATGATCAGTGATCACGTAATCCCGTGCGCATAATTAAACCTTGAATATTCGTGAACGAGCCTATGTCCGGCATCGTCTGACTTTTACGAAAACGTACGCTTACGCCACGCGGCCCGCGCCCGGACGGCCCGGTCGCCAAAAATTGTAGAGATGCTCGTCGAAAACGAACCGCGAACCGTACGTACCTTAGTCTTAGTTAGTATTTAACAACTGCATAATACAAAATCCGATAGCATTTTGTTAAGAAATTATCAAGACTAAAAACTTTCCCATGTAAAAACTTCCCCGCGTTTAATCTGGTTGATAACATTTGGACTAATTAGATTTCTGTGAATGCGCCACTGATAAATTCTTTGCATATTCAGATTGCTGATTAAGAAATAGCAATAACAAGGCTTATAATAGGTCTACTACAACAACAGTACAACACTGAGCGATTTAAACATTTAAAAATGATGCTATTTAAAATACAATATTTTGTTTTGAACCGTTCACTCTTTAGCATGTTTGTAAAAATAGAAGAACTTGACTAAAATTTGTAGCGAGAAATGATGAAAAAACAATGATATAAATAATGTTTTAAAAGGATTACTATTTTGGATACGAACATTTGATGGTGACACTTTACGGTCCCCTCTACCCCCTCTCCCTCCCCTTTCCCTTCTTCCCCCTCCCCTTTCCCTTCTTCCCCCTCCCCTATACCCCTTCTTCCCCCTCCCCCATACCTCTTCTTCCCCTATTCGCCTTTTCCCCCTCCCTACCTTCTTCCCCCTCCCCCTATACCTCTTCTTCCCCTATGCGCCTTTCCCCATTCCCCCTTCTTCACCCTCTCCCTTCTTCACCCTCTCCCTTCTTCACCCTCTCCCTTCTTCCCCCTCTCCCTTCTTCCCTCCCTTTTCGCCCTACCCCCTTCTTCCCCCACCTTATGCACCTTCCCACTCCTCCTTCTTCCCCCTCCCCTTCTATCCCCTCCCCTTCTTCCCCTCCCCTTCTTCCCCTCCCCCATCTTCCCCTCCCCATACGCCTTCCCCCATGAGTTGCTCCTTCATGTATTAGTTTGCTACCTTCATGTACCTTTAGACGTCCCTGATGTGGACAGTCAATTCATTTGGAGAGTGAGCTTGAGGGGAGAGTGTAGGGGAGGGAAGGAAGGGGGTGGAGAATGTATGCTAAACATCATTCACTTGCCACAAACTCCAGACCTTAGTTAATAATACATCTGGTAACACTCAATTAGCAAGCCACCAAATTCTTGTTTTCTTAAAAGATGCTTCAGCTACATACAATGACATTAGACGCAATCTGTTCTCTTAAAGGTCTTCATCCTCCGGTGACATTTTGTTTAATTATTATCAAGTGATGTGATGGGAAGTAGGAGGCTACCAATGAGGCTATGAATGGGCGAAGTTAAATAGTTGAATGGTCCAGGGGTGTGTCTGTGAAGGGCTATGATTGAAAGATATGTCAGTCCCAGGTATATATAATCAGTGACTCTTCTTCTGTTTAACTGTGCATTATTAGAATCCTTTGTTTAATTATTATCCAGTGGTGTGATGGGAAGTAGGAGGCTACCAATGAGGCTATGAATGGGGGAAGTGAATAGTTGAATGAATGGTCCATGACTGTATGTGTCTGCATGATTGAAAGATATTTCAGTCCCAGGTATATATAATTGGTGTCCCCTCTTCTGTTCAACTGTGCATTATTAGAATCCTTTGTTTAACTATTATCCAGTGATGTGATGGTAATTAGGAGGCTACCAATGAGGCCATGAATGGTGGGGGAGGGAAGGGACTAGTTGAATGGGCAATGCATTTGTCTGTGAAGAGCTATGATTGAAAGATATGTCAGTCCCCAGGTGTATATAATTGGTGACCCTTGTTCTGTTCAGCTGTGCGTTATTAGAATCCTTTGTATAATAACGCACATTGCCAGTGGGCTGGCGCATGAATGCAAGGCCTCAATTGATTATCAAGCATGAAACGAATGGTGGCTCAGCGAGGGATTCTAGCCACTATCAACAACCAATTCCCACCACTCTAGTCCCTCTATTTAACTATCCTCTAGTCTAATCACTTGCCTAATTAATTCCCTACACCTTCCAATCAATTCTCATCACAACCCATCCCATTCCCATCATTCTCCAACCAATTCCCTTCAGCCACCAACCAGTGTCATCATGGTTCTCCAATTCCCATCACCCTTCAACCAATGTCATCATGGTCCTCTAATTCCCATCACCCTGCACCAATTTTCATCACACTCCAACTAATTTCCATCTCCCTCCAACCAATTCCACCACCCTTCAACCAAATTCCCGCCACTTTCCAATCCTATCTCCCTCCAACCATTTCCATTACCCTCCATCGATTCTCATCATGATTCAATCCATTCCCATCACACTCTCTAACCAATTCCAATCTCCCTCAAACCAATTCCTATCACACTCCAACCAATTCCCATCACCCTCCAACCAATTCCCATCACGCTCCAACCAATTCCCACCAATTCCCATCATGCTCCAACCAATTCTTATCACGCTCCAACCAATTCCCATCACGTTCCCACCAATTCCCATCACACTCCAACCAATTTCCATCTCCCTCAAACCAATTCCCATCACGCTCCAACCAATTCCCATCACGCTCCAACCAATTCCCATCACGCTCCAACCAATTCCCATCACGCTCCAACCAATTCCCTTCAGCCACCAGCCAGTGTCATCATGGTTCTCCAATTCCCATCACCCTTCAACCAATGTCATCATGGTTCTCTAATTCCCATCACCCTGCACCAATTTTCATCACACTCAAACTAATTTCCATCTCCCTCCAACCAATTCCACCACCCTTCAACCAAATTCCCGTCACTTTCCAATCCTATCTCCCTCCAACCAATTCCATTACCCTCCATCGATTCTCATCATGATTCAATCCATTCCCATCATGATTCAATCCATTCCCATCACACTCTCTAACCAATTCCCATCATGCTCCAACCAATTCCCATCACGCTCCAACCAATTCCCATCACGCTCCAACCAATTCCCATCACGCTCCAACCAATTCCCGTCACGCTCCAACCAATTCCCATCACGCTCCAACCAATTCCCATCACGCTCCAACCAATTCCCATCACGCTCCAACCAATTCCCGTCACGCTCCAACCAATTCCCATCACGCTCCAACCAATTCCCGTCACGCTCCAACCAATTCCCATCACGCTCCAACCAATTCCCATCATGCTCCAACCAATTCCAATCGCCCTTAAACCAATTCCTATCACACTCCAACCAATTCCCATCACCCTCCAACCAATTCCCATCACGCTCCAACCAATTCCCATCACGCTCCAACCAATTCCCATCACGCTCCAACCAATTCCCATCATGCTCCCACCAATTCCCATCACACTCCAACCAATTTCCATCTCCCTCCAACCAATTCCCGTTACCCTCCATCAATCCCATCACCCTCCAACCAATTTTCATCTCCCTCCGACCAATTCTCGTTACCATCCATCAATTCCCATCACCACCAAACAATTCCCAATCCCATCACGTTCCAACCATTTCCCATCATCATCCACCAATTCCCATCACCCTCATACCCATTCCCATCACCCACCAAACATTTCCCATCACCCTCAAACCAATTCCTGTCACGCTTTCTCTAACCAATTTCCATCATGGTCCAAACAATTGCCATCATCCACCAATTGCCATCACCCTCCAACCAATTGCCATCACACCAATTGCCATCACCCTCCAACAAATACTATCACTTTCCAATCCCATCACCCTCCAACCAATTACCATCACCCTCCAATTGATTATCATCACCCTCCAACCAATTGCCATCACCCTCCAACAAATCCCATCACTTTCCAATCCCATAACCTTCCAACCAATTGCCATCACCCACTAACCAATTACCATCACCCACCAACCAATTACCATCACCTCCAACCAATTCCCATCACCCTCCGACTGATTCCCATCATGCTCCAACCAATTACCATCACCCTCCAACCAATTCCCACCCCCCTCAAACAAATCCCACCACTTTTCAATCCCATCCTTCCTCCAATCAATTACCATCAACCTCCATTTGATTCCCATCACCCTCCAACTAATTCCCATCTCTCACCAACCAATTACCATCATCCTCCAACCAATTCCCATCAGCCCTCTAACAAATGTCCTTCAAGTGTCAATAATTGTCCTAAATTCGGGCAGGGATGCAATACAATGTTTGAACATGATTTCCTTTTTAATCTCAAAATCATTAAGAAAATAATAGCATTTTAGTGTTACAACGAACGGTTGAAAATGTTACTTATACGCTACATGCACGCAATCACCATTTTAGAATGATAGCGAGGCTTGCCCCTTGGAGCGCGAGCGCCCAACCGCGTCACGCGATGCACAAACCTGCGTGAAACCACGACGCAGTGTGACGTGATAGTGCGTGGTGAGGGGAGAACCTCGTTTTCAATGGTTCCATCTGTACCGTGCAAGTAGTGTATTAAGCCTCTTCATACCCATCTTCGTTGAGGGCCCCCCTGTCCCCTTGGGCTATAACATGACCATGTAACATTTAACCTATGACTGTTGACATGATGTTGACTTTATATGTTAAGACAACAATATAGATTACCAGCCAGCCTGGGGTTCATTACCTGCAAATATTCCATTAATAGATTCAACATGGTTGATGAATGAGTATTGTACCTTCTTAAGAAAAACTTCGGAAAAAGTGTACTTCATAGGTCCCAGATTATAGACTATACTAGTATTGTCCGAAACTTGAATACCCAGTATTGTTCGATACTGGTAGCCTACAAAGTCAGTGTTCCAGTATCGGACGATACTGGCGGTACATATAAAATGTTCCAGTATCGGGTTATACTGGAACACAATAATGTATCGAACGATACTGGAACAATAAAACTGTACCAGTATCAGTATCGATACTGGTATACCAGTATCTGGGAGCTAAAGTACACTTTTCCAAAACTTCATATTGCTGGTTAAAAATTGTGCGTATTTCCATAAAGCTCTTATAAATAAAACAAAGAAAAAAGAGAAAAACGTTTATGACTATGAGGGTAAATATTTCAAGAGAAATTCTTTTGCCGTTGTTATGGAGTTTAATTTGGCACCAGCATAATGCTACAAAGCATTTACTATTTTAATACATTCATTTGGAAATTGCGACAAATCTTACCAGAGATACAAAGTTTGAAAAGGAATCACTTTTGGGACAGCCAGTTCATTTTATATGAAGTTTCAAAAGAGGGCATAACAGCTTTTACCCCCCCCCCCCCCACCCCCCACCACTGTTATCCCCTCACACCCCGTAGTAAATTCATGTACTTGACCGTGACATTCAAATGGATATCAGGAATGTCCATATGTGAATAACATTGATGATTGCCATAACATGACGATTTACAAAAAGACTTCATCAGAGATGGGACGTACAATGTATAAATTACTGACCTACCAGAGGAAAACTGTTGGGACACCATTTGATAATAATTAAACAAAGGATTCTAATAATGCACAGTTGAATAGAGGAAGGGTCACTGATTATATAAACTTGGGACTAACATATCTTTCTAAAACTTTTTGGACACCCTTTAGAAAGCTAGTGTACTTGACCGTGACATTTATATGGATAGCAGGAATGTCCATATGTGAATAACATTGATGATTGCCGTAGCGATGACGGACATAAACTACTTACAAAAGGACTTCATCATAGTTGAGACGTACATGTGTAAATTACCGAGCGAGCGCGACTAGAGGACATTTTAAGTTTAACGATCAGGGACATGGAACGATTTACGAAGGAAGGAGTTGCATCAGCGATGAGACGTACATGTAAATTAATGACAGACCAAAACTGACCAAGACGTTTGTGTTGTTTATGTGTCAGTGTATTGGATTTGCTGTAGTATGCGTGATGAGTGTAACTTTACAAGATACAGGAATGTCGGCCCTATACCGTTGTAGAAGGACAAGCTTTTTTTGAAGGATGGATATTAAAGTGCGTGTTATAAATAGACATCAGTATTATGGTTGTGTTGTGGTAGTTAATTCTGTATGGAGAGTTGTGTATGGAGAGTTTTTAAACGACCATGCTAGATCATACTAGATCGAAATATGACGTCTTAAACATTTCAATTTAAACTGGATACATTGTATAGGTCACCATAGAAGTTGGTTTGGTTAGGCCAACACAAAAAAAGAAAGAAGTTATGTTGTCCTCCACAGCTCTCAGAGGAGGGGCGGGCAGCTTTTTAAAACCTTTTTAATTTTCTTATACCAGCGGAACCTCAAAATTCAGCCAACAAGAAGTTAAAATCACAAAAAGAGTCGCACATATATGTTATAAACAATTTGTGTATTATTCAATGCTATTTAAACTGGTACATTTTTTTTTTAAATGTGAAGGAATCAAAAGAAGAAAAAAATGGGGGAATAAAATCTGAAAAAAAAGAAAAAAAGACCCCCCCCTAATGATCGGAGCGGCCCTAAATCTGCGGAGCGGGCGGTCGAGGACAACATAACATTTTTTTTGGGGGGGGGGGGCCCTTATATAAACGGTATAAGTTAAAAATTGCAAAAATTGGAATGTATGGAATTAATGTTGTGATGAATCTCTTTGAACGTATGTGTTTTTGTTGTTGGTATGTTCAGTGGCGCCACCAGCCTCATAATATATTTTTTGGGGGGGGGGGGGGGGGGGGCAGGCAAAAGGGGGTAGGGGGTAAGAATTTTTTTTAGGGGAGCATAACAAAATGATGTGTGCCATTTTACGTTTACATTTCAAATTTGGTCTAAAACTTACTAATTTGGTATGAAAATTGCCTTTCTATGCTAACATTATCTATTTTTTCTAATTTTAACTACATTGATTTTTTTTTTTGGGGGGGGAAGATATATATATATATATTTTTTTTTGGGGGGGTGGTAAATGCCTTAATGCCGCCACTGGATATGTTGGGGTGTTTGTTTGTTTGTTTGTTGGCTTATTTCAATTTATTTCATCTAATTGACGTTTGTTTAATGGATAAAGTTGGCAATCATCTTCAGACTTTCAGAATGGACCCTAATGAACTATCCCCATCATGACCCAGAGATACCTTAAACAAGTATTTTAATGAAAAATTCTTCCCATTTTGTACTACTACTACTACTAGCCTTCCCTTACACTCGTTTTCAAATGGTTTATGCTCGCGGACATACACTTTTCCTGATTTGCTATTTTTGACACACTGTATTAAGCATTTTAATATGAATGCCTCTCCCCTTTCTCTCCCCTTCTTCTGGGCCCTGGCCATCCATGTCAAATTTGTTTCAAATTACATGTACAAGCCAGTTGTACGGAATACATGTCTCATGGATGTGTTTGGGTCAGACCCAAGACTGGTTAGTCATATGCCTGTGGAATTCGACAACATTATACCTTCTGTGGAAAATGAAATGTTCACGTTATAATTATGTTCATACTCTTTATCACACTGGTTTATGGTTACACAAAAATTAAACTTGTGAATAAGTTTCTCAAGTATGTTGTAAGAGCTTAAAAAGTAATGAACATATGAAAATGTGTTCAAATTAGCTGAGCACAAAAAAAGAAGCAATTATTCATAATGTATTTTTACTTGTTTCCGCAATTTTTTGTTCTTTGACTTTTTACACTAGACGATGTTTATTGGTCTGAAAACAAACACACGACTTGCAAAGTTTAGGATTTGTTGACAGATGTTTTAAAAAAAGGTTTATTTTAACTTGGAGAAAAGTTTTCAAAAACAGTCATTGTCATTTAGGCACCAGTCACAATTTGAAATTTAATTAAACATTTACCGCTTAGCTCACTGCCCTATAATAATTTTGATGCACATATTTTCACCCCGGTTTTCACCTTGTACATGTACTAAGGCCAAAAAAAAAGAAGTAAAAACTAGGGTCGCATTTTTTTTTTTTTTTTAAGATTTAAATTTGATGAAAAGTGTCTAAATGTTACTATTTCTTGCTTGAAATGAATAAATAAGCCTAAATAAATGTTTTTTAGACTATTGTCACACTAGAAACATTATTTAAAATTGACATATGGGCATAATACCAATTTTGTCTTGACATAAACCATATATTTGTCAGGCCCCCCCCCCCCCCCAAAAAAAAAAAATGAAGAAAAAAAAAATCTGACCGACCGACCCAAATTAAAATTGTTGGCACATTTTTTTTTTGCCTAACAGATGGATTTAGACTGTGTGGTTATTAAATGTGTCACTGTTAAATTTAGAGAACATGTAACTTGTACTCCTAGGATGTAATGCCCTCAGCATCTTGTAATACCATGTAAGACAGACACATCATCTATAGAACTCGAGTAACCCTAAAGTCTATTCACTGTAAAGATGATCATGACCTTAGCTGAATAGGCAACTGAGATGCCATGGCGAGAAACAGTATTAAATGGTCCATGTGAGAGTGAACAGGGTGTAACTATACAGATCCCTAGTAGGGATTCCCACCACGTGGACTGGCGGTACGCATCGCACGCTTCAATTAAAAGTCCCCGCTGGCTGGGGAATGCGAACTTTTTCATTGCTTTTAACGCTTTCCATGCGGCAGTTGTCTGCAGACGACAGTTCCAAAATTTCACAAAATGTTTCAAAAATGTCAAAAGTATTCAATTCCGTCACCATATTTGGAATCACCATGAGAAATGCATTAATATAAGTACAAACATGCCCAGTATTGGTTTAGTAATGCCTGAGATAGACTTTGAAAATTGGGAAAGTTTCTGAAAAATCTGTTTTGTATATGGTAAGTAATACCATAGCCGCGTGGCAAGTGTTAACATCCTGGTAGTGGTACCACTCCGGACCAGTGATGCCTATGGGTGGGTCAAATTATAGAGATGGTGCTTTATAAATGCCAGCAAAACAACAGATTTGAAGATGAAATTATGAGTGTTAAGGCTTTTGCGGTCAGCACCTGCACCCTTTGGCAGGTTTTGTTACGACCATATATGGCATTGCATAGTAGGAAAATTGGGTGTTTTTAAGAGGACACTGCAGTGGTAAGAAAAGTATCAAAAAGGGATATTTGGTATGATTGATGAGGATACAAGTTTCGTGAAACATGTGTTTTTATTTATTTATTGACGTTTCTTGTAATATATTTTCAGAAGATGGACATTTTCGAAACAATAATACAGAATGCTTCAAAAGTTTACATTCGCAAAAATGTCCATGCCGTGAATTAGGCCAGTATTGCTGATTCTTGAAATATTAAACTCACAAACATTTCTGGTTTTTACGGAACTACATGTAAGGGAAGAAACTTAAAGTGGAATTAGAGCAAAACTCATAAACTGGCTCTTTTTCTTGAAAAATATCTGTAGCAAAAATGTAACTTTAACAGTCTGTCTACTCACTTTGTCACTTAACACTTTCCACGTGCAGGCGTTTGCAGACGACATTCTAAAATGTCACAAATTGTCTCAAAAATGTCAAATTTATTGAATATAATTGTCATATTTGGAATCACAATGAGAAATGCGTTAAAATAAGTACAAACATGCCTAGTATTGGTTCAATATCCCTTGATTAAGATAAACCTTGAAAGTTGGGAAATTTTTCTGAAAAATCTGTTTTGTATATATGGTAAACCAATAGCCACGTGCAAAGCGTTAATATGTGCTGCAAGAAATTGCGAGAAGATACAGTGTGGAGTCCATTTATAAATCACAATGAATTTGGGAGATATTTATAGCATTTGAAAATGTGAAAAATGTAATGCGTTAAAAGGGGCCATATTCTTGGAAGGAATGAAAGTTCATCAGTTTTGGTTGAATGGTGTTTATATATTAACACTTTTCACATGGCTATTAGTTTTACCATACAAAACAGATTTGTCAGAAAACTGTCCCCAACTTATCTCAATGATTACAATGATTACTAAACCAATACTAGGCATGTTAGTACTTATTTTAATGCATTTTGCATGGTAATTCCAAATATGGCGACGATTTTCAATAATTTTGAAATTTTTGAAACATTTTGTGACATTTTGGAACCGTCGTCTGCAGCAGATGACTGCCGCGTGAAAAGTTGGCATAATGCAAAACAAATAATTATCTTAATCAGCTGACCTTTTTAACCCCCTGAGAACTACCGGCCGATTGGTCAGGAAGATTGATACATCATTTATTGCACCAATCAGAGACAGTGTTAGAATAAGTGTATTTCCGATAAAGATTGGAGTGTAATATTTTACAAGCTGCATTTTAATTGGCTATTCAAATGAGTATATCTTGCAATAAACCAATCAGAACCACTGTAAGATAGGCCGGTAGTGCCCAGGGGGTTAAAAGTAACTCATTGATTACTTAATAACGACTCAATTTTCTCCCATGTTTTAAAATTGTTCCCTATTTTTGGAGATTTTGATTTATATAATTAGAAATGACATCTTGACATCAAATAAAACATGCTTCGTTAATTCAATTGCAATTTAATCGCAAGGATTATGTCCAAGGAAGTTATCATCCAGTTCGCTTTTTCTCACACAATTTATTACCATCATTCATTTCTATCTTTGTATCTGTCGGGATGTAATAATAATCCTAATGGTCCAAGATTAGATACCAAAGCCAATATTAAATGTGCCAGTTGGAGGCCTTATAAAACTTTTATTTGTATGTCCAAGCTTGACAACTCTAATTGTGACCAGTCGCGTCAAAAAGGACGTTGTCGGCAAACATGGTTTAGAGATAGAGGCCAATATATTCGGTGAAATATAAAGAAAATAGTAGAAAAAAACATGCTTCTTCAATTCATATCTTGTGTTTACAAAGTCCGATTACCTTCACCATGGTATCATTTTAAAGCTTAAAATGTGCTCTTTCAAGTCATACCAATAACTCAGATTTAATTCGGGCCACCAACATGTCCATTTTGATGTGACGGGTCACAATTGTAAATACATTTATAATAAGTTTAAAATGTTTCTGTTCAGAACATTTAATACAGGCACTATTTTGTGAAAACAGTGGCATGTACTTCAAAATGTGAAGGGGGAGGGGCACTCACTCTTATGCTTTTGTGGGAGGGGGCCAGGGGGTGGATTGCCCCACCAATATATAGAGTGTGTCGGTTGAGATTGGCACTGTCAGTTCATTTTACAAGGGGAATCATGGAATTATGTCGGTCAAATTAGTACAAAGTTATCAATTTTTTCGTGCGCAAAAGCCCTCAAAAATAATTTTCATTTTTTAGGAGCTAGTTTAGAGCCAAAATGTACCTTAGCTAAATAGGTGTAAAAGCACACATTTTCGCATGCTACATGCGCATTTGTTTAGTCGATAAGTCTTGTCAGTTCACTTTATTTCTCGCCCCTCCAAAATGAAAAACCTAGCTACGCCACTGCTATGGACACCTCTAGCAACCAAACAAGTTTTTATCACTGTCTGTCAAAAGGATGGATGCGCAAGCTATCAGTAGAAAGTTCTCACACTGGTGATAATGGGGCGCAAAGAAGATTTTCAGGTCTTCCCATAATGCATTGCATGAACGCCAACCAACTAAAGCTTCTTCCAAACGATGCATTTGTCGAGCTCTTAAGTTTTAGAAATAAGAAAAAGGAACACTGAAAACTAAATTATTCATTGATGAAAACTAGAACCTAAGAGCTCCAACGATGAACGCGCGATAAGGTCATGATTGTGCGCGTATGTCTACGGGAACCGAGACAAATTGGAGACAAGAATTAGGGCATTTTGCAAAAACGCAATGCATTGTGGTGGTGTCTTTAAAATCTTATTCGAATGGCGCATGTCTCGGCTCAGTTGTAGAGAGCTATAGCGAGCGAATCCCGAATTCCCCAGTCGACGAAAGTTTGTGTATATGCCTGCGTCCTATCCAAGCATGCCACCAGTGAGTGCCACATGTAATGTTACATTATCATTGGGGTGGGAGATAAGACCAGCACTGGCTGGCTGACTGTCAATTTGAAATGAAAACAAAACCGAGTCGTACTTTTCTTTGCCGTGTGCGAGGTAATGGAGCATGTTGTAGACTACTTGCCCTGGCTACTTGCGCAACAGCTGGATTGCAACGCCGATGATATTTGTTGACATTTTGTGATGTTGCTACGAGATGATAAGATGTTGTTTATGTTACTTATATCATGATGGGCAATGTTAGTTAACATTTAAAAAAATCCACATGTATGTGGCTTGGTTGTCTCCCACATTGAACTCTCTCAAACAGCATTTAAGCCTTTTCATCTTCATCTTCATCTTCATCTTCATCTTCATCTTCATCTTCATCTTCATCTTCATCTTCATCTTCATCTTCATCTTCATCTTCATCCTCATCCTCATCCTCATCCTCATCCTCATCCTCATCCTCATCCTCATCCTCATCCTCATCCTCATCCTCATCCTCATCCTCATCCTCATCCTCATCCTCATCCTCATCCTCATCCTCATCCTCATCCTCATCCTCATCCTCATCCTCATCCTCATCCTCATCCTCATCCTCATCCTCATCCTCATCCTCATCCTCATCCTCCTCGTCTTCGTCTTCGTCTTCGCCTTCGTCTTCGTCTTTGTCTTTGTCTTCATCCTCGTCATCATCCTCGTCATCATCCTCATCTTCATCATCCTCAACATCCTCATCCTTCTCCTCATCCCGATCCTTCTCCTCACCCTCTTCATCTTACTATAATAACCCTCTCCATCTTCATCTTTGCCCTTGGTCTTTGTTTTTATCTTCCTCTTCGTCTTGGTCATCCTCCTCTTAATCTTCGACCTCGTCATGATAATCTCCAGACCAGTGACCACCATCTCTATAATTAGGCCAAATGTATACATTATGATGGGGACCACCATACCATCTCTATCCTTGCATAATTACCAAAGCCCTAATTAATTGCTCATTCATCCCAAACTAAATATTTATCTTTTAAAATGTTTCTCTTAAATGATAAATTAGCAATTCTATATATAACTTGTGCAATAATAATAACAATAAAACGGAGGTTAATTTATTGTAACAAAGAAAGACAGATTCAGAGGGACACCATGGCTAGGGGAGCAGGGGTGGGAGCGTAACTGGGGTCTTCGATTAGAGGGGGGGGGGGGGGGGGGGGGGGGGCAAGCCTTCTGGCATGGGGGAAATTTCCTAAAATGTTTCAAAATTGTTGAATTCATTTCCATATTTAGAATCACCATGATAAATGCATTGAAATAATTACAAACATGCCTAGTTTGGTAGTATTGGTTCAATAATCCTTGAGATAGACTTTGCAAATTGTAAAATGGTTTTGTAATAGCCGCCTGGAAAGTGTTAAAGGGACACTAAGAGATGTGTTGGAGGCAGCGCCCTCAATTATGATAAAAACTGAGATTAGTTTATTTTTATAATTGTATTACATGTATGAACTTACACCTATAAGGATTAAGAAAAATCAGCTCTTTTTGTACAAGAAAACGTTGATTCAAAAAATGCTTATCCCGCGGGACCAGCATTTTACGTCCGACAGTATCCCCGTGCAGTACGCGTGATACATAACGCGAACCATATTTGCATAGAGGGCGTTTTTCAATAAATAGCGATGATATTGTTTTAATCTAGTTTTGCTGTGTTTTTTGTTAGTAGAAACAACAATAATGGCGATTTTTAATGTTCATCTTGAATTCTGAAGTAAATTTTTAAACATTTAAACTTTTCAACACCACTTAAAGGTAGATGACCCGATCACATTTTCGTAACACAGAATTATTTCAAACATACGGAGATTTTCATATCATATGAAAGCTCGTATTTTTCTCATCATCATACTGAAATTTGACGGCCTAAATCGGTATAATTACGGAGAAATCGATGAAATAACGTCGAATTACCGCGAATGGTGGTATACCACCGATATAGTTTGTGTACAACTCAATGGGTACAGTTCACAGCATCTTGTGCGTCTAAAATAAGAACCATTAGAGCTATGCAACTCAAACTTTGGGACACGACTTTTTTAAGGCTGACCTTTCATGTAGAATAGAAAACTTCAAGTTCAAAATCGGAAAAGTGATCGGGTCATCTACCTTTAATGTCCCTTTAACATGCCTTCTTTTTACCTGGTGAAATAATAATTATGTGACAATTAGATCAAGTCCCTCTATCTTTGTAATTTAAAAAAACAACAACAAAAACCAATTTCACAGTATCCTCATACCATAGTAATTTTGATAAAATTGATCGAGCCTTAGAAGTGGAAATAGTCTTTGGTTTCCCCTAAAGCTGTTTAGGTTGTGATAGATAGCTATTTTAGCTCAACACCCGCCAGTAGTTAGTTTTGCACCAGGCATGGACACTGAGTGAGTGATAAGCAGAGCGCACTGCCATATAAGGCAATAAGTGTGCCCAACTTGAGGCTGGGTCATGTTGCCATGGAGTCATGGCCAGTTCACTGTCATTATGACAATAATACTATAGTAATCATCATATGGGACAGAGCAGTGGGCTTCATCCAATTGGGTTTCACAGTGCAAATATTTTGGTGAAAAAAGCCTTTAAATAGGGTAGCGCATAATATGTATTTCAGGCAACAACAAAAAAAATGACAAAAAATATGTATGGGTCAGTCATCACAGCTGTTTGACTGTCCGATATATAATTAAAATTATGGAATAAAAAAGATTACATGGTGGCCCAGTTATGGTTGACCTGATTTAGGTAACGCTAATGAATACGAGTATACGGTGAAAATTTCACGAAAATTATACAAGCCATTTTTAAATTATCGGCATTTTCTACTTTACACACATTTTACATGTAACTCTATGGGAAATGTG
>CM069447.1:18138257-18224587 GCA_035610835.1 Ophiura sarsii
TATAATACTAATTAACCGCCCACCTAAAAAATAAGCTTACTTAAAAATTACTCACATCACACTAAATCTCGGACTACAAATTGCTTGAAAATAAAGTTATGGTTATTTTAACTTCAGACATACTTGACATATTGTTTTGTGTTCCAAAAGTGAACTTAAACCATAGTGTTAAGCCTTTAAACAGCAACAGAAACCATCCGAAATACGCACGTTTCGTGTTTGTTGTCATTCGTGGAGGCCGCCATCTTGAATTGCAAAACATCGTCTTTGGACGTAAAGGTTGCTGAATTTTGCAACCTTGATGGTCAACAACTTTGTAAATCAGTATACAGATAACGGCCCACCCAAAATGACTTGGTTAACCGCCCTGGGCGCTTAATAGGGATAATACGGTACTTGAATAAGTTAAAACCAGAACCGGGGCCAGCAAGTTACGGTGTTCTCAGAATAAAACGGAAAAATGATGTGGGATCAAACAGCCGTGTCATCAGGCCTCATGGGTCGATTTAGTAAATAAAATCTACATGCTGCACAAATGAGCTGTCTTCCCCCGAAAGACAGAAAAGATACATGCATGCACTGGAGAAATTTCACATGTTCAAATAACGATTTTACTGCACCAGCGCTTGTGTGCACCTGGGTAAATTGAACGCTGTAGGCCAACAGAGGAACAGGTTTTCTTTCTCCTAATGCTCATAAAAAGATCATATTCTTTTAAAAATTGTTTGAATCTGCCGGAATTTTTATAATGTGATGTCAAAAATTCAGAATCTAATATTACTCGACACAGATGCAACATGTGAGTTCATTCGTGTATTTGTGTTTTAGCATAATTTAAATGATTTAATAATTTTTAATAAAATATAGTGTTTAAAAAAAAAAATGTCCAAACACAACCTTTAGAAAGCAATTGTCAGTGTTCTGTCGAAACCTTGTATGTTTTTCGGGCCCTTCAACATGTATAAAGTAGAACTGCCCATTGCGTAGTCAGAGGGGGGCAAAAGGCGCGGTCGCCTCCCCCCACCCAATATTGACTGCACGGTCGGTTCATTTGACAAGAGGGATCAATAAGAACACAGATGGAAATATTTCGCACACAACACGCATATTTGTCCCCAAAATTGAATCGATTTTGGTAGAAGCTTGCTTAAATCAGGAATGTACCTCAATCGTAGCAAAAATAACTGTCAAGTCGCAAATTTTTGCACACTACGCTCTCATTTTTTTTAGTCAGAAAAATCTTGTCGGCTCACTTTCATATATAATACAATCTATATAGGCCTAGATCTGGAGTTTTAACACCTACTCGACCTATTATATTAAAATGTGACACACAATTTTGATAGGCCGTATATTTGGGGTTTCAAAGGAATAGGGTCACATTCTATCGCAGATTAAGATTCATTGTGTAATGTTTTAACACGTGTCATGTTTATCTATATTGGCAGGACCTAGATAAAGCAGCCGCCATTTTTAATGTTGATTCTGGGGCTCATTTATCATCGGTAGCACCTTGTACTCCCAGAACTTTAAAATTGATCTAAAAGTGGACATTTTTTGTGCTTAATATATTTTTGCCTTTGTTGAAAATCGACGGTTGCTCTAATGTATGATCAGTTCAGTTTCTTACATCGGTAACCAGTACAAGCTTGGGTAAATCAATTTGACAGATTTTGAAA
This sequence comes from Ophiura sarsii, assembly GCA_035610835.1. Taxonomy (NCBI): domain Eukaryota; kingdom Metazoa; phylum Echinodermata; class Ophiuroidea; order Amphilepidida; family Ophiuridae; genus Ophiura; species Ophiura sarsii. Next base: position 18,139,937 of record CM069447.1, read on the forward strand.
AATTACGTTCGTGAAAATAAGACTCGTTAACAGAAAATATAAATGGAGCCCCCACGACGCGTTCTGACAGGCGGTATCAATAAAATCGCAAAATTTATTTTTTCGGGACAACAATTCCCAAATTAATAACATATTTTCAAATAATTGTTATAGTTTTTGTGAACTCTTTAAAAAAAGATTGTCGACATTTATGTTAATTTTTTGTTTTATTTCGTTCACTTGTCCCGTCAATCGCGCAATGTGCAATAAACTTTAAGATTTGACGTACCGTGTGAAACGCTATTTGTCACACGAGGCTGCGAAGGTGCGTGAACGTCCTTTTTGCCATTGCATTTTGATAGTGTCGGATGGAATGTACTATTAATAATTCTTTAGGTCACGTTTTTTTAAAACTTTTTTTTAAAGTAAAGAGTAGGCGTTATTATCAATAATTTACTTAAAATTGCTACGTTTTTGACATATTGATAAAATGAAGTGAATTTTGTTATGCACCCCAGTTTTAAGACCTGCACTTAGTCAGAAATGTGTCCAGACAACTTCAAACCAGGGGCTTAGACCAATGCTGGATGGGCTGAGTTAGGGGGTGGGGTGGGGGGGGGGGGGGGGGGTCACACTGGGTGAAAAATAAGCCGATTTTTATATCGATGCCAACATGAACGGTGGCCTCAGTGTCACCCATGTGCCCACCGTGGGGCGTTCAGACCCCGGGGGGGCACTCAACTTTTTTTTTGGTAGGGGTGTGCCGCCCAGGGTCTCAAAAAGGGGGCTAAAGAACTGAACTGAGTGGATTTTATGACGAAAAATAGGGTCTTAGGAACTGATTTTTTCCCAAAAATAGGTCTTGAGAACTGGCCTATAGTTCAATTTTCGATTTATTTTGGTTTAAGAACGCAAAATATTCGAAAAATTGGGGCTTTGGAACACAAAATTGGTGCTTTGGAACGCAAAATTTCGTGATTTTTGAATTTTCATAAAAATGGGGTCTTAAGAACTGATGCAGGCTCAAAAGGGGGGTCATAAGAACTAGCAGCAGAGGGTGAAAAAGGGGGTCTTCAGCGCGGCACATACCTATACCCTTTTCAAATGTCAGTGCCCCCCTCCCCCCCCCCCCCCCCCCCCCCCCCCCCCCCCCGGGGTTCAGACTGAGGGCATCACTAATATTGCCAAATCTATTTTTTTGAACCATTATTCCCAAATTGAAAACATATTTTCAAACAGCACACATAATTGTATAAATTGTATAAGGTCTATGGCAAAAAGCCGGATGTACCAGACAGGTTTGGTTGGCCTATGGTAAACATTATGTCTGATGAGAAGTTATGGGTGAACTTTGGTATCAAAATGTGTAGTCATTTAAACACAGTATTTATGTAAACTAAACTTTGTACTCCAAAGGGGTCGATTGTCTATGTTGCTGATTTTAGGCCTAGAACATTGCTAGTCAAGGCCAATGTTATGTAGTCACGGTTTGATGATTTTTAGTTTCAATATTTTTTAGTCAAGTTTGACTTTTGAGTTACTTTTTTTTTCTTCGTATATAGCTTGACTTAACAAAAGTCACAATTTTTTGCTGTTGGAGTTGACTTTAAAAGTCGGAGATCTGAAAGAAGATTGAGTTTAGGCACTAAAAGCATGATAGATCGCTTTTTTTCCTTTTGTTTTTATTAACCCAGACACCTCCTCCTTAACTTTCAAAAACAATTGTATTTTAGAAAGTAGAAATCCCAAAATTCATGGTGATTACAAATGTCATTATTATTTCTTTGTGGAATTCTGTAAACAACAACAACAACAAAGAAGACATGCCAATCAATTCATTGTCAGTTAAAATTTAAATAAATCCCTGGCACTGATTTTGAAATGTAAATTGATTAACCGATTATTCATCTCCCGACCAACAAAAGGTTTATGTAGGCATTCAATAACCAGACATGGTTGAGATTTAGTTCAAAACTGTAACCGATCTAAGGCAAAAACAAATTTGTTACGTTGCCCTCTGAAGTGCCAAAAATCTTGGGGTCTGGTCGGTTGATTTTCTTGTTCTTTTTGTCAGAAAAAAATTACTGACTCTCGTGGTTCGTGTCAAGACAAAATGGGTAAATGTCAATTTTACTAACATTTCTAGTGTGATAATAGTGTAAAAACTATTTATTCAAGCAAACTTATTCATATCAAGCAGAAATTAGTCATATTTTTTACAATTTGGGGAAAATTTTAGGGTCGTTCCCTGCGGAGCAACGCAATTTTATTTCTTTTGGCCTAACTGACATGTTTACATGTATGAAAAACATGGACCATGCAGTGCAAGTCATCAACTTTATTATCGGCCCTTTCTTTTCCCTGAATCTTTTCATATTTATAATTTGCTGTGCCAATTAATTAGCCTCAATATGTGACCCAAAAATGTCAAATGGCAACATTGTTAGCCTTTTTCAAACTTGGATAATCTTCAGATACACTGAGCCAAAAAAGAAACTTATAAAAAAAAAGAAACTTATAAAACTTTTAACAGATCACCAAATAAAATTCTGTGCATGAAAATGTACCAAATTTGGATACAATATTACTGCAAATGACAGTAATATTGTATTCAAATTTGGTACATTTTCATGCACAGAATTTTATTTGGTGATCTGTTAAAATTTTATAAGTTTCTGTTTTTTTATAAGTTTCTTTTTTGGCTCAGTGTATATCAAGGGTGGGCACTCATGTATAAAAGTTGTAATCATCCATGCGGCAGGGGTCTGCAGACAACATTCCAACATTTTACAAAATGTTTCAAAAATGTCAAAATTATTTAATTTCATCACCATATTTGGAATCACCGTGAGAAACGCATTAAAATAAGTACAAACATTCCTAGTATTGGTTCAGTAACCCTTGGGATAGACTTTGAAAGTTGGGAAAGGTTTCTGAAAAATCTGTTTTGGGTATGGTAAAAATAATAGCCGCGTGGACAGTGAATACACACACACACCTTTTGCATTTGCGGCGATGTCACGCCACATTTTATTTGTCAAAATGATCATCGCCATTAATACATATGTAAGTGTACTTTCCAAGCGCCTATTTAATAGTGCGAAAATACATTGCCATTGCCTCTCCACATGCATATCTCTAACTTTATAGCAACATTCGATGGCATTAACACTTTCCGTGCGGCAGGGGTCAGCAGACGACATTCCAAAATGTCGCAAAATGTTTCAAAAATGTCAACATTATTTAATTTCATCCCCATATTTGGAATCACTGTGGGAAACGCATTAAAAATAAGTACAAACATTCCTAGTATTGGTTCAGTAAGGTTCAGTAACCCTTGAGATAGACTTTTAAAGTTGGGAAAGGTTTCTGAAAAATCTGTTTTGGGTTTGGTAAAAATAATAGCCGCGTGGACAGTGAACTGCATACATACACCTTTTGCATTTGCGGTGATGTCACGCCACATTTTATTTGTCAAAATGATCATCACCATTAATACATATGTAAGTGTACTTTCCAAGCGCCTATTTAATAGTGCGAAAATACATTGCCATCTTCTCTCCACATGCATATCGCTAACTTTATAGCAATATTCGATGGCATTAAAGGCTCCAGGGTTTAGTTTACCACAGCATAACAAACACGAGGCTGCAATTTTATTCCACGCTTAGTTCGATCATGTTTCATCAAAATGGCTGCAGGAGTGATATCGGCCGGTTCTCATGTCGCGTCTGGCTGGCCTACTTTCCCAATGATAGTATTACAGTATCCGGACTTTATTTTAGGATGTCGCAAGGAGCTGTGTAAACACTGGGAATTGACGAATTGGACCGAATAAAAGATTGTGATCGGGTCGTGCGTTGGATGTTTACCCCCCGTGTGGGAGGCACAAATCGGTGGATAATTTGATTTTAGGAGAACGAGACCGGAGGAGGTGCGGGTTATTTGGCCTTTTAAAGTCCTGCATTCTTCATGTCAGAGCTATGAAATAGTGCATGTCGCGTGCATGTAAAACCAATAGGCTATTCCATTTGAAACCCATACACCCCCTGTACAAGACATGGTCTTAATCTTCAACACAGGGAGTGTAAATTTCAAATGGAGTCATCTATGTAGGCAATCCTATTTGAAATTCATACACCCTGTGGGGAAGATTAAGGGAATGTCTTCCATAGGGGGTGTATGGATTTTAAATGGAAGAGCCCAATATGAAGAAAAATATGATGGGGCTTGGATTGGAGATAGTGCCTATTGTTTGGGTATATATATCTAGGGTTGGTGGGGTGGTAGGGGGCAATGTAGAACTCTTAGAAGGGTCGGTAAGTGTATGCTTCCGATTGGTAACACTTTCCATGCGGCAGGCGTCTGCAGACAGATGACATTCCAAAATGTCACCAAATGTATCAAAATATATATTCGGAATCACCGTCAGAAATGCATTAAAATAAGTACAAACATGCCTAGTATTGGTTCAGTAATTCTTGAGATAGACTTTGAAAGTTTGGAAAGGTTTTTGAAAAATCTGTTTTGTATATGGTAAAACTAATAGCTGTGTGAAAAGTGTTAATTACCTCGTATTTTGGATGGGGCCGTTATTCCAAATACGCCATTTTAAGTTTCAGCATTGGGAGCAGGGGTACACATTCATGCCGATTCATGAAACAAGTTTTCTAAAAGATTTTTGTTACAACCCCCTCCCCCAAACCTAATAAAAATGTGAACATTTTAAAAAAAAGAGGAAGTTATATAGTTAACAAAGAAGTAGCAGAATTCTGCAGCCTGTCATGCAGTATCATCACACCAGTCCAATTGCACGCTTTTCTCCATGTTTTGGTTCCAAAATAGCTGCTGCGGTGTCAACCAGCCAGTAGGGTGTGAAGATCGTTATCGCTAGTTTGACACAACCCAGCATCCTATAAATATGTACTGGTATAGCAGCTACATTTTTACGAACATATTATTTTTGTAAGTTCATTTTAGCTCTTACACAAATACAAGGATATAATACGGTATATCAGAACCAGGGGCGTAACCGAAAAGTGAGTGCAGGGGGGGGGGGGGGGGGGGGACCCCTACCCCTGCCAGAAGGCTTCCGCCTGATGCCCCCCAACAAATCATGCATTTCAACCAAAATTAGTCGGTTATTAGCCCCTGACCGCAGCCCTGCCCCCACTTTCCCCGCCCCACCAAAAAAATATATATAAAAATAATAAAAATAAATTGAAGATCCAAATTATGCCACACTGACCATATGATGCACAAAAGCAATATGATGCACAAAAGCATCAAGTTGTTGTGAAAATTTAAGTAAGCTAAAATTCCAGAATGAGACAAAACATATGTGCAAGTTTGCCACGTGCCATGTGCCAGGCCACAACAGGGATGGACTCTTAAACACCAAGAATACTATAGCTTGACCTCTGACCTCTAGAGATGACCTCAATGTGACCCCAAGGCATGTATAATGACTCCCTAAGGTGAAGTTGTCTGAATTGATCAAGTTCAAGTATTATCATGATTATGGTTGTTAAACATCTCATGACAAGCTTGTTGGTGCTTTGATGGATTCCCATAGTAGATTAACAAAGGGATGCTGTACTGTGCCATGTTCACCAGAACTTGAACCATGACATTTTTCTTTTTTTGCCACTTTAAAGGGACACTAAGAGATGTGTTGGAGGCAGCGCCCTCAATTATGATGAAAACTGAGATTAGTTTATTTTTATAATTGTATTACATGTATGAACTTCCACCTATAAGGATTAAGAAAAATCAGCTCTCTTTGTACAAGAAAACGTCGATTCAAAAAATGCTGGTCCCGCGGGACCAGCATTTTACGTCCGACAGTATCCCCGTGCAGTACGCGTGATACATAACGCGAACCATATTTGCATAGAGGGCGTTTTTCAATAAATAGCGATGATATTGTTTTAATCTAGTTTTGCTGTGTTTTTTGTTAGTAGAAACAACAATAATGACGATTTTTAATGTTCATCTTGAATTCTGAAGTAAATTTTTAAACATTTAAACTTTTCAACACCACTTAATGTCCCTTTAACTAAAGACAGACATTTCTAAGAAATGTTCACTAGAACTTGGACCATGACATTGTTCTTTTGCAACTTTTTAAACAATATAAATACATTTTTAAAGAAAATATAATGTCTTTGGTTCCTATTTTTAAAAGCTACCAAATATTGTTCCATTTTCAAAATTACAAGAACCCAGTAAAAAAGTCATATGACATAGCAAAGGATTTGAATGTCAGGAGAGGAGCTGCTTTGAAGCTAAATCGTACGGGAAAATGTTTTGTTTCAGAATCTAGTCTTATTTCCCATCCCCCTCCCCCCCCAAAAAACACCCACCCAACCGCACCCCCCCAAAAAACACCCACACATACAAAAAAAAAAAAACACAAATAAAAAACCCCCTAAAACACAACCTTATTCTTTAAATTAGACCTTTCCTGATGAACATGAAAAAACTGATTTTGTATCAAAATGGAGAGTAGTCAGAATATTGTGCGCTTTTTGGAGAATTTTAGGGTGCAAGATTTTATTGAAACGGTATATTTACTGCAATGCAAATAGATTGTCAACATCCCTGGTGCTCCTTTCAGTACGCAGTAGTACATCTGTTAATCGTGTCGTGATCGTAACCAAGTACAAAATTCTTCGGCCAATTTGACGAATGGAAACAAGGCATTCCTGATCATTTGCAGATATGATGACAGATTAAAGGCATATTATGTGATCTTTTTCCAGAGAGCGCCCTCTATTCATGATTTTTTTTAGAAAGTAGATTTTCTTGCAGATTTACATTTCTGATCATAAATCATACATACATTCCAAGTTACAGAGCGATACGATTCCTAATTACCTCAAAATCATGATGGTTTTAGAGTGAATTTAGAGTGAAAATATAAACTGTCGGTGTTATCCGACAGTTTATTTTCACTCTAAAACCATGATTTTGAAGTAATTAAGAATCGTATCGCCCTGTAACTTGGAATGTATGCATGATTTATGATCAGAAATGTAAATCTGCAAGAAAATCTGCTTTCAATTTTTTTTTCGATGTTGAGGGCGTTCCCTGGAAAGATCACATAATATACCTTAAAGTTAGTCATCCCAATCAGTTCACGCACCAAAGATATTGGAGTTTGAAGCAAAAGTGTTATGACAGATACTTTGTATAGAATAATGTGTAGCAAAGTTAATAATTGTGTTACTATTCCTATCATTTAAAGGTAGATGACCCGATCACATTTTCGTAACACAGAATTATTTCAAACATACGGAGATTTTCATATCATATGAAAGCTTGTATTTTTCTCATCATCATACTGAAATTTGACGGCCTAAATCGGTATAATTACGTAGAAATCGATGAAATAACGTCGAATTACCGCGAATGGTGGTAACCACCAATATAGTCTGTGTACTACTCAATGGGTACAGTTCACAGCATCTTGTGCGTCTAAAATAAGAACCATTAGAGCTATGCAACTCAAACTTTGGAACACAACTTTTGTAAGGATGACCTTTCATGTAGAATAGAAAACTTCAAGTTGAAAATCGGAATGTGATCGGGTCATCTACCTTTAAATCTAGTGTTGTTTTTCTCATAAAATTGTCCAAAATAGTGAGCCTTTTTGCCGCCCTTCTTTCCTTGTTTGTTGGTTATCTCCATGGCCCTTCAGTGTGTGTAAAGTAATACTTCCTATGTATAACATTTGGACGGGGTGCTCTAAACATGTTCAAGGGCCAAACAAACAATACATCTATTAAATCTTGTAAGTGCTCTTCTTGCCCCTGAACATGTGTAAAACAACACTTCCTACGCATAACCGTTGGGCAGGATATACATGGTGAAGGGCCAGAAAACATACAAGGTTTTGACAGAACAGCGACGATATAAGCCCGCCCTCTGGAAGATGTCCAAGAATAGTGCATACACTAGTTTACTTAACACTTTCCATGCAGACGACATTCCAAAATTTAACAAGCTGTTTCAAAAATGTCCAAATTATTGAATTTCATCACCATATTTGGAATCACAATTAGAAATGCATTGAAATAAGTACAAACATGCCTAGTATTGGTACAGTAATTCTTGAGATGGATGTTTGAAAATTGTGAAAGATTTCTGAAAAATTTGTTTTTGTAAATGGTAAAACTAATAGCCGTGTGGAACGTGTTAAACAATGGTAACATGTAGGCCTATTCAATTTGAGATTATGCATGGGGTAATACACCCTAAGTGAACCGACCCCCTTATCTTTTTTGACGAGGTCTATGAATTGTACGTGCTCCTCCTAGGTAGGGTGAATTTGTTTGATGCTCAGGGCATACATCGTTAGAGATCAAAGGTTAATGGAGCTCCTAAATTGGGTCTAGTTTAAAACACATAATTCATGGAATATTACAAATATGCCCCCATCCTAGATATTTTCACAAATTGATATTTGCTAAGTCAATAGTTCACAATGTTGAAAATGTTTTTTTTAAACAGAACAGAACATTTAATGTGCTCGAACGGATTTATGGATGCTATTTGAGTTGCGGCGGGAGTTTCCGACGTTTAGATTTCAAATATGTAGGATATCTTCGGTGCGTTAACCCCATTAGTTCTGACTGCTGTCTAAAACAAATTCAGATTGGTTAGAATTGTTAGTGACAGCGTATTATGTGCTGTACTGATAGAAAATGCGTTTGTTTAAGAAAGGTTTCAGCTCCAATTTGTACATAGGAGCATATGATTGGTTACTTTGGGGATTATTTCATGTATATTAACCAATCAGATCTATTGTCAGATAGACTATAATAGTGCCTAGTTGGTTAATATTTATTCAAAAATACCCATCTTTTAATTTATAGATGTCATTAAATTAGAGACATGCATATGCAGACCTTTTAAGAGTGTGAAAGTGTCAGTGAATTTGGCTCTTCCATGATTGAATTTGAATGTACCCCCTGTATGTAACACATTTAAATTCGCATTCTGTATCATATGGGAGGGGGGGTAGGGGTAATAACTGGAACAGCCTTAATAATATACGACTTTGGTAGCAGAACATTAATGCGTGTTATAGAGTTGATAAAGCATCTAGGCCAATTTGGGGTGGTGAACCAACAAGCGACCGGTAATTTTTTTCTACACGTACCAACCGTTTGACAGCATAGAAAACAAATCAAAAGTTGAACGATTAGGCCAAATTAAAATAATTGTTTGTCTCAAAGCTCCCGCGCGCGTTCGTTTATTGGTGCGCATTAGAAAAACAAAAATCTGAAAAAACCTTTTAGTGAGATCATTTTCCTCAATTGGGATTTGATCCCGGGTCCTCCTGATCTCCAGATGGATGCTCTACCAACTGAGCTAAGATGGATCATTGGTATTGAATGCATCTCTAGTTCATCCAACATAAGATGAAACATAACCTTTTATGATATATATTTCTTTTGCAATGGGAAAGGTCATCATAATCCTCAGTGGCGTAGCTAGGTTTTTTTTCAGGGGGGGCAAGATTTCTAAAATTTTCGTAAAAGGTTGCCCCCAAAATTTTCCAAGTCAGTCACCTCGTGAATTTCACGTAAGTGGGGGGGGGGGGGGGGGGGGGGGGGGGAAGTCAAAACATTTCGCACGGTCAAAAAATTTCGCACGGACACAAAGTTTACCAGTCAAAAAAGCACTGTAGTCAACAAATATTGGCCAATCCTCAGGGTTTTAAGCAGTTTTTCAACAAAAATGGTCATTTATTTTTAAAAACCAGGCTAAAATGGTCATTTTTAGGTCGTCCGTAGGAAGAGACCTTATGGCAGCATCCTTCGTGTGTAGTCTGTGTCTGTGTATGTGTATGTAGTCTGTGTGTGTAGTGTGTGTCAACAATTTGGTATACACTTTTTTCAACAATTTGGTATACACTTTTTGTTTTGTCCATTTCTTTTCCATACAATGTCCAATTGCAATCAAACTTCGGTCATAGATGCAACATGGGAACCTTCATATGTTAATGAGGTCAAAGGTCACATACCAAGGTCAAAGGTCATCCGAGGTCAAGATGTATATGTAAAAGTGGCTGCATATGTAAAATTGATTACATTTGTCCATTTCTTTTCCATACAATGACCAATTGTAACCAAACTTTGGTCATAGATACAACATGGAAACCTTCATATGTTAATGAGGTCAAAGGTCACATACCAAGGTCAAAGGTCATGTGAGGTCAATATGTAAATGTAGAAATGGCTGCATATGTAAAATTGATTACATTTTTCCATTTCTTTTCCATACAATGTCCAATTGCAATCAAACTTCGGTCATAGATGCAACATGGGAACCTTCATATGTTAATGAGGTCAAAGGTCACATACCAAGGTCAAAGGTCATCTGAGGTCAAGCTGCATATGTAAAATTGATTACATTTGTCCATTTCTTTTCCATACAATGACCAATTGTAACCTAACTTTGGTCATAGATACAACATGGAAACCTTCATATGTTAATGAGGTCAAAGGTCACATACCAAGGTCAAAGGTCATCTGAGGTCAAGATGTAAATGTAGAAATGGCTGCATATGTAAAATTGATTACATTTTTCCATTTCTTTTCCATACAATGACCAATTGCAACCAAACTTCAGTCATAGATACAACATGGAAACCCGCATATGTTAATGAGGTCAAAGGTCGCATAGAAAGATCTGAGGTCAAGATGTAAAATTTAGTACACTTTTTTTTTGTCTCTTGTTCATTTTTTTTTGTCTCTTGTTCATTTTTCCATACAATGACCAATTGCAACCAAACTTGGGTCACGGATGCAACATAAAACATTCATATGTTAATTAGGTCAAAGGTCACATACCTAGGTCAAAGGTCATATGAGGTCAAGATGTAAAATTAGCTGCATATGTAAAATTAATTACATTTAAAGTGAAGTACAATTGCAACCAAACTCCAGGATGTTTATTTTATTTTTTATATCCTGGATCCGCTAGTGGTCTAACCTCTTTCTTTCTAGATGCCTGTGGTTTGAGATCCACCTTGTTTTTAATCTACCCATATAAACGGACGACCTATTTGGGACCGCTGTCCCTATTTTTAAATGGTTACCCCGCATATAAACACTATATCCAAAGAGAGGGGCGGGGGCACAAAGGGGGGTGGGGGCTCAAAAACAATCTGTCAGGGGGGGCAACTGCCCCCCCCCCTGCCCCCCCCCTGAGCTACGCCACTGATAATCCTCTGTTACACTGAACATACTACAAGTTTTATAGTTTGTTTCTCCATAACATAGAGCATGATCTTTGTTACTGTCCATTCATTTGGCATCATAGTCTTTTGCAGTGATGTTCCATCTTACGTTGAACAGAATATAAAGGCTTAGGATTCAAAGGCCCATATTTCTCCTGCTTCTCTAGCATAGCGACAAGCATGATGGAGAAATCATTATTTGTTTTATACTTATTAGTCATTTGCATGTCAGTTTTGTGTACAACTAACAGTTGAGAGACGGATGGTATTGCAGTGTAATGAATGTGATTATACTCTGTAAATGTAAAAGAGTGAAAACATACGTACCAAAATAGTGAGAAGTGTGAAAATCTCTCCTTAAACGAGTTTTGGAGTGATTTTCACTCTTTTTGGAGTGATTTTCACTCTTTTTGGAGTGATTTTCATTCTTTTTTGAAGTGATTTTCACTTCTTTTTTTGGGAGTGATTTTCACTCTTTTTGGAGTGATTTTCACTCTGTTTGGCATGATTTTCTCTCTTTGTGGAGTGATTTTCACTCTTGATGAAATATATACTGTCACTCCCAATTAATAATACCATCTTTTTTCCCCTTCTCCATGATACAGAGCTCAGTTGATAGAATCAGGCATGGCAGGAACAGATCAGAACCACAATTCATGGTAAGTATTTCTCTTTTTCAAATGGGTTTTTCAAAAGGCAAGTTTACTGTCTTCTTGAGTATTGGTTTCAGCAACAATGTTGAAAGCTATATTTTCATCTGCTGTAATTTTCGCTGTGCATCTGTGGTGTGTGCGAACATAAAACCAACACGAAAGTTTCTGCTCTTACGGTACATGACTGCTGCCCTAGTTTAGATTTAGTGTTAAGGTAAGGCTTAGTGTTGTCAACACTTTCCACACGACAGTCGTCTGCAGACTACAGTTCCAAAATTTCACAAAATTTATGTATTAAAATCTCTGCATTTTCTTACACTTTATGCTCGCTTAAAATATGATTTTCACTTCAACCCGCCATCGCCATCTTGGATTTATGTTGAAACAATTAGGACAAAAGATGGCGCCCTAACAAATAGCCCAGAGTATGTTTGGAGAAATTCAGGAATCCTGGGAACAATAAATTTGAGTCCCGGGAGCACACGACTTCCCGAAAATGTTTAGGGACGCACCATTAAACTTCATTCAAAGGGGGGGGGGCAGAAAGTTGAGGTCGGTGGATTTTTTTTTGCCGCCACCGCCGCTGAAGGCTGCAAGTTTTGTTTGTTTTGCTGCCGAAGATGGCAATTTTTTTTTTTAATATGTACCTTTATATTGAATAGGGTACACAAAGGTGGTATTACTTTTTTTTACTCACTAGTGGGCGAAGTTTTCTTTTATGCCTGAATTTGTTTTTTTTACAAAAACTTCCTACCCCTCTTGAAGTCAAATGGTGCATCCCTTAGCCCTAGCCCTAAGTACAACACATGACTTCTTGGCTTGACTTTGTGTGGAAAGTGTTTGCGATATTTGTATATAATATCAACTCATTGGAATAAATGATGATGCTCTTGACCTTTCATGAAGCGCAGACTTTTACTATTGGCATACCATTCAATAGAGCAAGCAGGCAGGCTGAGCTAGACATATAAAATATTTACTGGTAGGCTTATGCCAGACGAATCTTGAATTTGAAAATTGAACGGCGTAAATTTTGCAAATTCATCACTAACCATGTTTTTGCTGTTTAAAAAGTATGATTCAAAAGGAAATAAAAACAACTTTCTCAATCAAATAGTTCATCCTCATTGCATTGGTTTTGAACTGAAAAATTAACCTAAAGGACAAACTTTGAATCGGTGCCATCGTTTCAGCAAACCATTTCTTTTTTAAATATAGGCCGGTACAAGAAGTTTGAGATGTGCGCATCAAGGTGATGACAAGACACAATTACATTATCTTGTCAATAGGATACACTCTCAAAAAAATATGTAGACAATTATGTAGTTAAATTCTACCGCCGTGTGGTGTTATTTGGTGGAACCAGCCAATTGAATTGACATCTTCGCTTTCAGAATTATTTTCATAATGATTCCTGATATTCCTGCTTAAATTATTCACAATTTGTTTGAAATTTTGTGAAAATTGTTAGTGGTAACATAATTTGTCCAGAAATAAATGTGTATTTCAAATCAAAACTGAATTTATTAAATGTATAGTTCAGAAAGACAGATAATAAAAAGTCAAATAATACTGATAATATTCAATAAAATAGTGCATTCTTTGGTTGTGAAGCGAGCCTGATTGACAACCAATGGGTTTTCCCACACAGAAGGGTCTTGTGGTCTCAACCTAAATAATATTTGATATTTAGACTATACATTATTTTCTCAATTTCTTTTATTATGAAAATCAGTGTTTGATTTTGGTTGTAATACTAGTTTGTTAACCTTGTATGGTTATTTGCGTTGTATTGTCTGTGAGTTGAGGGGGAAGGAAAACCTTGGATCAGGCATTGGTATATATTGTGAATAGTAAGAGATAGGCTTGCAGTACAAGAGGTTTTTTCCTGGTTGACCAGTTGCCACCAAATGGACGCAACTAGTCGCCGTTTGACGACCATCGGAGGTTAATTCGGACAAAATTTTGATGCTCGATTAGTCTTGAAAATGTACAAATAAAGGAAGTTTGACAAAAACTAAAGAACAGATAACTTACACAATGCATTTAAAAAGGACTTAACAAACTTTCTTTTGTTCATCCGCTAGCTTAAAGATTAAATTGCCCAGGAATATCTAAGGTGGTATAATACACATGCGTTGGTAATATTAATAATTACTTGGGAGCAGATTTTTTTCTCATTCAGTGTGAATGTTTAGGACTTCCGAAATTACATGTTACTAGTCGACTGTTGCAAGGTACGTAGTCGCAGTCGCGACTTGCGCCAATGGTCACGACAACGACTAATGGCGACCGGGTCGTGCAAGCCTAGTAAGAGAACGCAGACATTTTTCAAAAAATACAAGATCCTGGTGTTTCTATTCTTTCTTTCGTTGATTGCAGCCAGGCAAAACGCTAGTGAATAAATGACACCTTGATGGAATTAGATATTCCAATGTTCTAAACAAATTATAGAAGCTATGCGTTCAGAGAAAACTTTTTAGATGTAATTTTGTATTGGCCTTAATAATAGTTAGTTAGTAACTGAAGAAATAAACTGACCCAAGATGTAAAGATTCCTTCATCATTAATTTTCTCTTGGACTACATCCCATTTCATACACTTGATATAACTCAAAACTTGTATGAGTGACAAAGGTTTTGACCAAATTTGGTAATCTCTCTTGTGAATTGGCCTAGCTACGTAATCATTCATGCACCACCGGATGGACTCACCAACTCAACCCATCTTATACTAGACCATCGTAAATGAATCGTACACAAATTTGTTTTTACAAAACTTAACATTCAATATCAAATTGTGTCATTATATAACAAGAGAGTGCCCCAGAGCAGAGAGAGTGCCCTGAGGAATTTAAAGTACAGCCCAATTACCGTCCCAAGCGTTAATTAGATTAACAAAGTTAATTAGTCATAGTCTCATTCCTCTTGTAAACAATTTGGAAAGGATTATTATGGAGTGTGTGCTCTACAGGAAAGTTTGGAAAGTTCTAGGCTTTAAGATCAGATTTGGATGCTCTGAATTAGGACATGGATGTCTGGCCAAGGGGTAGGGGGTAGGGTAATGATACTATAATAGTGAAAATATTCGCACATGTAATTTGCACATTTGAACCATTTTGCTTGTTTTTATTCTTGCGATTTTGAGCTTCCTTATACATAGACCTACGTACAATAATGTATCATTGAAACCAATTTTGACAATACATTGATACATCGTATTAGTAGAACGGATGTACCCGACAATTATCAGTCATAATTACGTCAGCCGTCACCATTAACTGTCATCAATTTATCATCAGAAAATATGGAAAAAGACACTAATATGTCTAGTTTTGATGCAAAATCATTGATCCAGAAAGACTTCACCTTTGGTCCACAGAGTTATATACAGGGTGTCTCAAAAAAATTAGGACTCTGTTTCATGACGGTGTTATTCTTATTATAATCATTGGACCATGACCAATTTAGTCTCAATGTAAAGCCCATAATTATTATGATATCCTGAAAATATAAGATCAATCCAATGCAAAATAAGAAAACTAGCGTACTTTGCTTAAACCATGTCATTTACTGGTTTGTACAATGGGATCTACATACAAACCAGTAAATAACATGGTTTACGTTTCAATACGTACGTTATAATAATTGTCAACATAGTAAATAATCTATCAGTCAATAGCAAAGTTTAGTTTGGTAATCCATTTAATTCTGACACAAACCAATACTTGCTAACAAAATCCGCAAAACAGATGCATTTATATTCTGTGCACATTAAAAAAGTTTTGTTAAACAGTTCTCGAACCCACTGTGGATGGTTCATTGAGTTACAAGTCGAGCACTTTCATGTTACAGGACTGTTACTGTGTGAATTCCCATTGTACAAACCAGTAAATGACATGGTTTACACAAAGTACGCTCGTTTTCTTATTTTTCATCGGATTGATCTCATAATTTCAGGATATCATAATAATTAATTGGGCTTTACATTGAGACTAAATTGGTCATGGTCCAATGATTAGAATTAGAATTACACCATCATGAAACAGAGTCCTAATTTTTTTGAGACACCCTGTAGATAACCCAGTTCTAGAACTACTTGTGATAGAATCTGTAAAGAAAACGCATGAAATGTTGCTTGCATGAACATTTGGCAATCACATAATAATAACAATTTTCTTTTAGCAATTCAAAGATTAATATAACAAATGTAACATTTTCATTCCCCTTCCCACAAATTAATATTTAAAAATCATAAAAATTGTAAGAACAAATGTTTGAAATGGAGAAAAAAAAATTCACAAATTAAATAATTATAGTATATTTATGCACTGCTGATGAAAGACCCACACATGACTGAGCACAATGTGAAATTTTGGTCATTTCGGCCATTTTTTTACCAATAACTAATATTTGACATAGAGCGTGTTTCACCAGAGAGGCATTAGCCGGAACATGCAGGCTAACAGCTCTGAAGAAACAGTTCTTTAGTTTTTAGACTGATAATCCTACTCTGGCAAATTATCCTCAAAAAAGTAGGATGTAGAAAGATTAGTCGGATAAAAGCCAGGAGAGCTCTGTAGAAACAGCGCTTCGTGGGATTATACACGGCTAACCGGAAATTGCTACTACTAGGCCAAAAAAAAATAAAAGTTGACTTGCCCTTTCAGGGTCAAAGTCAGGGTCGGACGGTCGGATTTTTTTTTTTTTTTTTTTTTTTGAAAATTTTTGAAAATTTACTGCTCAAAAACACGTTTTAAAGATTTTTTTAAAAAACAAATTTTTAAATTTTTTAATTTTTTTTTTTTGATTTTTAAACAAGCAGATACTACTTAAAAACACGTTTTGATCTTTCTTTATTGTTACTAGCGGGCACCAGCGCTTCGCGCTGGACCCGCTAGAAGATTTCACGGGGAATAAGTAAACAAAGCGTAAGAAAATTTGATACAATAATATCAAGAACATGTCCTATACATGTATACATAATCCAGACGGGGCCCTAAATAATCCGAATTTCGCAGGTGCTTTTGATAATCCAGGTTATACATTGCCTTAATCTAGGTAGGCCTACGTTTGTGTTTCCAGATACCTATGTAGGCCTCCCATGAAACCTGAAATGCAGGTACCCGTTGTCCCATTATATCCAGGGACCCCATAGGCCTAAGCCCTACCCCCTAATCCAGTTACCCCAGGTGCCCTTAATAATGCACTGGATACCACATAATCAAGGTAGGCCCACTGCAGAGTGCCGTTATACCGGTGCCCTTACTTTATCATAGTCAAGTAAATTAAACGCGGGTGCCGAAGATAGCGGACAGTAAAAGTCATATCACATAGGCAGAGGTCAGTAATATCAAAGCGTTATAAATGTTTATATAAATATCAATCAAGAGTATGTCCTAAAATAATTCAGGTACTAAGGTGCCCTTGATATAATGTAAGTAACATGGTGCCCTTAATACACCATGAGCCTAGACCCAATGTGCTCTTAAATAATACAGATACCCAAAAAAGGCCTACTCCATCAACGTGTTCTTAATACCCCCAGTTATACTCCTGTCAGCGCATGTCTCTATTTGTACCCCAAATAATAAAAAGTTGAATTTTAATGTCAAAATTGAAAGTTACTTAAATTAGCTTTTAAATGTCTCCCCGATTCTTTTATTGCCCTGCCACCCCGTTTTCCTCCTTTAAAGGTATATTATGTGATCTTTCCATGGAACGCCCTCAACATCGAAAAAAAATTGAAAGCAGATTTTCTTGCAGATTTACATTTCTGATCATAAATCGTACATACATTCCAAGTTACAGGGCGATACGATTCTTAATTACTTCAAAATCATGGTTTTAGAGTGAAAATAAACTGTCGGATATCCGACAACTTATTTTATTCTAGTCTAAATTCACTCTAAAACCATGATTTTGAGGTAATTAGGAATCGTATCGCTCTGTAACTTGGAATATATGTACGATTTATGATCAGAAATGTAAATCTGCAAGAAAATCTACTTTCTAAAAAAAATCACGAATAGAGGGCGCTCTTTGGAAAAGATCACATAATATGGTGCTGATGCAAGTGTCGCCACTGCCCATATGCACATACTGTATCCAGGTAATTCAGTAGGCCTACGTTCTGAGCGTTATAGTTTTATAGTCGGTCGTTTAGTTTTATGGTCGGCGGAGTCTATCATCAAGATCACTTGTACCATTCCACGCTTGTACTTGAGCACAATGTGTGCCATCCGGGTTTTGTTTGGCCTATTTACATTAAATACATTATTCCTCCAATAGGCATGTTAGGCCTTAACGTATAGTATATGCAGTCCCTTTATCATGTTTGCCCGTGTTCTATAAAGCCTCCCGAGATACTACCTGAGTGTACACCCTTCACAGGTGGGCCACCTGCGCATAGTATATCCAGGTAATTTGAGACTCGTTTTATAGTGAACCCCGTAATCCAGATACCACGGATGCCCTGAATAATCCAGACACTCTATAATCATGATAATGTACCACACGTTCCGTTTATCCAGATGCCCCATGTGCCCTTATATCCAAATTATCAAGTAGGCCTAGGGAAGTGCGGAGAGGAGGAGGTGGCTTTAGGTACACTATTAGAAAAAGGGTGCTTCAGAGGGGTTCTTGGCTGTCCCGTATAATGGTTTAAAGGTTCTTTGATTTTAAAGGCCCCAAAAGGTTCTGTAGAGAACCTTTAGAGGTTCGAAAGACCAATGTTTGCCCATATTTTGCCTATTTTGAACCTTAAAATGGTTCTTTTTGGAACCTTTTAAGGTGATATAAAGGGTTCCATACGGGACAGCCAAGAACCCCTGAAGCCTGAAGCATCCTTTTTCTAAGAGTATACGGACTGCCTGCTTTCACTCTGCTCCGTTACAATGCACGGTTTGCGCCACAAACGCGTACACTTTTTGTCTGCGTCATTACGTGTGCGCCGAACCGCGTGCGCCATGGTAAACGCGGTCGCGCAGCAAAACATAGAAACGGTTGACATGGTACTGCCAGTTTCTTTATCATTAGCAAACATCGCATTCATCTATGTTACTAATGTGAAAGTGTCACTTTAAGATCTGTGTAAGAGTTTTTGTTTACATTTAGAAAATGTCGTGAAATATTTTTATTTGTCGGACGTATAAATGCTTGTTACTATGCGATCTTTAAGAATAACAAACAGCCGCATATACAGAAATGTAGCTATATCCCTGAAGAAAATATTTTGGGTGAAGACCATATGTCATCACTCACTCCGAAAACCACAATTTGTGTCCGAACAGTAGCTACCCGAGTAAAATAAATTCAACATTTTGGATTTTCACATGTGATCCTTTCTGCGCATGTCTGAAAACGGGGAAAAACGGGTATTGAACTATCTAATTAGCTCGTGTATTAGAGGCGCAATTACCACGCTTTTTCAGTTGAAGAGGGACGCGAGTGCAAAATTATTATTGAACTATCTAATCAGGCGAGGGACCGAAAATTAGTATATAGATGTGCTTCTTTCAATTTTTTTAATCTTTTTTTTCAATCTTTTTTTTTTTTTTTTTGAAAAAAAATAAAAAAAATAGCGACCCCAGATTTCCGAAAAAATTTTTTGGCCTTATGTGACGCATCAATGATCAGCGATATCATTAAAACTTTGATGAATTAATATGGGATCGATTAGGATTTTAATGAGTGCATCAGACTTTTTAGCCAGATATTTTTTTGTTTCACCAGTAAATAGCTGAGGCTCTGTAGAAACGCGCTCATAGAAACAAGTTCTGGTGCGAGTCTTGTAATTTGTAATTAGACAAATGTTGTCAAAGAGCAAGCATGCACATGGACACCTCCAGACACCTAGCAAAAAGGAACCATACCACAGACAGAGCCTTTATTTAAGCAAATTTATATAAATGTGATAAATAGACCAAAGCTTTGTATATGTAACGATACATTCATATCAACATAAATCATAACCTATAATAATGGATGAGGGCCAATGCGTTTAGGTTAAAAAAAAAGAGCTCCATACTTTATTCAACTAGACAGGTGTTGATTTTCATGCTATTTATGTTTGTCGGCAACTTACACCTTTCTCCGATATTAATGCTCCACGGACTCTTTCAAAAAAACGCCTCGTTTTCAATAATTCAAGTTATGAAGCTATAATTTCTTGTGTGGTTTTCAAGATTGCGCGGGAGACCACACATGTTTCGGTTGAGTGGTGAACTTTTAAGGTGTGCCAGGTTTGAGGTTGGTGTTTCCCTAGGGAGACAGAGGGGGGGGGGGGGGGGCGGGGCTGTCGATTAGTCAGAGAGATGGGAGCATCATTTGATGCAACAATTAGAGATAGATTGTTAAAATAATTGTTTTCCACTACACGAACCCTGTTAGATAGACAGGCAGAGCTCGAGCTACCTGCTATAGTTCATACATGACATCTTTCTTTCTCAAAATCACAATTATTTTAAGCAAAATGTTTAAAATTTGAATTCCATATTCTTCAAAATTTGGCCGTTCAACAAACCAAGTAGGAGACTATTTTCAAACTCAATGCTCTCTCCTCCATTATGTGGTAAACCAAAATCAAAGCTGGACCAAAGAGAGTTGAACGCCTTTCCTTCCACTCAGCAGTGTCTATGACTTTTTTCGGTAAATTTGGTAACATTTGACAGTTTCACTCTTAAACCTACATTTGTAGGTAGGGTGGGGTCAATGGCACCAAATAGACCACAGGTAACGGCACAATTTCAGTCAAGACCAAAATGTATGAAAGCTGCCTCATATTATAATATGTTAGCTCTGAATTATAGCTCTCTGTCTTAATGCTATGAAATGAAAGCATCGTCGGAAGGTCAGTGTCGGATATTTTCATCAATATTTTTCAACTTTTTCTGAATAAAATTTGTCAAACTTTTGCTTCAGATATCATATTTCGTGTCCAATGAATCAGTATAGATTGGTTAACCCCCTGGGGTCTAGCTGTCTATCTTACAGTGGTTCTGATTGGTTTATTACAAGATGTACTCATATGAATAGCCAATTCAAATGCAACTTGTAAAATGTTTCACTCCCATCTTTATCAGGGATACAATTATTCTAACAATGTCTCTCATTGGTGCAATAAATGATGTATCCATCTTTTTAACCAATCGGCCAGTAGTTCTCGTAGCTAATCATATGTGTGCTCTATACTAGGCCTACTCTATACCAAAAGCACAATGTTGGCCATCACTCAGATAATACATCCCGGCAGCTATTTGCTGATAGTACCCTCTTGCTGATTTTATTTACATCCGTCCCTAAAGATTAAATTGAGAATAACACATAATAAATTTCAATATTCAAAAAGCTGTTGAAATCAAAGTGATGAAAGCTGTTACGAAAAATGCATTTTTAATGTTTTAAGGTGTCAATGTTAGTGGTTAAAAGTCATTTAGTGTTTACTTCTTATTATTAATAATTTATATGTGTAAATATCTACACAGACCATTTTGTGTCACTTTGAGGGATTATTGAAAATAAACATTCATTTGAAAGGTGTTGAGGCCCTAATAAATTATCTTGAAAAGAACAAAACAAATTTAAGAGGACTTAAGTGATTTTAAATTCCTGAATAATAAAACTCTAAATTAATGGGCAAATGGTTTTCTGTTTGGGGCAAAGGAGATTTGAAGGTCTTCCCACAATGTATTGCGCGAACACCAGCCAATTACCTTTTTTCACACGATGCATTTGTCAGAAAGGTTGCGATCTTTCGATTATGAATTAGCCAAATTTACTCCCCAAAAAGCCATCCCTCAAAATTGATGTTTCTTTACACTGCAGGCTGTATATTAATATTATATCTTTAGCAATATTGTACCTAGATGAATGATAAACATGAATGTAAACTCGCTAAATCTGTTATCGTAATCTGACTTTGACAGATAACAATCGTGTCCCGCCAAAAATTATCAACTTATATATATATAATCATGAACTTCAGTCTTGTCGTGTATTTGTTCAAGGATAAAATGCTGTCAGACCATCCATACCAATTTTCCTATGAAAATTTGGATAATAATTGATAGAATTATATAGTGGGTTATATAAAAATTGTATCCATAAGAAAACAACTCTTTTATTTGCCATTGTATAGGCCTATTCAAAAGTAAAATAAATCAGTTTTGTGGAAAAGTTGATGCCCTTCTAAAATGTAAAAAATTGTTTTGTAAGGCCAAAAAAAAGGTTTGTCTTAGAAACCCGCACACATACGGTTGTCAATTAAACTTCGGCGCGCGTAGCTCTACGCGGCAATGCATTTTCCTTCCATATTTTGTTCTCTGTAAGCTTGAATCAACACGAAAACGATATGCATACATTTGGAAACCAGCAAATTCATCGCAAAGCTTGTCAGCGACAAGCGTATTGTCTTTTGCCCTCGAGCCGTTCTATCTTCAGTGCAGATGAAAAGATCGAAGGAAAAGGAAATTTAACATTGCCTGTTTAAAAAATTCAAAAATCGCATACCTCATAGCTTATTCTCTCTAAAAAAATTAATTAAAAAAATTGCACAGCTCTTGGCTTTTTTGCAAAATGTTTCTGAGACAAAAAAAATTTTGTGCCTGATAAACTTCTTTTTCCCCTATGACCCTATATCTCAGAATCGCTGTACTGTCAAGAGAACATAACCCAAGCCTTGTTGAAACAGTGGGGACTTATAAGTTATATTCACACATGTAAGCAGGTGTAAATTGGCCTAATTGTCGGCTTTCTTTTGTTCAAAAATATTTTTCGACCGTTATTTTTTGCTTTTTGGATATTTTCACGATTGGATGTCAGCGGGGCAATTTACCCAATTGGGCTCTTCCAGTTGAAATCCATACACCCCCATATGGAAGACATGGCCCTGATATTCCATGCGGGGAGTGTAGATTTCAAATGGAGTCACCCATGCAGGTAACCCCATTAGAAAGTCTCACTCCCTGTGGGGAAGATAAAGTTAATGTCATGAATGTCTTTCATAGGCATGATATGGGGTGTATGGATTTCAAATGGAGTCATTCATGCAGGTAACCCCATTTGAAAGTCTCACTCCCTGTGGGGAAGATTAAGATAATGGATTCCATATAGGGGGCAGGGATTTCAAATGGAATAGCCCATTTTTCATTATCCATAATACTCTTACTTGTTACAGAATGGTTTACATTTCACGAAAATTTGTGTCAATGATAACTTTCACAAGACCCCAATCTCATACACTGTAAAAAGTAGCGTTTATATTTCTGATAACACTTAATAAACACTTCAACACGTTTATTTTTATGTTTTACGTGTAAAGGTATAGGAGACATTGCATACGATAAACGTTTGCATAAACACTACAACACGTTTATAGAGGTATTTGTTGTATAATTATTAACACCCCAACATGTTTCTTATTGCTGATATAAAACATGTTGGTGTGTTAATAAATATTACAAAATTACCTCTATAAACGTGTTGTAGTGTTTATGCAAACGTTTATCGTATGCAATGCCTCATCCATTTACACGTAAAACACAAAAATAAACGTGTTGAAGTGTTTATTAAGTGTTATCATAAATATAAACGCTACTTTTACAGTGTAAATGTAAAGCCATACAATGCTCCATAGTTGAGCGAATTCAACACTTTCCACGCGGCAGTCGTCTACAGACTACACTTCCAAAATTTCACAAAATATTTCAAAAATATCAATATTATTGAATTTCATCACCATATTTGAAATCACCATATGAATATGAGTACAAACATTGGTTAAGTCAATAATCCTTGAGATAGACTTTGAAAGTTGGGAAGGGTTTCTGAAAAATCTATTTTGGATATTGGTAAAATTAATAGCCATGTGGAAAGTTTTAAAGAGTTATTGGAGGACCTCCAAAATCTATAAGATTGGTGTCATTTCAAGTAGGCCTACCCCAATTTGTGAAGTGCTCTCAACTGCTCGAGAAGTGGGTAGATGGGAAAGTGTAGTGATATCGAGTGTTGGGTGTGAATAATGGGGTGTGTGAACACAAAAGCTTGTGTTAAAATTAGATCTCATGTGGATAATAATAGCTTTGGACACTCAATTGCCTGTTTTTAGATGTCCGTACATGCCATATAATATTAACAAGGAGAGGTCCTGCTCTGCTCGCATTGCAATTAAGATTTAAAAAAAAAAAAGGTATCCGATTGCAATATATTCTATGGGCCATGCCACAAATTTTCACTCACAAGTTCGTGTGACGCGAGTATGGTGCGCTGATATACCTGCCACGACGCAGTGTGACGATCGTCAAACACGTTACAGATTACGTTTGACCAATCAGGTGCTTTGGTGTTGTTGTCAGGCAGATTTGCGTATTGGCAGTTAAGCTAGAAGTGACCGGAAGTGTTGTGACTTTCCACGACACTTCCGTTCCCATTTTTTGCTGTGTTTTTTTCTAAGGCCCTCTAAGATTTTTTCCCAGATAGAGGGACGCGGGGACTCAGTCTATACCTACACTTAATGAACGAGCTGAGTGAAGCTTACTAGGATGTACATATGTACATTGAAGATATTGATCAGTGGACCAGGGTGCCAGTCCAGGGTGCAGCAGGGTGCCAGCGTAACCTTACCCTTCACCATGTTCACAGTTTACCCATGACCTTTATTCAGGTCATGGCTGGTCTCTTGGGCTATTATGTCTAGACCACCATGTGGGTATGATCCATGGTCATAAATGATAGGCTTTCCCTCTAAGTGGACTAAACACACTAGCATTGCACAGACTTTGTGCTGAAAAAGTAGCCCAACCTTGTCACACAATTCATAATCACCATACAGCACTATTGCATTTATTTAGCCCAATTGGGCTACTTATGATAGATTAGGTAAAAAAAGTCACAGGGTAGGGGTATTTATGGTAGGGATACACTGACACATGACCAGTCAATGGTACTATACCATGGTGACACCTGCAACCATACATGGCTAAATGGACCCTAGAGAGGGGATCGTAAATTGTGGGTAGTTCACCCCTGCCTGAACCCTGCATCATAACATGAACTGTTGGCTTTCTATAACAGTCCATGAATAACAAAAATGTACAGGAATCAGGTTTGTTCTCCCCCTTCACCATACCTTTAACTGAATCCAATTCAGACAATTATGTAATACTTTTCTGACTGCACTGAATGCTAAAAAATACTTCTAAACTATAGTTCATCCAATATAAGATGGAACATGACCTTTTACGACATCCAGCCCCCCCCCCCCCTAATGTACCCCCCTGTTTCTTCCCCTGATAGTTTAATTTCCAAAACCATGCAGCCAGTGTATTAAAGGCATATTATGTGATCTTTTCCAGAGAGCGCCCTCTATTCATTATTTTTTTTAGAAAGTAGATTTTCTTGCAGATTTACATTTCCGATCATAAATCATACATACATTCCAAGTTACTGAGCGATACGATTCCTAATTACCTCAAAATCATGGTTTTAGAGTGAATTTAGAGTAAAAAATATAAAGTGTCAGGATTCTGACAGTTTATTTTCACTCTAAAACCATGATTTTGAGGTAATTAAGAATCGTATCGCCCTGTAACTTGGAATGTATGCATGATTTATGATCAGAAATGTAAATCTGCAAGAAAATCTGCTTTCTATTTTTTTTTCGATGTTGAGGGCGTACCCTGGAAAGATCACATAATATACCTTTAACCGAATAGGAATAAAAGTCTATAGATATACTAAAATAAATGAAGCTTAATTTTATGTTGTTAGGTCTAGAAATGACTTTGATGAAAAGTCTTGCCATTTAAATTAATTGTGCAATTAGGTTGGCCTCAATATTTGTGAAGATATTGAAGTGATGAAGGGAAAGAGTGATCAAAGAAGCTTACTTTTCATGTTTTAGCCTTTAGGTGAAACGAAGTAAGCCATTCTATTCTATTGCACCATGTTTTGAAAACCATGTTTTTTCACACAATGACATAATATTTTGCCATTACACTGGTATACTCATGCTTTCTAAACCAATTTGTAAAACAATATTTGTCCTAAATGCTTACCAATGCTAACCAAGGCTGAATATATTCATGTGTTTCACTAATGTAAACGATGAAATATATGTGGTACATTAATTTTCACGCTTTCAAGCAGCAACTATGTGGCAATCAAACTCGCAAATATATTTCTTTTCTGTGTAGATCATTGAAATAAACTTACAAATAAAATGTAACAACAAGCAAGGCAATTTGAAATCAGCAAAAAGTTGAAAATAAATGTAAGCAAAAATTACTACTTTTACAATATTTGGAAGACTTTTCCAAACTTGCTTACATCATAAGTGTACTTAGCGACTGTGTACCTTTGGGTAACCCATTGAAACTCATTGAATGCAAAAAACGGTACTGTAATGTGATCAGTAAAACTCTCTTCACTTTACATGCAAATGTTAAAGTGTTGAACAATACCAAACCAGAAGCTGTACTATTATAGCGCCATTGTAATGACATTTGCTAATTTTGTGAACTTATTTTTTCACGCTCCTCCACTAATTTTAAAGTATTTTGAATGTTGTGTATTTTGCGATTTAGGTTGAGCTATGAAAGCAACGAAAACATCTGTGCACAGTTTTTTTGTACATGAAAGTGGAAATGTTGTGTTGCATAAAAATCTCCACTTTTTACATTAGTATTGTATACCGTACTCTCGAGGGCCCCAATTTGAGTCTAGTGTGTATAGATTATAGCATGGTTACTTATCGAGCTCAATTTTTCTCCCCAGTTTGGAGTCAATCAGGTAAAATACCCTATGCCCCTCTGACAAGTGACCCCAGATATGCCACTGAGGCTCGCACAGTTCAGTGACCAATGCACCTGCCAATGTACTAAGAATGTGACCTTAACTAGGCCTTTGGTTTCTGGGAATTATTTAAAGGGGCATGGAGAGATGCATATGGGAGTGCGCCCTCAATTTTCATGGAAATTGGTTTTTTTTCACCAAAGTAATACTTAAGTATATACTAACTACCATCTGACACTATTTACCTTAATTTGCAGTCAATCATGTAATATTTTACAATTTGATAATTTCGATGTAAATCACATCGAAATTATCAGCAGAATTCGGCACATCTTCATCTGAATTTCTATCTAGAGCATCGTCACTTCAACCCTTTTCACATAAATTATAACATTTCAGGGTTCCTACGTACATTATCTAATGAAACAATCTCTCCATGCCCCTTTAACTAACGAAACCTGACATTTTTGAGTGTGCAAACATGTTGTTTTGGGAATGAACTATTAGCTTTAAGTAAAAGTTCATTGTGCTGTTTGTCTGTGCCATCAAAGAGCGGTAAATACTTCTTTAATTTAGAGATGCAGAGGTCCCGGGTTCAAATCGGTCCAGGAAATTAATATTTCAATTCTCGATCACCACGAGGGAAAGATAAATTATTATCACTCCATTAAGTTTGTTTTGAAACAAACTGCGACTTGAATGACGTTTTACTGTATTGAACCTTATTCAAACCCGGGGGGGGGGGGGGGGGGGGGGGGGGTACTCGGATTTGGTTTGGTCGGGGATGTGCCGCTGGAGATTCAAAACCCCTACCCCATTTCTAAGAGGTGATTTTGGAAAAAAACTGTACCCATTTTAAGGATTTGGGAAAATAGACCAAATTTCGAAAATAGACTCATTTGTAAAAAGTTACCCCAGCACAAATCATACCCATGTTTAGGGATCTCTGCCATGCATCCATGCATCTAATAGGTGTTTATTACATGTCACATAACGTCCATCCGATATCAAATTAAATTTGGAATCTGTAACAACTCTACGACGTCGGTCGGACAAGCACTGCGAGAAAACGTCGCTGGTACCGAGAAGGTCAAACGTGGCTGATGACGTGCTTTTGTCTGGCTGTCACTTCCTATCCGATGTATGTATGTCTGTCCAACAATTTAGCAATGTTTCGGTTGACATACATGTTTATAATGTAGGCTCTGCTGTAAAAGTTGGCATATTTATGTGCTTTCAAAGGCACTATAGCAGATGTGTGAAAATTAGAACATGTAAATTTGTTTGGTTAATAGTATATCTGGATGTGTAAAGGAACGGATTGGATGGCGCTTGGCAAATGTTCGGAGGTGAAGAGTGTTGAGGGGTCAAAAATGAAAATGAGCATATAGTTTTACATTGGGCTATTCCAGTTGAAATCCATACACCCCCTGTGAAAAACATTACCTTAATCTTCCACACGGAGTGTAGATTCAAATGGAGTCATGCATGTAACCCCATTTGAAATTCACACGGTCACTGTGAGTAAGATTGAGAGATGTATCGATATACTAAATGAGCAAATAACGTAAAGATAATCATCAACATAGCCCAAATCCAAAATATCATACAATTCCGACATCGCCTTCATGCCAAACTAAGCAAATAACGGCACGTCCGGGTTGCCGCGAAAGTCCGTGAGTAAAACTTAGCATAACTTCCGAATTCAGCACCTTAGTTTCGATATGATCATATCGAAACTAAGAAAATCATGATATTTTATATGATAAACGGCGAATGTTGGTAAACTGTTTCAGATGGTAGTTAGTATATGCCTAAGTATTACTTTGATGCAAAAAACTGATTTCCAGGATAATTGAGGGCGCACTCCCATACGTATCTCTCAATGCCCCTTTAAGGTCATGCTTTCCATAGGGGTAACCCAAAGAAGACTTTAAAGACACCACCACAATGCATTGCATTTTTGAAAAATTCCTGAATTCTGGTCTCTAATTTGTCTCAGTTCCCATAAACATAATGCACAAAATCATGGCATCATAGTGCATTCATCGTGGGAGCTCTTAGATTCTAGTTTGCATCAATTAATAACTGTTTCTTATTTCTAAAACTTAAGAGATCGATAAATGCATCGTGTGGAAACCGCTTTAGTTGGCCTGCGTTCGCGCAATGCATTGTGGGAAGACCTTAAAATCTTCTTTGGGGTAACCCATGTGGAAGATTGACCAAAGCCCACTTTTAGGAGATCTTTAGGTGTCAATTAATAGCCAAAATATTGAGGGCAGCAAATCACTTTAATTCATGAGACAGTGACGGCAGTATTGGCTGGAAACACTGCGCCAACAACACATCTGCCCCCTTTTAACTTACCCCAACTTACAATTTGATCTATCATAAAGTGTAAAGAAAACACATACGTATATTATATGTGGTGTCATGTTCGCAACATACTTAGGTGTTAAATATCATCAGAGACATATTGAAGAGGGATGCCCCGTGCTATCAGGTAACATGGTGACTGAGTCATGCCAAAAGCTCATGATTTCATTAGGCAAAAAAAATGGTTGATTGTCCTCGTCTGCCCGACCCTCATAATCATTCCGACCCTAATTTTTTTTTTTTTTTTTTTAAATTTAAATTAAAAAAAACAAACCAAAAAATGTTTTTTGTTGTTGAAAATTCCATTTTTTTAACAAATATTAGTTGTAAAAAGTGTTGAGAAATAAAAATACTCATCAAAATATTAAAGATTTTGTTCCCCGTTTTGGTTACCACAACAAGTACATCTCATTTTACTCTCGGTACCTGAAAAAAGGGCAAGCAAGAAAAAAACACCTTTTCCCGACCGACCTACCCTACCAAAAAGTGATCTATGGACAATCAAACATTTTTTTCTTCCGAACATGGTGACTGAGTCATGCCAAAAGCTCATGATTTCATTATCGTAGAAAAATGTGTTCAATTTTGACTCTGGGCCGGACAGGGAGAAGTCGATCTTCAAAATTGAGGTCAACTTTAACACCAAGAATAAACCCAACTTGAGGAGATAATGTTGGGATAACATGGCACTTTCCCCTTTACTTTTTGCCACTTTTGTTGTTGTCGTCACTTGTCGCTCAATCGCAAAATATATCTGGTCATCAATATGTTTATTTTTCATGTTTAATGTTTCACTGAACATGTGTGACCTAATTTCTTTCATTCGTTGGGCAACAGAAGTGTAAATGTCAATGAAGCACTTAATCATGTGCAGCATTGTCTTACTGGCTGGAATGTAGGTCGTATAGTTTAAAGGGGCACTAAGAGATCCTTCATGGAGGGAGCCCTCACATTTTTCAGAAGTTAGGTTTTTCACATATACATAATGCTTATATACACTAACTACCACCTAAAATTATGAAGCTTAATCAGCAGTATATCATGTGAAATTCATGGATTTGTTACCGTTTTGAGTTTCGATGACATCACATCGAAATATCCAAATTCATATAAAAGGCCACAGATGGCTTCTTACTCTTACTTATTTGTTTCATGTTTATTCAAAATAACCCTTCAAGACCACACATGGCTTGTTGCTCGATGCAGTCATGACCTCCCTGGTTTAATTAATTGGTGGTGATTTTTAACCAAAATACAAAAAAAGTGAAAAGCACTAGTAATATACCTTTGGAAATGCTGAGAAAATGTCGTTATTTTTCAATTTTACTGATTTTTTTGTGAAGAAATCTTACATGAGAGGGTTTCTATGTATATCATCTATCTAAACAAGGTAAAAATGTTGAATTTCTTTTTTTGAGAAATCTCTCTGTGCCCCTTTACAGGGGCAATAAACATGATAGCGGTTCTCTGATCAGGCTAACTGTCACAGCAGCCATCATCTTTATGGCAATTGTGAACCCCTTCCCAAATGTTCAAAACATGAATTTGCCATTGAAGTTTAATGTACTAGCAGCTCATATTAAGCCCCAAACAACATGCTTGGACCCATGCGGGTTCCGCTATTGGATGTGAAGGCGAACGCGTGAAAAAGACTGGCAGTCTCCCTGTTAACACTTTACACGCGGCCATTGGTTTTACCATATACAAAACAGATTTTTCAGAAACCTTTCCGAACTTTTAAAGTCTTATCTCATGAATTACTGAACCAATACTAGGCATGTTTGTAATTATTTTAATGCATTTCTCGTGGTGATTTCAGAAACGGTGATGAAATACAATATTTTTTATCTTTTTGAAACATTTGTAAAATGTTGGAACTCTCGTCTGCAGTCGCCTGCCGCGTGGAAAGTGTTAGGATAATACACTGTCTCTAGTAAAGCTATAGCCTATAACAGGCTTTCTCAAGTAGATTTACCGATGCTCCACATTTTAGAAACCAGCTTGTTGAAGCTCCACTTGGGGTCCAGGGGCGAAGCTTCTGGTTTTTTTTAGTTTTTAACTGACTTTAAGCGCCTCTCGTTGGACATATTTTTAGAATTTACAATTCAAGTTATTTTTCAGTGGCAAACAGGCTCGGTGTGTGGAGGGTCAAGTTTTTTCTCACTGACGGTCAGTGGTTGATTTTAGTAGGCCTATGAAATCTGGCTAAATCATGATATTATTTTTTAAAATTTTTTTTTATTGATTTGATTTTTTTGACCACTCTCACGCCACTTAGGATGACTTGATGCGCCACAAGTGGCGCACGCGCCGCCAGTTGAGAAAGCCTGGCCTATAATATTGTTTCACTTTTATTGGTCCTTTTCCTTATACTTTCGATTGAGCGTCAGACTAGAAAATGAGCAATAACCCGGGGTGTAGGGTTGCCAAGTAAATTGCATAGAAAATCTAATCAGGAATTGAATTAGCCACTTCGGTCGGGCATGTGATCTGGACACTCTTGTAAAAGTTGAAGTGCCAACCCTTTGTAGGCCTAGTTGGAATAAAATGTCACACACTTCAATATATTAACACTTTCCATGAGGCAGGCGTTTGCACACGACATTCCAAAATGTCACAAAATGTTAAAAAAATGTCAACATTATTGAATTTCATTACCATATTTGGAATCACCATGAGAAATACATTGAAATAAGTACAAACATGCTTTGTATTGGTACGGTAATCCTTCAGATAGACTTTGAAAATTGGGAAAGATTTCTGAAAAATCTGCTTTTACATGGTAAAACTTATAGCTGTTTAGAAAGTGCTAAAAAACCAAATCAACTATACACCACCAATTGAAAGGTTAAATTTGGACTCTAGTTCTAGCAATTTCTTAACATTTTTTGTGTCAAATGACCAAGAAAAATCAAGTACCGACCCACCCCCCCCCCCCCCCCCCCCCCCCCCCCCCCCCCCCCCCCCCGGGTCGTGAAAGGACACATCTTACATTGACCAATGTCGTGTACATCCTTCTTATAATGCTTTATGCAATGTGAAATGTCATGCTCTTTAGCCCACGGCATAAACAAAATGCCCACGGCAACTAAAGGGGCTAGGCAGCGGCTAAAACTCACAGTGTAGGATATCAAACATATGCCACAAGATGGCTAAAAAAATTGGATAATAACCATGCGTGCGATACACACGCGACTGTTAAAAAGTTTTAGATTTGTGGGACATGTAGCTGGGTTAATGGAGAATGTCATGTGTGTAATTCGCTACATTATTGAATATAGGGTAAGAGAGTGCTGTAAAAGTGGGAATTTTCGCGCTACATTAATTTTCGCGCTTTTTCGCTCTAAAATCAGCAAGCATGAAAATAAAAATGGGTGAATATATTTATTGTGCATGTAGGTCTACGCAAGGAAGCTCAAAATAGCAAAAATAAAAACAAGCAAAATTGATCAAAATATGCAAAGCGCAAAAAAAATTACAAGCGTGAACAATATAAGTCCATAAATGGGGGGGTGGGGGGGGGGGGGGGGGGTGGGGGGGGGGGGGGAATTCGACAGACTGGTTGAGTTGTTTGTTTGTTTCATAGTTGGTTGGTTTGGGTGTGCATATGCAGCATTAAAAATAAAAATAAATAAACTGGTTATCCAGCGGAAAACCCAGCAGAAGATTTTTGTTATCCGCAATTGCTTTAGTTATTTTGGTGTCAAAATCTTGGTTATCGTAATCAGCAAAAAAAAAGAAAAACATATCCACCAGGAAATTTGGTCATTTCTTCGTCATTTCGGGTGCACGGAATATCGCTATTTCAAACGCTGTGTATTACTGTCGCTGTAAAAGGGTGCAGTTTTCTGTACATTTTGAGATATTGATGGAATTGGGCATGGAAAAACAAGGAAATAAAGACAAAAAGCCCACTATTCATAAAGTCTGTAACTCAGAAGGTCATTTTTTCAGCACCCTGATTCTAAACCCTAACACAAACAAACCATACACTCTTAAAAATGACAGTGTCAAATTTTGACTAAGGACAAAATGACCCTGCCAGAGTGTGATCCATGGTCCAATTTAAAATTAGAAACCTATCACTGCAGTAGGCCTACTTTCATGACTTTAATTTAAGCATAAGACATGATCATCTTTTAACAAAAACAAAAGAGTAAAAAGATATATACGAAAATAATAAAATGGTCACAAAATGGGAGAAACGTCAACATTTCTGGGGTGTGTATAATTGAAATTGAAATTGAACAACAAATAGGAAATGCAAAAGAAGAAAAATGTTAACGGAATTCCATAAATAACCCGAAACGTTCTTGATAAGAAACAGCAGTTACGTGAAATGCCGCTAATGACAGCCCCATGACGGATGATATTTGTCTAATTGACAACATCCATACAATGACAGTGACAAGACATTTTATAAAAAGTTTAAAGTTGTTTGGCTGATCTTGTGAAAACAAACTTTGCTTCAGGAAAATTAGACGTCTAGATGTCCATTACCACTCATCAGTGAAGATGAGATGCATGTGTGATGTGTTGCCAGCCGATGACACGGTGAAAATACGACCAAAAGAAGCCCAATTTTTCTGACGAGCCCACAGAAATACGTTGGTAGGCTTCATGCTTGATGTCTCCTCAATTTAGAGATGATGTCAGCCAGGCCCGTGAGCAGGTTTTTTTTAGGGGGGGGGCGTATTTTCTGAAAAAGGTACATCGTAAAATGTTGCCCGCAATTTTTTTTATAGTCATCTCAGAAAATTTTGAGGGGGGGGGGGGGGAGGGGGGGGGGGGGGGGGGTTAGGACATGTTTTACTCCAAAACGGCCCGAAAAAAGGCTTTACACAATGGGAAATGGGGCGTTTTCCCAAAATTTGGGTGTTGGGGGCGTTTTCACAAAAAAGGTACAAAAAGAGGTACATTGGTACAAAAAAAGGTACATTGGTACAAAAAAAAGGCCTTTTTCAGATTTGGGGGGGCCCCCTAGTTACGGGCCTGATGTCAGCGCATATTTTTAGTGAACACACACCATTCTGTCAATGTTGCGCACAAGTCAATAGTAGCCCAACACTAAGGGCTAAACTGCAATGGCGGCAACACTTCATGTATGTATGGATAACGCATACCAGAGGGAGGATGGGTAGCAGCTGCTTTACCGTCTTCTACGTAATATTAGCTAATTGAGTTTTCAGGCAGTGTTGCCAGAAATTTGCCACAACACAAAAGTTTGTGGAGAAAAACATATGGTCCTGTATGACCAGCCTAAATGCTGCCATGAAAAACTTGAATACTGTAGGCCTCACAACTTTCACAGTGGGAAGGGCATATTTGAGGAAAATTCAAGCCCCTCTTCCCCCAAATTTGAGTTTTGATGGGGTTTTGATCACCGGGCAATGTAGGTCTTGGTGTTCGGCATAAAGTTAACCACGTAAGACTCCAGTATTTATAAAGAAACTCACTTTTTTCAAAGTTTGTTTTTACAATGGTCTTTGAAAGGAGCCCAAAATTGGGCTTAAAATGGTTGAAAGTGGAAACACTAATTGAGTGATGAGTTGAATGGTATTATTGCTATCATTATCATTATGGAAGTTTTTGTAATCAGGGGGTTACACTACTTCACGGCCTTTTACAGCCTTTTCTGAAAGGTTTGGATCAGGGGTTGGTTTTATGCGATAAACTATTTTCATAAAGCGATACATTCTAAAACATACCTATAATATTTTTAGTCATTCTACCTCAACAAATTGTCTTCATTGATTAGTTATTAACACTTTCCACATGGCTATTAGTTTTACCATATTATACAAAAACAGATTTTTCAGAAACCTTTCTCAACTTTCAAAGTCTATCTCAAGAATTACTGAACCAAAACTAGACATGTTTATACTTATTTTAAATGCCCTTCTCATGGTGATTCCAAATATGGTGGTGAAATTCAATAATGTTGACATTTTTTAAACATTTTGTGAAAATTTGGAGCTGTCATCTGCAGATGGAAAATGACCCAATGGATGATACTGGTGTGACATCCCCGGGCTGTGACGTAGAAATCATTTTTCACCACTGCACAAAGACGAACGGACGGACGCACAAACGCTCCACGACTAGGTGTCATTTTTCGAGCAACTGCGGGGTGCGTGTTAGTCATGTACAGCTGTGAACATAAAGTTATTATCTTTTGTAAGTGATAACATGCTATTACTAATTGTGACATGCTTTTAACCCCCAAGGACACTTGCGCTTTATAACAGCACCTCTGATTGGTCAGTTATGCTGTGTAAGTAACTAGTCAAAATAGGCCTTTCATATTGTTACCAATTGTTACATGCTTTGAACCCGTATGCCAGGGGTTCTCAATTATTTTGCTGGAGGGCCCATATGATTTTAAATAGACACATTCTTTGGGGCCAGATAACCCTATGGATCGGATTTGGTCTGTTACAGTGCTTTTGATTGGTCACTTTTGTGGCATCATAATACGAGCAACCAATCAAATAGGTCTTTTCATGTTACTGAGTTGATGATTAGGATACTTAAGTAACAAACAGTCTCTCTGATTGGTCACTCAAGTTGCATCATCATATGAGTATCCAATAGAAAGAGGCCTTTAATTTTTGCCTATTTATGATTGGTTAGCCTTTTTTCATGTCTTTACAGGAAATAAAAAGACAATTTCAAGAGAATGGTTGTCATTTTGATAATGTTTTAACTTGTTTAGGGTATTATTTCAAAATAATATGAACAGAAAACATCATGGGTTGAGAAGATTAGAGAAAAACGGTCTGTGTAAGCCTACTTATTCATTAGTTAGATGAAAATGCTATACCTGAATTGTTTTTCAAATTAAGTGTATCTTTGAGTCATATTTGCGTGAACTTAGACCTAGTTGTTAAAACATTTCTACATAGTCTTTAAGTCTAATTCAAGTTCACTACTTGATGAGGTAACCAAAAACCAGGGGTTGATAAACTTAAATCTCCCAATTACCTTTCGCCATTCATCTTTAATATGTGGGGGTGCATGCGGATGTATAAATACAAAATGATGCAATAAAAACGCTTTTTTGGCAGACGAAATGACAGACATAGTCATAAATTAAAATATTGTCTAGCGATACATGAATCTTTCACCATAGATCTATGCTTTCACGCACCCAGCCAATGTTTGAAAATGGGAATTGTGACAACCTACAAGTATTGTTTAACCTCAGTTTGTCCCGTGATTAAATAAAATGTGGACCTGCAAAGCAACAATAACAACTCGAGGACTTTGTGCTGCCACAAGGAGCTATCTGTAATAGCTGCCAGTTGTTGTATACGGGTTTGTTTTGACGCTGAGCAGTTGATAAAAACTAAATGTTACTCAGAGCAGCTATTATTGCAAATATCATCTTTTAGTTCAGATATTTTGTGATGTGAATAGTCACTATCTGTAATAGCTGCCATATGCACTTTCGGTTGCAACTGTGTAAAAATGCAGCCTTGCATACGGCCGTTATCGTAGATAGGGCTTTGTGGCTCAAAACCCTCAATTCTTTCTCTTGGTTCGAAGCCAAAGATAAAACACAAATCTGCAGAAAAAAATCATTGCCTACCGTACAAGTGGACATTTTCGCGCTACATATATTTTCACACTTCTTGCGCTCGAACGAGCTACCGCGAGGATGACAATATGTGAATATATATCTTTTGCATATAGGTCTATGCGATGAATCTACAAAATTGCGAATTTAAAAACACGCAAAATAATTCAAAATCAGCAAACCGCGAAAAATTAATCGCACGAAAATTACCACTTTTACAGCATTTGCCTTTTTTACTGTGACTTTTGAGACCAACTTTAAAAAATATAAAATGGCAATTATTACCGTTTACTGTTCGATTATGAGTCTTATGAGACTTAAATGTTTGATTGAACGAACTAGCCATGGTTTTGTTTTTAGTGACAAAACAAAACAAAATTACTTTTATATTAGGCCTTAAATGTTATAAGGCCAAACAAAAAACATTTCATTGAGCGGCTTGATTCTTTCGCATATAATTTGTTTAATAATTATTGTTAGGGCGCCATCTTTTGCCGCAATTGTGTCCAACATGTTTCAAGATGGCGATTGGCGCAATACGGCGAAAATCACATTTTAGAATTAGCTGGAAATAAAATAAAAAAATTCTAACTTCGAGTCAAGAAATAAAAAAACCAAAAACCACTGCATTTCGCATTTGACTTTTCAAGCTTGCAATTGGACACAAATTTTATTTTGTTTAATAATTATTGTTCGGGCGCCATCTTTTTTGCCACAATTGTGTCCAACATGTTTCAAGATAGCGATTGGCGAAATACGGCGAAAATCACATTTTAGAATTAGCTGGAAATGAAATGTATTTTTCCTAACTTCGAGTCAAGAAATTTAAAAAAAGCAAAAAACCACCGCATTTTGCATAAATTTGACATTTCAGGCTTGCAATTGGACACAATTCTTTCTTTTTTTGTGCCTAAATCTTGAACATTTATATGCGAGGAACCCCTGCTGAGCCTCATTAACCCCCTGGGCACTACCTGTCTTTCGTACAATAATTCCCATTGGTCAACTCTACAAGATATAATCATTTTGATGACCAATTACAGTTTTGCTTATAAATATTTTATGCTAATATCTTTGAAAATTGTTATTATTCTAACGATGTCTCTGATTGGCACACTATTTGACACATTCTAAATTTCAACCAATCGGCCGGTAGTTCTCAGGGGGTTAATTTTATTTTAAATGGAAATATTCACAATACTGGGAGACCGCGAAAAAAATACACACCAAGCCTCGAATTAAAGGCATATTATGTGATCTTTTCCAGAGAGCGCCCTCTATTTATGATTTTTTTTAGAAAGTAGATTTTCTTGCAGATTTACATTTCTGATCATAAATCGTACACACATTCAAGTTACAGAGCGATACGATTCCTAATTACCTCAAAATCATGGTTTTAGAGTGAATTTAGAGTGAAAATATAAACTGTCGTGTTATCCCGACAGTTTATTTTCACTCTAAAACCATGATTTTGAAGTAATTAAGAATCGTATCGCCCTGTAACTTGGAATGTATGTACGATTTATGATCAGAAATGTAAATCTGCAAGAAAATCTGCAAGAAAATCTGCTTTCAATTTTTTTTTTGATGTTGAGGGCGTTTCCCTGGAAAGATCACATAATAATATACCTTTATAAAGCATACATGGACCCAGAGCTACTTTGTCACTTTTTTTGGCAAAAGTAACTCCAGGTCCTATACTTGCTGTGTAAAATTTGAATTTTTTAAAAAAGTTTCCATGCAGCTATAGTATTAGTTTACCATTATACATAACAGATTTTTCAGAAACCTTTCCCAACTTTCAAACTATTATCTCAAGATTTACCAAACCAATTATACTAGGCATGTTAGTACTTATTATAATCCATTTCTCATGGTGATTCCCAACATTTTTGAAACATTTTGTGAAATTTTTGAACTATCGTCTGCAGTGTGTGGAAAGTGTTTTAAGATAGTAACTCGTCATTGCTAACTTAATTTCTAAATCTATGGATTTTACCACATGCCAAGTTTAATATATGGTTAATTTGTTTAATTGGACCAAACAAATCAAATACATTTCTCATATAAAACAAAATATTCATTGAAAATAAACTTGAACTTTGTACGCTGATGTGGTTTGTGCTATTTTTATCACATGAGAGATGAAAGAAGATTTGAAACAGGAACAGAAACTTTTTGCCAAATCGATGAAAACTCACAGAGTCTGACTTTTGTTTCAACAATTTCTCAATAAAATGTATCAATAAATTGACCGTTGCCTAACATATTTCAATTATTTCCCAACCCCACAGGTAGTCGGACCGTTAATATAAATTATCAATATTAAAATTACGTTAATATGCTTTATAATTACATTAATATTTTTGAAATTCTTTTTTTCTTCGGTGCCCCTTGCGACCACCCAAAGAAATAACAATCATATTTTATACAATTTATTTTTGTAAAAGCAAAAAAGACCATATAGAGAGAATGTGATGAAATGATTGTAAAAAGTTTTCAAAAATGTCACCAATATTTGTATGCACTTATGATTCATGTGTGAGCCAAACCATTATTTGACCCCAAACGATAATGTTATGGGCCATAGGGTCTCTTTATGAAACACCGTTAATATTAGCTTTACTGCTAACTGCCAGGAGAACAAATCCCCATGTTAAACCAGTATAAATAGTAAAGAAGTCATTTTTTAACTTTTTTTCTTTGAAATTCTAAAATGTTGATCATGGCATAAATCTAATCCTTTTCTGTCTTTCAAACATTTTGATAAGTTCAAAACTTTTATTTTCAGATGCCAATAAACACGTTTCTTCCGTAAATCCTTTTCAAGAGGGACAAAAAAATTGCAATCATTTTCGAACATATTCTTGCTTCACCCTAACCAATGAAGCCAGATGAGACAATTTTAGATCACTTTTTGTTATGTTTCAAAAGAAAATCTTAATGTCTCGCTTATTTATTCTTAAAGGGGCATTGAGAGATGTATCGATATACTAAATGAGCAAATAACGTAAAGATAATCATCAACATAGCCCAAATCCAAAATTCCGACATCGCCTTCATGCCAAACTAAGCAAACGGCACTTCCGGGTTGAGATTTGCCGCGAAAGTCCGTGAGTAAAACTTAGCATAACTTCAACTTAGTTTTGATATGATCATATCGAAACTAAGAAAAAGAAAATCATGACATTTTACATGATAAACGGCGAATCTTGGTAAACTGTTTCAGATGGTAGTTAATATATGCCTAAGTATTACTTTGATGTAAAAAAACTGATTTTCAGGATAATTGAGGGCGCACTCCCATACGTATCTCTCATCAATGCCCCTTTAAATGGGTTGACTGTTATTTCCCTTTATTCAACCTTACGTTACACTCTCAAAACAACAGGTTCAAATTATGCACACAACACAAAAACGAGGTGTCAATTTGGTTAGAATTTGACCATGTTTTTAGGTATGGCATGCATATTTGAAGCTGTCCTTAGTCGATAGATTTGACCCTGTTTGTAAGAGAGTGTACAGGTATCACAAATTTGAGCCATTTTACGTAAGTCTAAAAATTATATCATGTAAACAAACATGGTAAAATGTGAGAGAAAAGGTCTTCTCCCATTAGTTGTTTGTTTGTTTAAAATGTCATCGCTCGGTCGCGTTTAGGATAATTCAAAAGCATGTGGGGTTTATGAACGAACAATCGGCACATAAAACCCATCAAACCGGAAACGCACGTAAGTGCCATAGCAATAACACTCCATCATAATCTTCTAATTTGTTAGTCCGTTAATGAGTGCTACGTGCTCACGTGCACGTGAACCAAGGTGAGCAATTTTTTTGCTGCACTTTTGTTAACGTTGTCGCTGTGGTTCACTGCCTACCCTAGTTTAAATACTTTTGTTCGGATGAAATCCTTAAAATATAGAATATACTGCTCACAAAAAGTATCAAAACACTTAGAAATGATCCAATATATAACGGCTCGAAAGGGTATGCATTAATCGAAGCAAATAACCAAGTGCATAATTTTGTTCTGCGTATTTTGACACCTCGATCGATGAGATACGATGTTGCGGAGCGGAGTTATTGTCATTTCAATGGTCGTGGGTCCAGTTTCAAAAGTGGCAATCATCCTATT
This sequence comes from Ophiura sarsii, assembly GCA_035610835.1. NCBI lineage: Eukaryota > Metazoa > Echinodermata > Ophiuroidea > Amphilepidida > Ophiuridae > Ophiura > Ophiura sarsii. The sequence goes on from CM069447.1 coordinate 18,180,699, forward strand.
ATAAGAGATTTGCATTACTGTTTAGAATGATCAGATTCGTGCTTTTCAATAGGGATGAGTGTCACTTTTGAAACTGGACCCATGACCATTGAAATGACAATAACTCCGCTCCGCAACATCGTATCTCAACGATTGAGGTGTCAAAATACGCAGAACAAAATCATGTACTTGGATATTTGCTTCGATTAATGAATACCCTGGAAGCAAATATCCATCTAGCCGTTATAAATTGGATCATTTCTAAGTGTTTCAATACTTTTTGTGAGCAGTTTAGATGATAGCTAACCAATGAATTGGAATGCAGTGCTTATTGTTCCGATGATAATACTTTAACTGCATAAACGACAGTTCCAAAAGTTCACAAAATGTTCAAAAATGTATTGAAATAAGTACAAACATGCCTACTATTAAGATAGACGTAGAAATTGGGAATGGGGACACAAAAAGGCCAAATGAAAAGATGTTTGAAGATTTGTTTTCGTAAAATGAATGCATCAATTTGTTTTTTAGTTACAGGCCTTTTAACCCCCTGGTTGGGTTTTTAAAACGTGGACAATTTTTGAAAGTCTTTAAAATATAGCATAAAACAACAGATACAGAACTAACTAGGCACTCTCTCCCTCATCACTGCAGGACTTTAAATCTTTACAACCTCCGTTAATCAAATTATGATCAATTTTTAATTACAATATCATGAATATAGAGCTATAAACCTCTGGTCTATATTAGATTGTTCACTGCCATGACCCAATTGGTCCCCACCCCACACAGTGTGATCGATTGATTGGTAGAGATTGAATATATAAAGGCAAATCGAAATTGTAATTGTTATAAAAATGACGATAAAACTTGTTATTGAGTTTATGCAATGATTAGGAGATAACATTGTGCAAAAAAGCAAGTGCTTTGCAATTTTTTTTAATTTTTAATTTTTTTTGTGCTTATCCAAGCTTACAGAGAATTTTTTTAATTTAAAAACAAGAAGAGTGTTTTAGCCCCAGTGCATAGACCTACGCGACGTAGCTCATTTCCCATACCAATGCGGGCGGGCTTCTGAGATAGACCTTCTTCTTTGTTTGGCCTAATATTGGCCTATATTGGCCTATACTAGGCCATTGGGTAACAATCCTGATCTACGGGCCTGATTGATATGAGAATTTGAGAATTTTGTTTTCTTTTATGTCAGAAAATATTCTAAATAATTGATGGTCATGATTTTTGAAAATGTTCGATAAATTTGAAAATTTCCAATAATTGTATGAGAAGAAAACTCCTGACTGGCCCACTTATTATAGGGTTCACCTGCCCTTTGAATGAACATGGTTTTATTTTCATTCCCTTAGTGCAAAACATCATCGGTTATTATGTCCCACTAATAATTGTCAGATACCTGAAAGCCAGACTATAGTATTGATTAAAACTGTGTGGATAAACAAACACAAAATTGAATGATGTTGAACTTCCAATATTTGTAATGCGTGAACTTTAAAAAAACACATTTGCAAGGTTTTATTTTTGCGTAGACTTTTTTGAACATGATAATTTATTTTCCCTTTTTCATCATTTACTAGAGTTTTTATGTATTTTAAGCACTTTTTAGGTAACCCCTTCTTAGCAAGTCCCTGATATTGGTTAATTCACAAATACCCTATTTCCAACCAATCAGTAGATGTTGTTGATACCAATAGTTCGGTAACAATGTTTCTGATTGGCTCAATTAAAGGCATATTATGTGATCTTTTCCAGAGGGCGCCCTCTATTCATTATTTTTTTTAGAAAGTAGATTTTCTTGCAGATTTACATTTCCGATCATAAATCATACATACATTCCAAGTTACAGAGCGATACGATTCCTAATTACCTCAAAATCATGGTTTTAGAGTGAATTTAGAGTGAAAAATATAAAGTGTCCGGATTCGGACAGTTTATTTTCACTCTAAATCCATGATTTTGAAGTAATTAAGAATCGTATCGCCCTGTAACTTGGAATGTATGCATGATTTATGCTCAGAAATGTAAATCTGCAAGAAAATCTGCTTCTATTTTTTTTTCGATGTTGAGGGCGTTCCCTGGAAAGATCACATAATATACCTTTAATGAAACAGCCCTCTCTGCAAGCCAATCATACATTTGCACATTTTGAACAATTTTGCTTGTTTTTCTTTCGCTATTTTGAGCTTCCTTATACATAGACAAATACACAAAATAAATATAATTATTAGTGTGTTTTTATATTTTTTGCGCTTATATTAGCGCGAAAAGAGCGAAAATTAATGTAGCATGAAAATTTCCATTTTTACAGTAATATCTATCTATTTTTCAGTGAGCACGCCGTACACACGTTGTGCAATGCTCCCCTAGGTAGAACCACATGAAAAGAAGTGAAAGGAAGGACAGACTTGTTTTTGCCAATTTTTTTAGGTGAATGACAAAATCGATGGGTACCATATTGCACAAGTCAAGTAAATTTATCAATTATACAATATGTTTATATTCGCTACAGACCCCATGGGGCTTTTAATAGTACAGGCCAAATTGTGAAGAACTTTGAATTTATTTTACAGTTAAGAAGAAAAACACCCTATACATACAGGAGTCAGAATTCAAACTGATATTCCTATAGCTCCCTCATATATACTTTCATTTTTTGAAACCCTTTCTTCTGAAAGGGTTGGGCGGGGGAGGCGGTCACTTAGTCATATGCGGTAATCAAATAATTGTTCTTTATTTAGGGAATAGTAGACTATCGCTATCCCCGGGGGGGGGGGGGGGGGGGGGGGCGGGGGTACTCGGATTTGGTTTGGTCGGGGGTATGCCGCTGGAGATTCAAAACCCATACCCATTTTTAGGGGTGATTTTGGAAAAATCGGTACCCATTTTTAGGGGAAAATAGACGCATATTTCGCGAAAATAGTCACAAATTTCAAGAAAATAGACCCATTTGTAAAAAGTGACCCCATTAATAGGGATTTCCAGCACAAAATCATACCCCATGTTTAGGGAATTTGTGCCCAAAAAGCTACCCATTAGAGCGGCACACCCCCGTATACCATCTTGGGTGAGTACCCCCCCCCCCCCCCCCCCCCCCCCCCGGGTCGCTATCCACACACTTCGATTATTTATAGTCACTCATACACGTCTCCACAGCCGGCCCAAAATTTGAGCCGAATTTAAACGCTTGAACTTGCATTCAACTCGTCATGTAAGATGCCCGGTTCCAAATGACTAAACGCGAGTACAATACATGCCTTGAAATGGGAAGCCCTCGTTCTTTCAAAACCTGTTTGTTTATACTCATTTGTATTCCTAAAATAATACTGATACTAACTTGTATCACTTTACTTTACATGGCGGGCGTGTAAACTGTTTGTAGTACTGTAAAAGTGGTAATTTTCGCGTGATTAAATGTTCACGCTTTGCTGATTTTCAGTCATTTCGCTTGTTTTTAATTTCGCGATTTGAAAGTTCATTACATAGATTTATACACAAAATAAATATGTTCGCATGTTTTTATTTTTGCGGTGGCTGCTTGGAGCGCGAAAAGCGTGAAAATTAATGTAGCGCGAATATTTCCACGTTTACGGTATATTGGCAGACTGACCCCAGTGATCAGTGTTGCCGGTAGACACTTTCCACGCGCCAGGTGTCTGCAGACGACACTCCAAAATGTCATAAAATGTTTCAAAAATGTCACAATTATTGGATTTCATTACCATATTTTGAATCACCATGAGAAATGCATTGAAATAAGTACAAACATGCCTAGTATTGGTTCAGTAATCCTTGAGATAAGCCTTGGAAATTGGGAAAGTTTTCTGAAAAATCGGTATTGTATATAATGGTAAAACAATAGCCGCATGGAAAGTGTTAACCAAGCTCTATGACGCCCAGTTAGGCTTATGAGGCGTGGTATAGAGGTAAGACTTTTACTAAAGTGCAGTCATTGGATATCTATAGAAGGACATTTTGATCTACTAATACTATAGCTAACTATGACCGTGACCATCAACAAACACTATTCTTCAAATTGACCAAATGTTATCAAGTTACCCTTTGACAAAAGGGATGTATATAAGTTAGCATAAGTAAGCAAGATTCATCCTTTTGCTTAGGCATTGGATAGCGAAACAGTGCATCTTGATCTCTGGAAGCTAACCATGTCAATAAACGCTATTCTTCTCATTGGCCAAAAGTTATCAAGTTACCCTTATATGGATAAAAGGGATGTTTATTATATGTGAACAAGATTCATCCTTTTGCTTGGCCTTTTGTATAAGACACCCAGCTGAATTTGCTTCAAGTTGTTTATCCCTTATTGTCTTTCTTACTCAATATATGATTGGTTGCTTATCTGGAATTCTGTTCAACCAATCAGATGATTTCTTACATTGGATTATATTCTTCTAATCCTATATCTACCAATCAAATGATTGCTTACATGTCATGAACTTCTCAGTAACCAAGCAATGTCACTGGAAACATGACACCGTCACCAAAAATACCCAGCTTCCCAAACCCCATCTTGCCACACTGTTCCTCCTATTACCCCTAACCCATTCTTTCAATGAACCATTAACCCTAACTCTACCCCCCCCCCCCCCCCCCCCCCACACACTTTTTCAGAATGTTTTTTTCACCGTGGACAATTGACCGAAATACAGATCCCCCAGGATTTGATCCAGGGACCTCCACATCAAAAAATGTCTTCTTAATATAACCGTGTATGTACTTATGGCCCTTCAGCATGTATAAAAGTAAAACGGCCCAATGGTTATGCATAGGAAGTGTTGCCTTATACATGATCAGGGGCAAGAGCACTTACAAGGTTCTGATAGATGTGTTTTGGCCCTTGAACATGTTTAGAGCAGACTGCCCAAAGGTTATACATAGGGAGTATTACTTCATACATGCTGAAGGGCCCCGGTGGAGATACGAGGTTTTGACAGAACAGCGACGATATACACCGCCCTAATACTTCTTCCACTGCATAATAAACCCTAGTTCAATTATTACAAATCCATATAAGGTATAATTGATTCACACAATTTTGAGCTTGTCAGTATTAATTGCACATCTTTCGTTTGACAAAATGGCTTCATACAGGGTGACCCAGAAAATGTTGAACCCATAAATCACAAAATTAAAAAAAAAAAATTAAAAATGAAAATAAATAAATATGGCATTCTGTTTTCAACAGTTATGTAAACAGTTTATTCAGCTTTCTGGAGAACGTTAGATCATGTAAATTGGCCTTACCAAACTAAAGATACAATTAATTGTGTGGCAGGGGGTGTTTTCGCCCTTTTGTAAAAGTGAAAAAATTGTAACTTGGTTCAGATATGAAACGTAATTCTGTTCTAAGTACGGTGAGTTAAGTAATCTTTTCTTTTGATCTGTATTTATCAAATTAACATTTTCAAATGAAGTCAAGGGGACTTCAGTTTTTGTTTTTAAAGTCTCTTATATAATAATAATATTGATTTACATAATAAATGAATATTGGTGAGATACTGTGCATAATAATTTATAAAGTTCATTGCACGACTGTTTTCTTTCAAAGTGCATTGAACAGAATTAAGTTACAATTTTTTTCACTTTTACAAAAGGCCGAAAACACCCCCGTCACACAATCAAGTGTATCTTTAGTTTGGTAAGGCTAATTTACATGATCTGAAGTTCTCCAGAAAGCTGAATAAATTGTTTACATAACTGTCAAAAACAGAATGCCATATTTATTTATTTTCATTTTTAATTATCTTTTTTAAGTTTGTGAATTTTGGGTTCAACATTTTCTGGGTCACCCTGTACGATGACATTCTCGGTTAACTCAACTTATGAGCAGCACAGTTGTCCGACGACACAAGTGTTTTACCAGAGATCCATGTTTATTCCATGTGCTGAATATAGTATAGAATGTATCATTTAGACATCTGCGGTGGGAGGAGAGGGGAGGATAGAAGTAAAGGGCAGGATAGAAGTAAAGGGCAAGTTGGAATTGTCATCAATTTTCAATTTTCTACTTCTTTAGAGCAATTGTTTCACAAATATAGCTCTATGTCCATATGAAACTCGGTTGCCTTTCTCCCTGGTACGTCTTTTTCTCACTAATTTGGAGGTGCTTTATAAAGGCAACCCCTCACATTTTTTTTCCACCGTGGACAATTGACCGAAATACAGATCCCCCAGGATTTGATCCAGGGACCTCCACATCAAAAAATGTCTTCTTAATATAACCGTGTATGTACTTATGGCCCTTCAGCATGTATAAAAGTAAAACGGCCCAATGGTTATGCATAGGAAGTGTTGCCTTATACATGATCAGGGGCAAGAGCACTTACAAGGTTCTGATAGATGTGTTTTGGCCCTTGAACATGTTTAGAGCAGACTGCCCAAAGGTTATACATAGGGAGTATTACTTCATACATGCTGAAGGGCCCCGGTGGAGATACGAGGTTTTGACAGAACAGCGACGATATACACCGCCCTAATACTTCTTCCACTGCGTAATAAACCCTAGTTCAATTATTACAAATCCATATAAGGTATAATTGATTCACACAATTTTGAGCTTGTCAGTATTAATTGCACATCTTTCGTTTGACAAAATGGCTTCATACGATGACATTCTCGGTTAACTCAACTTATGAGCAGCACAGTTGTCCGACAACACGAGTGTTTTACCAGAGATCCATGTTTATTCCATGTGCTGAATATAGTATAGAATGTATCATTTAGACATCTGGGGTGGGAGGAGAGGGGATGATAGAAGTAAAGGGCAGGATAGAAGTAAAGGGCAAGTTGGAATTGTCATCAATTTTCAATTTTCTACTTCTTTAGAGCAATTGTTTCACAAATATAGCTCTATGTCCATATGAAACTCGGTTGCCTTTCTCCCTGGTACGTCTTTTTCTCACTAATTTGGAGGTGCTTTATAAAGGCAACCCCTCACATTTTTTTGATTACCATATATTTGCACATATGCAATTTTAATTAATTTTGATGATTATCGAATATGTAGTTTTAAGAACCCTCACATTTTTTTCATTACCATATGCAATTTTTCATTACACATATGCAATTTTAATTAATCTTGATGATTATCGAATATGTAGTTTTAAGAATCATCACATGTCTCGACCCCATCTCAAGTGTAATGAACTTAAACATCATCAGTGACGGAATGTTGCGACAAAATAATGTGACAAAATGTTTCGACCAAATGTTTCGACCAAATGTTGCGATCAAATGTTTAGATGTCAAAAAACTTACGCTAATTGGCTAATCTGGGGATTAGTTTGTTATCGCTGTCTGTGTCGGCGGCGTGGCATTTACTCTTGCAGATAAAGAATTAGTGTTGGATGGATGTGCATCTGCCATTTAACACTTTCCATGCGGCTATTAGTTTTACTATATACAAAAAAGATTTTTCAGAAACCTTTCTCAATTTTCAAAGTCTATCTCAAGGATTATTGAACCAATACTAGGCATGTTTGTACTTTTTTCAATGCATTTCACATGGTGATTCTATATATGGTTATGAAATTTAAAAGATTTGGAATTTTTTGAAACATTTTGTGAAATTTTAGAATGTCATCTGCAGCTGCTGCCTGCTTGCGTGGAAAGTGATAATGCGATGGGAGGGGAAGGGAATAGAAGGGGAGGGGGATTACAACAATAAATATGCTCTGCTCTGGGGCAAGTACTTGTACACGGTGTCCCAAAAGTTTCGAAACCATTTTAAAGATTTGTATCTCTCTTAAAATAAGTACCACTACCAAATTGAAAATCTATTTGGAAAGAGAAAACTTGTAGAATCATTTTCGTACCAAGCATGACTCCTGTTTTGAGCAACTATGCATGAAGGTGCAGTATGTTGGCTGCATTCTAAAAAAACACCCCAAAATGCGCATGTAAATGCCATTGAATGGTGAAAAAATAAACAATCCTGCTCCATACTCATCAGTGTTTTCTTGTTTTTTAGCACTTTCCACGCGGCTATTATTAGTTTTACCAATATTAATACAAATTTGCCAGAAACCTTTCCCAATTTCCAAAGTCTATCTCAAGGATCCCTGAACCAATACTAGGCATGTTTGTACGGATACATTTACTGACGGCGAACAGAGAAAGTGTAGCGAACGAAGTGCAGTGGATCATGGCATGGGATCCAGAGGCCTTCTTAATGTCTTTTTAGGGTTTTTTAATGCACTTTGAGGGTTCCTGCCACATAATTTCTTGTTTTATGAGGCAGTTTAATGATTTGATCCACAAATTGTTAACAAATACACCAACAAAAAAAATAAAAATATTGTCAGTGCCGGGCGGCCCCGCCCAGTGCCGCCCACCGTAGCTAGAACCCTGATTCCAAATATTATATGGTTATCAAATTCAAAAATTTGAACATTTTTGAAAAAATGGTGACATTTTGAAATGTCGTCTGCAGACGCCTGCTGCGTGGAAAGTGTTAAGCTGCCCTATAGCCTTTAGACGAGGCGGCGCGACGAGGCGCGTGTGACCAAGATATAGGACTATTCTGATAATAAAAAAGGATCCATATCAAGTATAGGTGGAATTCCAAAATGTATAAACCCTATACCACAATATGAAAAAACAACATAAGAAAGTGCACTTCATTTTCCTCTGCTGCTTTGAGAAGTGTCTCTCCTATAACTATATTGACACACACTGAATGGTCTGGGTAAGAGGGTGGGGCTCCATTATGCTCTGTCAACAATATTACAACACAGGCTTTTGTCTACCTATTAAACTTGTGTGTAAGTATTTGGTTATGATGAGGAGATTTTTGAAACCTCTGAGCTGTGTGTGTGCTTCTGATGGTGAGGGTGAGCCTTGTGTGAATTGCGCACTCCACTAAATCACTGTGCTTCATAATGGGGACACATGCAAATCATGGGAGTGGCATAAACTAAATGGTGCTTAAAAATAGACTGTGTTGGTGCCATCTGAAACCAGACCCGTGACACGATGGCATCATAGACGGTAACAAAATTACCTTCTTTGATGGCACCTACCTAAAAATGGCCCAAGAGAGAAATTGTAAAAGATTATGGCTTCAAACATCATTTAACATTTTCCACGCGGCTATTAGTTTTACCATATTATACAAAACAGAGTTTCAGAAACCTCACCCACTTTTCAAAGTCTATCTTCAAGTTACTGAACCAATACTAGGCATGTTTGTACCTATTTCAATGCATTTATCATGGCAATTCCAAATATGGTGATGAAATTCAATAATTTTGACATTTTTTGAAACATTTTTTGACATTTTGGAATGTCGTCTGCAGACGCCTGCCACGTGTAAAGTGTTAAACTATCAATCATGCCTGATGATTTTAGAACAAGAATAAGTAACAGCGAGAAATCAAATAGTGTGTTAACTTACCAGGCTAAAAACCAACAAACCACTAGCGCAAAATTTGCATTGGGTCTAAATCTCCTCTAGGCTACTTCCCATCTATTTCAGCTGTGTACACACGGCCCCTTTTATACATGTATATACATTGTACATGTGTAGTATGGTATATTTTCCGGCAAAGAAGAAGTTACCATTTGTTCCACAGTAAAATTTTCAAAATGATCAACATTCTTTTGGCAGTTTGGGCAAAATACATGTAATTATGGGGACGTTTTACTGAATTTGACAGCTTTTGGTATTATGCACAATCCAGTGTTGGTTTTGTAAATCATTTTAACTTGAATGTTTGACAATTAGCCATTTCTTCATTTGACTAATTAATCTGTTTCATCATTTGACTAATTTGTTTCATTTTACTTTTTTCTTTTTTTCATGTTCGCAGGATGGCACAATCTCCGTACGGTGTCTACCCCCACGCTACCTATGTAATTCCAGCCACACAACCCACCCTAGCCATGCATCCGCAACATCCCCAGTATCCCCATGGTTACGACCTTTCCACCTTGTACGCTCAACAACAAATTCAAGCTGCGTCTATGGGCTACGAGCAATTCGCCGCCGGCTACCCCGCATCCAGTGCTGCATTCGCACCCGCTGCCGCAACGGGCTACGGTTATCACGTGTCGCAGACGGCAGCAGGTCTTCAACCGGCGTCACCCCCGTACACGCAATCGACGACAGCCGCGTACCCGCCAGCCCAACCCGTGGCAGAAAGGATGCAATAAGAGTTGAATTCGTACAAACCAATGGACATTATATTATATAATGGTATTTTGCAATTAGTGGACGAGGTTTCGACGCGACGATATCTTGGATCGCCAGTTGGAATTCTCGCAAAAGTCCACCCAAAAAGACATATAAATATATATATATATTATATATAATTATTAATATCTGCCCACCAACGTGATCATCTTCAACAACTTTAAAACTCCATCGAGACACACCCCCATGATGGGATTACACTGATTAATATGCAGATATGCAAATATATTCAAATCTATGCAGATATACATATTCAAATATATGCAAATGATGACCTTGCTGCTCTCCGTATTGCTGCACACTCATGTACCACCAATTACTAGTTTGCCTTACTCTATAGTTTAATCAGTTCCAAAACGGCAAGAAATATTTCGTTTTTATCTCTCCGCATGCAAAAGTAATCCAATCGTTAACACGCGCAATTTTGGCCATACGCGCACAATTTTTTCTCTCGAATGCACACGTTCGATGCACAATGTCCTTGTTGCGTTTATAAGCGCCTACACCCTTCTGTATTAATTCGCCGATGTAATAAGGCTCGCCAATTTGGAACTGATCAAACTATAGTTGATTTTAATTTGCAAGCATTTTAATCCTTTGTCTGCTGACCTATATATAGAAAGAAAAGAAACTTTTAGATTTTATATATAAATATGCTTAATTGTTATCTTTCATATTCCAAGTGCTCATCAGTTGAAACTTTTATCAGGGAAATTATCAGCACTAAACACAGGGGCTAAGTCAACTCTCTAAATGTAAAAGAGTGAAAAACTCACTCTCTAAACGAATGAGAAGAGTGAATATCACTCTAAAAAGAGTGAATATCATTCTAAAAAAGAGTGAAAATCACTCCAAAAAGAGTAAAAATCACTCCAAAAAGAGTGAAAATCACTCCAAAAAGAGTGAAAATCACTCTAAAAAGAGTGAAAATCACTCTAAAAAGAGTGAAAATTGCTCCAAAAAGAGTGAAATTCAAAGAGCCATATGTAAGTGACCACTATTTTACATTTAGAGAGAAGTGTACTATTTAATCCCGGTATAAATGTGTACTTTGCAAATGTTATGGTAAACAAGAATATATTGACCGTAACTTGGGCGATAATGTTTTTCCTTTGCACAATAACTTTTGTTGAGTTGATACTTTGCCAGAAGTTGAATTTTGTTCAATCCTGGCATATGTTGACTATATTATGGCTTGTATCATATCATATGCTGCTACTGTAAAAATTGACATTTTCGCGCTACATATATTTTTGCTCTTTCCGAGCTCGAATCAGCTACTGCGAAAATTGATATTTTCATAATCAAAACTATGGCAACCTATTTTCGTGACCCTCAGAAATAAGTCGCACAAAAAAAGGTTAAACGTTGAAATAATGTTTTGTCTATACACTTTAAACATAACTTTTTACCCACCCCTTTCGTCTGGTTGATGCAACACGATGCATTTGGAGAACAATTGTTCCCTTTGTACTCGATAGATCATTTTTCAAGAAAATAATTACTGTTTTAATTTGAATATTGTAGAGCAAAAAGTACTGAAGTTCAAACATGAATCGCTAAGATTGGACACGTTTGTACCAAAAATCAATGAGCTAACATAATGTATATTTTAAGAAAAAGGCAGCTTTAAGGAGCGCTGAAAACAGCTAGAAGATATTTCAGCTCAAGTACTTTTTTCTACAATGTTTACTTTTGTTGAAGATGAATATTGTATTACTACTTGACGCTTTCCACGCGGCAGTCGTCTGCAGACGACATTTCCAAAATTCTACAAAATGTTTCAGAAATGTCAAAATTACTGAATTCCAGCAAAATATTTGGAATCACCATAAGACATGCATTAAAATAAGTACAAACATGTCTAGTATTGGTTCAGTAATTCTTGCGATGACTTTGAAAGTTGGGAAAGGTTTCTGAAAAATCTGTTTTGTAAAAATGTTAAAAACTAACAGCTGCGTGGAAAGTGTTAATTTCATGGGGTACTTTTTTTCAGGAATTGTCAACTTTCAGTTTGCAAATTTCTAGGTACCGTGCTATATGATTTAGCAAGGTATCTTGAATAGGAGCGTATGGCCGACATAGCGAAACAAAAGTTCCTTACGAAATCTATGTGGTGTTACAGTGTGCAAATGACCCGGGGGGGGGGGGGGGGGTACTTAGTGGATATGAGGTTAGGGGGATGTGCCGCCAAATAGGGTCCCATTTTTCACACTCTGGTAAACTGGTAAATGGATGACCCCTTTTCAAAGTCATTTTTGGTAAATGTATGGGTCTAAACTCCTTAATTTTCCTGTTTTTCACCGAAATTTTAGCAAAATCTGTCAAATATATAATTGGTAAATGTTTGGGTCAATTTTTATTTTGCTGGCGGCATATCCCTATCAAAGTAATACCTGAGTACCTTCCCCCCTCCCCTCCCCCCCCACCCTGGGCAAATGACTGCATGTACCTATACCTACTCTGTTATGTATCATACTCTTTAATTGAACATATAATATTATACAATATAGCACACAAGGATAGCTGTACATAATAATATTAAGAACAATATTGATAATAATCAATTTAATAAATGATGTTTGTACAGGGTGTCCCAAGAGGTAAACATATCCACGTTTAAAGTTAAGAAAGATAATTGTGATTTAGTTATAGAAACACTTCAACTGGAATTGTAAAACTGAGTTATAATTCTTGTCATCGATGTAAAAATGTAATAAGTGACAGTTTTCTGTGCTCGTTAATTTGTTTCGAGCTCATAATTTGTTGCGCTCAGATAAATTTGACATTGACATTTTTATATAGAACTAGAAGGCAACATCTGATGTTTTATGTGGGGGAGAGAGTCGGCATCAATTTTTCGAGCAGACAATCAGTAATGTGATCTGTTGAAGATGTAATTGGCTCGAGGAAGTGAAACGGGTTGGAAACACCCTGTACACAATATTATGAAATTTTGTAGCAAAAACACCTAAATGTTATTAGAATCGTTAGATTGTAGCCGCCTACCTTTTTAGAGAAAAATAGATATATAGATAGATAAATATCACCATCGTTATAAACATGCTTATATCCATAATAATGTTGTATATTATGTTAATTTTTGTCCCGAGAAGGAGAGGACTTATAAAAAAAACCATAGTACTTTTTAACTTATAAGAAACAAGACGTAATTGCATGTATAAAAAGAAGTTAATGTAAGTTGTTGAACCAGAGATAAACAAGTGTTTCTATTCTTTCTATGTTGTATTTTATTTATTATATTCTGTATTTTGTACTTCCAAATTATATTAAATTATTGAAATTGGATGATGATACATAACATATCGCCGAAATATACACCTTATATGAATAATATAAAGGTGGTCGTTATTTTTTTAAATGGCATGTGTGAAATACCATGTCAGTGTTTTTAGTTTATAATCTCCCAGCATTTAAAAAGTGTTTCTAGTTTATCTCTGGTACACCAAAACATGCACGAAAAATGTGCATGGTATTGTATTAAACCATGTCTTGTATATTTAAATTGCAGGGACTTTTTGTAAAGTAACTGTATAATTAGGCCAATAAAATAATATGCTGTGTTGCTCCGGTTAACGATCACGAAAAAGTTGGTCCTTGTTCTGTTTTATTTTTCATAATTTCTATGCAAGAGAAATGAATTGAATATTTTAACTTAACGTGAGGAATTTGGGCAATAAATCTCATTATAAAAAAATGTTTATTTCATTTTCCTCCAACACACAACTGGCCCACACTTTTTCTGTTGACTGGCAACACAGTAATTATTTTGTATGGCCTTATGTATATGTCTGTCTTAATGGTACTAGCACTTGTAAAACACATTCACAATCTCATTTCTGTTGACAAAGTGCATTATCTGCCATTATCATGTCCAGTGGTTTTTGGACTTTGGCTGCAGGAATGAGGCTGAAAAAAGACTCATTTCTGTTGACAAAGTGCATCATCTGCCATTATCATGTCCAGTGGTTATTGGACTTTGGCTTGGGAAATGAGGCTGAAAAAGATGTTTTAAAAGTGTAAATGCAAGCCTTGAGTCGTCCTCCGTCCACCGTGTATGTAGATAACCGTATTTGTTATATCTAATGGTAGTCAGCAATACTTTACACAGAATAATTTAATTATGCAAAAAAAGCTGCTTAATGTATGCAAATTATGCAATCATCGCCTGTTGCCCAATCTACAGTTAAATGTTCCATACCTTCCATGAGAAAGAGTAAGATGTTTAAGCAAGAAGAGTCTTTAAAAAGACAAACAGCGCTCAGAGGGGTTGAGTCTGGTTTGAATGCAAGTGGAGCGGATATAAAATGAAAGAGTATAAAATTCAAATCAAAATTAAGTTTATGAATTAAGCCAAGTTTTTCTCTCTGTTTTAAGAAATTGGTTAAATCGGCAATGATCAGGTTTAGCAATCTGAACGATCATGGATTGGTCGATGATAATTAGGATTAAGAACCTGGTTAATCAGATCAGATCAAATTAACCTGGTTTAGGACATGTTTGATCCGAGTAAATGTTCAATGATCACCAGATTAACTTCTATTAAATGTGAATGGCCATTTTGGCTTGTAGATATTTGCAATCATGCAGCTATTAAGGGCATTCAAATTACAACAAAAAAATTCTATAAAAGCAGTATTATTTATTAAAATCCATATACTATGCATAATTTGTGGATGTTTGTCATCATGTGTACTTTTAATGTGCTAAGTGATTCTGAACCACCAAAATAAGTATTCGGCAAAAGTTGTATTGCTTGTCGCCTTGGTAACGAAACTGCTTGTTGCCTTGGCAACGAAACAGTGCCTTATCCAATCAAAGAGGAGTTGATTCAGTTGCAATATATGAACTATAAAGAAATGAAATGTTATTATGAAATATAACAATAATCTCTAAAAAAGTCTTCCAAACTACTGTGTATGTATTCATTATAAGCTCGTTATTTTGTGATAATATTATGGAATTAATTGTGATACAAGATTGCATAAAAGTGCCTTCATTCATAAAATATTATCGTCTCCATTGTCTTCCAATATTTTTAAACTACTTCATGTATTTCTTAATATTAAAATATGCAAATCAATTGATGAATATTCATAAGTATGTGTACTGTTCTGTCTTGGCATTGCTTTTTATGCTATTTGTAAATGCTTCACTATTGTTTTAAGAATGTGTTGGAGTCTAACAACTTGACAGGGCATTATGTTACTACCTTATATATACCCATGCTGTCTAACCTCTGCATGCAATCCCAAAAATTGTCTCTTACTTACATGTTATTGCTATGTTCCATTTCAAGACAGTGTCAACTGGTCAAGAGTCTAACAGTTGGTAGGGTTTGTTCTAGGAATTACATACAAAAAATATCCACCATTCCATACATTAACTACATTACAGGGTGATTTTATGATGCAGTTATACGAGGGCACAGTTCAATTACCACCATGTGCATTGTGACTTTAGTACCTGACCTCATGCCCTCTGGGTATCAATAGTATCATTTTAGAGAGCAACGGGTCAGCTATGTCAGTACAGACTTGTATATGGGTCATTGAACTGTGTAATTTACCCTTGGTCTTCTGGGGGATTGTTAATGATACCCAGAGGGCAATTGGTCAGTATCACATTACACTGTTGCATATTATGTGAAGTTGATATATCCAAAAGAATGATTGTCATTGAGCCAATGACTTCTACTACAAATGGGTAAACATGTTTAGTAAGGCATTAACGTGAGCGATAGAATATTCAAAAGCGCATAAAATCTATTTATCATTATAATTATATTTTTACAATTACCTTGATTTTTTTCATATTGTGGTTAAGGAAAGGTGTTTTTCAGGGATTGAATCGACATGAATTTCTGATTTGAATTGTGATATCAACATAATATTATCATTAAAAAGAGTTAAGGGAATTGTCTTTATCGTACAAGGCTGACATGGTTTTGACGGCTGAATTTTGGTATCAGGGAGAATTGACTGGTCTATTGCTGACGTGAATACAAATGTTCAAATGGGCTAGACTGTTTGGATAGGAATGTCAGCCTTGCAAAAGGCTGACATTTTGGATCACTCCTTTCATGCCCCTGTTTACTTCCTTAACACTTTCCGCACGGCAGGTGTCTGCAGACGACATTCCAAAATGTCACAAAATGTTTAAAAAATGTCAAAATTATTGGATTTCATCCCCATATTTGGAATCGCCATGAGAAATGCATTAAAATAAGTACAAACATGCTTAGTATTGGTTCAGTAAACCTTGAGATATACTTTAAAATTTGGGAGAGGTTTCTGAAAATTCTGTTTTGTATATGGTAAAATTAATACTATAGCCGCGTGGAAAGTGTTAAACACCCATCATGCATTTGATGTACCAATCATTTGATTGGTGCATTAAATTTGATCTATGGTGGTAATGTTCTGGAGTAAATCTTTTATATCCGATATTGTGTACCTTAGGTCTCAGCTTTGCATCAACCATACAGTAGAATTAAGTGTCTAATAGCAATTATATGAGGCATTTCATTCTATCAAAGACTTCATGCATACCTGGGACCCTAAATAATAATGCTCACACTATTTTCCCTTTAATCTATCGTATTTGGAAGCATAACGAGTCATTATTGAGTGACTATTCGCTAATTCAATGCTTGGTGGAAATGGGTAACTGCTACTGAATTAGTTAAAGCATTTAGTAAAATGATGCATTCTTTTCACATTATAATGCATGAGCATATATGAATAAAGCATCACATTGTGCATGAAATATGCACACAAAATATGCAAATGATAGAGCATAAATTATGCAAATGGTAGAGCATAAATTATGCAAATGATAGAGCATAAATTATGCAAATGATAGTTCCCAATTATAGCATTGCATTATACACTTACCTGCTAATTAAACACCTTTAGTTAGTGCATGTAGCGACTCCAAACAACATCATCTCTAAGAGACAAAGTTCAATGAAATACACATATATATACAAATCATTGAACTGTGGCCTTTGGAGAATGAATCAAGGAGTTTCTTAGCTTGTAGCAAGCAAATAAAAAGCACGCTTTTGCTCCTGCAGCTCAGAGTACTGAAAAAGTGGTTAGATTTTCATGTGTATAATTTGTTGCCCTAAAAAGGCAATTTTTTAACGATAACTTTTGTAATTACAATCTGCCTTTACATAGGATTCTACCTTTATTCGAATGAACTTAACCAAATACATATTTTCCCATTTTGATTCTTGTGCAACTTTTGCATTAAAATTGCGAAAATAAACAAATTTATATGGAAATTGCCACTTTTTCAGTATTCAAACAAAAATGGATACAGACCGTACGTTAAGTATGAGGGTGAATGGGATATTATTTTGTAAAATTCTCGCTCACACTATTTTAGATCGCCCCCTTTTAAAAACAATTTCCCATCCTGCCTGGTCTGAGAGTGTTAGCCACACAAGGGTTTGCTATTAGCGAAGTGAGCCCTCTATGTATTGTTACGTACGCGTTGCTCTCAGGGGAGGCAGGACGAGGAATAAAAAGGAATGTGGGTAGTCTAGCTATTGTATGATATAGAATGACACTTGTAGATATTCATTATGTAATTATATTATTATTATTATTAAAATACGCTCTTGTCACCTACAAAATGTTAAATAAATTGTCAAATGTTTCAATCTATTGTGTGTTGTTGTGACCGATTTTCAAGGTTTTCATAACTTGTGTGAGTGCTCATCACACGTCTCCTGGCACCAATTGGGGGTGCAATATCAGTGTGGTGAAGGAAGAAAAAATCATCCATATTTTGACATGATCTTTAAGGGTGCACACTACTAAATACAAAAAAATTGTACAAAAGTAGTTATATAAAGCCCTATTTTAGACCACTACGTTTTGAAATGGGACCTTTTAGAGTAGGTAGGGTTAGCCTGCTCGATTTCCAAACGACCGGCTTGAAGAGACTGTTCTACGTGTCCGACGAGATAGGAAATTTCATCGTAATCGCCCCTGTTCCCCCCCCCCCCCACCTTA
This sequence comes from Ophiura sarsii, assembly GCA_035610835.1. Lineage (NCBI taxonomy): Eukaryota > Metazoa > Echinodermata > Ophiuroidea > Amphilepidida > Ophiuridae > Ophiura > Ophiura sarsii. The sequence continues at coordinate 18,198,951 of CM069447.1, forward strand.
TAAACATTTTCAGCCATAAGGAAAGTCATTAAAAATATCTGCAATATAATCTTGAGGAAAAGAACAAACCTAATTGTACAGTCACTGTACAAATAGGTTCATTCTTTCACTGTGAATGATCCTGGTTCTACATTAGCCGCAAAAATATTACCAGCATTTACATATTCTTAGTCAGGGGTTGGCAACCTTTTTGAATGAATGGGCCACATATAAGAAGTGAAACATTAACTGGGCCGCACCTAACCAAATTTTGTAGCAATGGCCTGCTGTTGATTTTAAAGACTTTCAAGCACGCAATAGATGTGTGGGCTTTTAATAATCTATCTTCACAAAAACGTAATCTCAATACAGTACAGATGACAGTGGCGTTATTCATATGGGGGGGCGGGGCAATAATGAAAGTCAACCAACAAGATTGTTCTGAGTCGAGCAATGCGTTCGTAGCGAGCGAACATTGTCGACTTTACGCTTATTTTTGGCATGATTGAGGTATATTTGATATATTTTAGCTCTTAACAAGCCGTTACTAAAAAATATTGCAATTTGTGGACACATGTGAGAAAAAATTTCATATGTGTACTTTTGACCATCATAATTCCATGATTTCTCTTGTCAAATGAACTGAAAGTGCCAATCTCAACCGACACGACGTCAATATTGGGTGGGCCCCTGAAATAACCCTGTCGGTAAAAACGACCCTCCGTCGGTAGATTTTTCGGCCGGTTATGCGGACAAGTTGATCCCTACTGATCACCTGATGGGTAGCGGGTCTATGCACAAATATAATTCGTCTTTGTTCATTATTTTTAATACTTTTATCGCATATATTCGTCAGGTGTTAGAAGAATAGGCCTACATTGCAGGTTAGATATAGGTCTATATTGAAACAAAACTGAAAACGTGGATATTGTTTTTGCATGGTTTTACCATCTAAAGATACGACACCAAAGTGCAAACAACTTGCACAAAGTCCCATTAAGTCATTCAAGAAAGTTGGTGATATAAATCATATGAAATAAAAGAAAAAAAGAACGAACAAGAAAGAAAGAAAAAATAAATATATATATATATATATATATATATAAAACGTATAGGCCTATAGCTGGATTTTACATGCTTCTAGGCAGGACGTTCCACATGGGACGAAATAAAGTGAACTGAATATGAAACTATTTGATCAAAGACGAAATAAATGTATACATTAGTAGGTTACCGCTGTATCAGACGAAATGGAAGTGTGTTAGGACGAAATAAAATGAACATTAAATGAAATTCATTGCGCAAAATATGAATATACTTGACCAAAGACGAAATTTACTTTAACAAATTTTGGGACGAATTCAAACTTAACGAGGAGATATGAAATATAATTAATAAAGTTTTAAACTAACTGGGAAAACCTATAACTGCAATTCTTAAACAGCTAAGAAAGTTTAAGCAATCTCATTGGTTCTCAGAAAAATCGGCGACATCTCTATGAGACAATAGAACACGGGGAGGTGGGGATTACGTTTTAACAGCGCACCCGACCTTCACAATGCGTGGTTTACTCCATAACGCGCACTTCTGTAGTGCGTCTTTAGCGATTTTCCTGCGTTTATGCCGGCGCTGCGACGCTTACGCATGGTTTACTCATCGCATGTGATTGGATGGAATGTTTGTGGGCTATTCGATCCTAGCAGGGGTAAAAGTTGTCAAATGTGGACAATAAAATGTACTTATTTCTTTGATAAATGTCTAAAGTATGATTGTTTAAGAATGAGAATAAAGGTATTGTTTTTAGACCGTACCCGTGTTATATTGTCTGACATAAATGCGTTCGATAGTATTATTTTTTGCGTAGAACAACTCCGCCTGCGGCGTCGTTCTCGTTGTTCTACTTAAAATAATACTATCGTCCGCATTTATGTCAGACAATATAACACGGGTACGGTCTAAAAACAATACCTTTATTCTCTAACTCTCAATCAATGTCGAGAGTTTCCTGTGAAATTTCAAACGAGACGCTCATTAATGTTGGTTCCAATTCACATATAGGCTGCAGAATTTTTACTTGATGACATTGCTTTTAGCATTTTTAAACAGCTCCAATGCTGCCCTTTTCGACAGAAAAAAATGTACTTTAGGTGTCAGGTCTCGGCCCTGCATCAAATCTTCAATTTATCAACAAAAAAAGACAAATAAAAAATGCTTCATAAAATAACATCATCAAAAGGGGGGACATTGCGACAGTGTGTTTATCAAGATTATGATGAAAACGGACAGAAAAGAATTAAGGAAATAATAATAATTTAGGAGTCATTTTCACTCATAAAATCTGAATGCCTTGATAAATTTTGATAAATTTGGTGTCATTTTAAAGCTTAGAAAATGCTCTGAGAGCACACATAATAATCTCAAAATTGACATCACCTGCAAAGCCCCCCCCCCCCTCTTTGATATGCTGCATCACCAAATTGCAGCCGTTTTATGGCAAAAGAATGTATCTTATATGTAGTTTTCTAACAGTATACTTCCTTTTAACATGATGAAGTTAGCTTTTTTCTCCATAATTCATGTAGTGGTAAAAGGCAGTATATTACTTTTATTGTCATTACAAGTTGCAACCTTTTCTTAAGTGAGGTTTATTGAACCAAGTTAACACAATCCATGTTAAAAGGAAGTATATCATTAGTAAAGTACATATAAGATGCATCCTTTTGCCATAAAAGGGCTGCAATGTCATTTCTATCACATAGTATAGTGTTATAGAATCCCATTGTTGTATAATCCAATTTTTGTTCTAATTTTCACAGTTCCCATTTTTCATGAAAACATATTTTTCGATATCATAATATAGCTTTACTTTTTTCCTGAAAATGATGGTTGACCCAGGGAGGTGTAATAGGTAATTAGTAATAACGTCTCTCTGGTTGACCTTTCCTTCATTTTTGTTATGTCACATAATTTTACGAGAAAGAATTTAATTTCAAACTAATATATAAAAATTAGGCCCAATCAAGCAATGAAGTTATAAATTGTGTTTAACTGTGCGTTAACACGAAGTATAGCACATCTTTGTTCGAAATTAAAAACCATTATTAACATGATTTATGTCATTTGTAATGCGCCGTTAACTTCCAAAGGATATCATAACCGACTATGTTTATGTTATTTTTTCAACGAAGCGTGAAATATGATCAAAAGTCATGCAAATGCCATGTAAAATGATTTTTAATCTCAAATAAACCTATTTTTAACACTTTACACGCGGCCGGCTGTATTATTAGTAAGCCAGTAAATAATGAAAGAAAATAGGTTGCTATGATGAATGTAGTGGCGTAACAGGGTCTTCAATTTGGGGTGGGGTGGGGGCATGAGGGGACAGGTCTGGATCAGGGGGTATAACCGACAATTTTGTTTATAATTAGTATACGTAAAGTTTGTCATTTCATTTGGGGGATTCAGGCGCGAACCTTCTGGCAGCGGGGGAGGGGGGGGGGGGGGGGTAGTGCCCATCCCTAATGCCCCTGTCGCTATATGTCACTTCAAATTTAGGCTTTTAGTAAAAATTGCTTGAAATTAGCTTAATTAATTTGTTCTGAATAGACATTTTAGACAAATTTTAAGTATTTTTGATATTACAAATCAACATTTTCGATTGTTTGGGCATGGTTTGAGGGACAAAATGGGGTTGGGGCATGAGCTGACTGGGGCGGGGGGGGGGGGGGGCAAGGTGACTGGGGGAATCCCCCCTTCAATGTGCCGCCCGTTGCATACATCATGTATTATGTATAGGCCTACTGCCAACATAAAAAAGTGCCTCCCTACCCGCTAGGTATATAAACATAGGCCTACGTTTAACAAAATGAAAATGGGAAACTAGTACTAACAAAAACACATGCATGAAGCCTACACGTCACACTTGAGAACACGTTTCACATTGCTGTCGGATAATGCAGCCTCATTGCAAATGTCTGACATTATTTTTATTACAGCCCTTTTATGGCAAAATAATGTATCTTTTATGTAGTTTCCCAATAGTATACTTCCTTTTAACATGATCAAAGTTAGCTTTTTTCCATAAATTATGTAGTGATAAAAGGCAGTATATTACTTATTATTGTCTTTACAAGTTGCAACCTTTTCCTAAGTGAGGATTATTGAACCAAGTTAACACAATCCATGTTAAAAGGAAATATATCATTAGGAAAGTACATATAAGATACATTCTTTTGCCATAAAAGGGCTGTGTCAGATCAGAATTTTTAATTCAAAAGACGGTGGTGTAATCAGGTCAATAAATTTATACATAATTTGATGTATAAAGATTATGGTCTCTCCATGTTTGACTTTATAATTGGATCACTTTTTAATCATGCACCTCGTTTTGCTTTGTGCTATCTTCAGTAGATAGCACTGTGCTATAAATATATTGACATCTAAAGTGAACTCTCTTTGTTGTTAGCTTATTGATAGTGACTTTCATTTTTAGTGTTAACATTTAAAGGGACACAATGTCATGTTGAATTGTTTTTATTTTAATTAATTTACTTCATAATTCAAGATGAACATTAAAAATTGCCATTATTGTTGTTTCTACTTAAAAAAACCCCAGCAAAACTTGATTAAAACAATGTTTTAAATACGTTGGAATACCACCCTTAACCATGTAAAATGCTGGTTGCGGCTCTACCAGCATTTTTAAATCGATGTTTTGTTGTACGAAGAGGGCTGATTTTTCTTAATCCTTAGGTGTATTATACAATTGTAAAAATAAACAAATCCCAGTTTTTATCATATATTTTTGTAATCGAGGGCGCTGCCTCCACCACATCTCTTAACACTTTCCACGTGGCAGACAGCTGCAGACGACATTCCAAAATTTCACGAAATGATTCAAAAATTTCATAATTATTTAATTTCATCCCCATATTTGGAATCACCATGAGAAATGCATTAAAATAAGTACCAACATGCCTAGCATTGGTTCCTAAAATCCTTGAGATATACCTTGAAAGATGCGAAAAGTTTCTGAAAAATCTTGTTTTGTAAATGGTAAAACTAATAGCTGCATGGAAAGTGTTTTAATACCCTTTAATAGCGACGTAAAAAAACCCACACTGTTGTACAAGGCAAACGGACGTCTCATCAGGTTAGGGTCGGGTCGGTCGGGCGGTGTTTTCGTCGATAATTGGACTGGCCCGCCCAGAACACACGCCAAAAGATCTTGTTGTAATAATGACATTTTGTTCATGCAATGTGACATTTATGATTTTTTAATCCGTGGATTTGAACATGAAACACACTCATGATAAGAATCACAATTTAAAGATTAGATTAGCATCGCTAATAAAGATTGGAAAAGAGATAAGATCATTCATAGTCTAATCCGTTCATTGAGTTTACATGCTGTCTATCAAAAATAAATTCTTATTTTAATTTTAAGATTAGGATTAAAGGTATATTATGTGATCTTTTCCCGGGGACGCCCTCAATCCTCGAAAAAAAATTGGCAGTAGATTTTCTTGCAGATTTACTTTTCTGCATGATCATAAATCATAAATATATTCCAAGTTACAGAGCGATACGATTCCTAATAACCTCAAAATCATAGTTTTAGAGTGAATTTAGAGTAAATTAGGAAAAAATAGATTGTACCGCTCGGTACAATCTATTTTCAAACCATGATTTTGAAGTAATTAGAAATCGTAACGATCTGTAACTTAGAAGATCTTTATGATTTATGATCAAAAATGCAAATCTGCAAGAAAATCTGCTTTCATAGTAAAAATCAATGATAGAGGGCGCTACTTGGAAAAGATCACATAATATGCCTTTAAATGTGGATCTTAACACTTTCCACGCGGCTATTAGTTTTACCTTATACACTGATTTTTCAGAAACCTTTCCCAATTTTCAAAGTCTATCTAAAGGATTACTGAACCCATGCCTATACTGAAAAGGTTTGTACTTATTTTATTGCATTTCTCATGGTGATTCCAAATATGGTTATGACAAGGGGCTTATGAATTTAAAATGGAATTGCCCAATACAATGGTATCTTACTATAAATCTGGAAACGGTGTGTGTTTGTGTGTTTGTGTGTTTATTTGTGTGTTTATTTGTGTGTTTGTTATCCTTATTTCTCCGTTAGTTGTGATCAAAGTGGCGCCTAATTCGCATGAAAGATAGAGGAAATAACGGGAAGGGTGTTAAAGTTTATTTCAGTGAAATTGGTTAACAATTGGCTCCAAAAACAGCAAAAAACCGCTCAGATTTGGCTCATAAATGCCACTAGAATTGAACAACATTGTGCGTTGCGCGTACTACCGCGTAATCATACCGTGGTAACACGTCGCGTGCATGTTTGCGCAAGGGCTCACTGCCGCGCGCGGCACACGCACTCCTACACATGGGGGCACTACACTAAATCCTTCCGCGTTTGGTGTATGGTTCGGAGAAATAGTACCTATATCAATTTGATCATCGTCCCAGGGGAAGCAAATAGAAGTAAATCTTGCTTATTTTTTATGAAAAAGATAGAATAGAACCTCAGCATTGCTAATGTGGTCAAAAATCGTCGGAATCGAATACGCACGGGAGCCTAGGCTGCGGAAGGATATCGTTGCCGTAACCGGTGAGGAAGCGAAAATATCGGTTTAAAATGGTGAGGGCGCTGTTTAGGTGCCCGTAGCGAAAAATTTCATCTAGATGGGTCAAGAAAAATCAAGTTTAAAATAAAATTCAACACATATCTAATACATTCATGCGAAATAAAAACTTCCATCATTGTTACGTGGGGTAAAAATACGGTCTTGAAAAAGGGCCGAAACGCGTGTATTTCAATGGGAGACGTATTTAGTGGTGTGCCCCCTTCGAAGACGTGTTGTTTTTGGCCTATTATGGTACCTTTTACTTGAAAAACTCTCATTTTCACTCTATTTTCGCAGTTTTATTTGTCAATAAAGTTTCTTAAGATTACTACCATTAGGATAAAAGTACAATACAATATTTTAAATCAAATCTAAACACAATCATGCTAGCCTTGGCCACTAAACTTTTGACGAATCATCAAAAGGGGCATTGTACTCTATGGTTAGCGGTGATAGATTGACGGATGAGCAGTAGATACTGTCAAAACTACAGCATACCTAACCAGAAATGTTTTAGAAATTGAAGTTGGTTCGTATTGGGTGTATGTAGGAACAAGGATATGGTTACCACCGGTGTCACCTGCGGTATCCTGGACAAAGGGAGGTAATCACCACGCTTCCAAGAGCCGTGTACATCTTACAGAACCGCAGACCTGACCTGACATGCATGGGAGAAACGCCATGCCGGGGGTGGGGGGGGGGGGGGGGGGGGGGTGGGGGGGGGGGGGTCCCATAGAGTGTGTCAAGCGGACGTGCGCAGAAGGCGACCACTTGGTGTTAGAATCTTCGACAGATAACAAGAGGAGAATCACATGCCACGGTTTGAAGAATTACAGCGGGTGTTCACCTCCATGTATCACCACATGAATTGAAAGATCACATGAAATATCTCTCAAACAGACCCTTTTAAACCCAAACAGCTCTTCTAGAGCTACCATTACTGAAAACTAGAGAATAGTGAATTTGTGTCGGACTTTGTCTGTATGTAATATTATAATCAAATGTTTATTAAATGTTAAGTTAGTTCGTATTACATTATTCACGAAACAATTGATAATGCATACACTATAGTTCGCCAAAATCGATGTCAGCCCAGATGGTGCCGGACCAGATGGTGCCGGACTGGGTGATTTCTTGCATTTATACACGATTTATGAACATTTGGGACATCATCATTTTTCAGAAAAATGCTCTTATTTGAGAACCACAGATCGCACAGAGGTATGCTTTGGCAATTTATCTTAGAAATACATGTTCTTTCGAAATATGTAGAAAAAAGAATGAAAACTCAAAAAAAGTTTTGCTTCTAAGGGGGCACTACACTAAATCCTTCCGCGTTTGGTGTATGGTTCGGAGAAATAGTACCTATATCAATTTGATCATCGTCCCAGGGGAAGCAAATAGAAGTAAATCTTGCTTATTTTTTATGAAAAAGATAGAATAGAACCTCAGCATTGCTAATGTGGTCAAAAATCGTCGGAATCGAATACGCACGGGAGCCTAGGCTGCGGAAGGATATCGTTGCCGTAACCGGTGAGGAAGCGAAAATATCGGTTTAAAATGGTGAGGGCGCTGTTTAGGTGCCCGTAGCGAAAAATTTCATCTAGATGGGTCAAGAAAAATCAAGTTTAAAATAAAATTCAACACATATCTAATACATTCATGCGAAATAAAAACTTCCATCATTGTTACGTGGGGTAAAAATACGGTCTTGAAAAAGGGCCGAAACGCGTGTATTTCAATGGGAGACGTATTTAGTGGTGTGCCCCCACATGGCGGCGCAGAAGCCACACGGGATAATGGTTATAGGCCTGTACAGTGTGTTGGTTGGGTATTTGGTGTCATGTTGGGGAGGGAGGGGGGGGGGGGGGGGGGGGGGGGGAGGGGGGGGGGGGGGGTGGTGTAAAACCACGGGAAATGATTTAGGATAGGCCTAGGGTTATAATGGATAGCGTTTTGCAGGGGTTAATGAAACAACCTGATTTCTTTACTTTAAGTTGGCATGCCAAACAATCTAAGGGACCGAGGGTTAATGAAGTAGCCACGGGAAATGGTTTAGGGAGGGTTGTGATTATAAATCAAACTGGTTTGGGTGTGTGCATGGGCCGGGGGGGGGGGGGGGCTGTAAAACCACGGGAAATGTTTAGGATAGGGTTAAGAGTTAATGAAGTAGCCGCGGGAAATGGTTAGGAGGGTTATGATTATACATGTAAATCCACCTGGTTGGTGTAGTTGCAGTGGAGGGGAGGGGCGATTGTAGAGGGTTTATGTGGTTTTAAAAGTACTGACGGTTAACTTGATGCGGTTTGAGAGGTAGGGGTTAATAAAGTAGCCACGGTAAATGGTTTAGGAGGGACATGGTTATAAATCAACCTGATTTGGGGTGGGGGGTTGGTTGTAGGGAGTTTATGTGGTTTTAGAGGTAAGTAATGTGGCATAACCATCTAGCGGATGCAGTAGCCGCGGGAAATGGTTAGGAGGGTTATGATTATAAATCCACTTGGTTGGTGTAGTTGCAGTGTGGGGGGGGGGGGGCGGTTGTAGGGGGTTTATGTAGTTTTAAAAGTACCGAGGGTTAACTTGATGCGGTTGAGAGATAGGGGTTAATAAATTAGCCACGGTAAATGGTTTAGGAGAGACATGGTTATAAATCAACCTGATTTTTGTCTTTCTTTTTTTTTTGGGGGGGGGGGGTTGTAGTGGATTTACAATGCCTTTAGAAGGGATATGGTTATATATGGTGGGGTGTTATAGGGGGTTTATGTGGTTTCAGAGGTAGGTAATGTGGCATAACCATCTAGCGGGGACCCGAGCGTAGCGAGGGTACGCCGCTAGTCTTACTATAAATCTGGAAACGGTGTGTGTTTGTGTGTTTGTGTGTTTGTTTGTGTATTTGTGTGTTTGATTGTGTGTTTGTTATCCTTATTTCTCCGTTAGTTGTGATCAAAGTGGCGCCTAATTCGTATGAAAGATAGAGGAAATAACGGGAAGGGTGTTAAAGTTTATTTCAGTGAAATTGGTTAACAATTGGCTCCAAAAACAGCAAAAAAACGCTCAGATTTGGCTCATAAATGCCACTAGAATTGACCAACATTGTGCGTTGCGGGTACTACCGCGTAATCATACCGTGGTAACACGTCGCGTGCATGTTTGCGCAAGGGCTCACTGCCGCGCGCGGCACACGCACTCCTACACATGGCGCAGAAGCCACACGGGATAATGGTTATAGGCCTGCACAGTGTGTTGGTTGGGTATTTGGTGTCATGTTGGGGAGGGAGGGGGAGGGGAGGGGGAGGGGAGGGGGAGGGGGGGGGGGGGGGGGGTGGTGTAAAACCAAGGGAAATGATTTAGGATAGGCCTAGGGTTATAATGGATAGTGTTTTGCGGGGGTTAATGAAACAACCTGATTTCTTTACTTTAAGTTGGCATGCCAAACAATCTAAGGGACCGAGGGTTAATGAAGTAGCCACGGGAAATGGTTTAGGGAGGGTTGTGATTATAAATCAAACTGGTTTGGGTGTGTGCATGGGCCGGGGGGGGGGGGGGGGCTGTAAAACCACGGGAAATGTTTTAGGATAGGGTTAAGAGTTAATGAAGTAGCCGCGGGAAATGGTTAGGAGGGTTATGATTATAAATCCACCTGGTTAGTGTAGTTGCAGTGGGGGGGGGGGGCGATTGTAGAGGGTTTATGTGGTTTTAAAAGTAATGAAGGTTAACTTGATGCGGTTTGAGAGGTAGGGGTTAATAAAGTAGCCACGGTAAATGGTTTAGGAGGGACATGGTTATAAATCAACCTGATTTGGGGTGGGGGGTTGTATGGGGTTTATAATGCCTTTAAAAGGGATATGGTTTTAAATCAACCTGGTTTGGGGGTGTTGTAGGGGGTTTATGTGGTTTCAGAGGTAGGTAATGTGGCATAACCATCTAGCGGGGACCCGAGCGTAGCGAGGGTACGCCGCTAGTAAGGTATAATTCTACAACTTATTGAAATACTTTATTGCGTTGTCGGGTGTTCAGAGGATGAAAAGTGTCCATACATAGTAACATAACTTACTAGAGATTATGGATAAGAGATGCTACTGCTAGGACTACCATGAGCCCGACTCAGTGCTCCCACTTTCATGGTGCTCCCAATCCGAGAACTGCTATCAACTGAGAACCGCGTTTATTTTGCCCTATATCTCGCGAAAACTAAACATTGGGTGGGTATACAATCTCATGAACAGTCTGATCAAGAGTCGTATATATATATATAGGCCTAGGCGAATTCGTATTGTCACTGTATTAGTACCAATCTAATTTGAGTCATAAATCAGAATTATTATTTTCTGTGTATTTATCTTTAATAAAAAACCCCACTTCAAAGTATTTTTAAAATGTAAGGATTTGTCTTTAGGTCAACACCAACCAAAAAGCCTGAAATGAATCCACGGCACAATAAAATCCTATACCCACTGAAACGATCAGGAAACGCAGGAAACGATCAGTGCTATAATAGCGCCATCTATTTTAAACAGTTTTAATTTACTTATGGAGGTGGGACTTGAAAATCGAACATGCATATATTCATGTCATCGCAAGACGGACTTTTAACATAATTATTTTATTAGGCACCTTAGGGGACTTAAAAAGTCAATGTCGTCATGGCGAGATAGGTTAAAGGTATATTATGTGATCTTTCCAGGCAACGCCCTCAACATCGAGAAAAAAAAATTCTTGCAGATTTACATTTCTGATCATAAATCGTACATACATTCCAAGTTACAGGGCGATACGATTCTTAATTACTTCAAAATCATGGTTTTAGAGTGAAAATAAACTGTCGGATCCCGACAGTTTATTATTTTCACTCTAAATTCAATCTAAAACCATGATTTTGAGGTAAGTTAGGAATCGTATCGCTCTGTAACTTGGAATGTATGTACGATTTATGATCAGAAATGTAAATCTGCAAGAAAATTTACTTTCTAAAACAAATCATGAATAGAGGGCGCTCTCTGGAAAATATCACATAATATGCCTTTAACTTGCCAAATCGACTTCACAAAAAGTCGATGTCCTCATGGCGTGATAGATAATCTGGCCAAGCTCTATATGGCCATGTGTTTTGAACTCACCACCCAAAAAGGGTGGTGGCGTTGCATTTTTGGTGACGAATCATCCATCTCTCTCTATTAACTCAACAACTAAATGTGGTAGAGCTATGGTTGAGGTCTCATGTGAAAGCCTATTTATCTAGCTACATTGTGTTAATAAATCAGGTATTTCTATAAATGTTTGGCTGAGATATGATTGATTATGTTTTGAAAGTCAGGGGTGGTGGCGGTGGCGGCGGCGGCGGTGGCGGCGGCGCTGTGTGCAATCTCTATGGGGAATATAGAAAATGTTCCCAATTCTACGTTCAATTTACTATAGCTCCTCATCCCTGTATGGTACAAACATGATTTTGCTCTCATTTTATAGATTATTTTATATTCTATAAGATTCTGTTTCAACAAATGTGACAACTATTGTGCAACAATTGTAATCATGAATCGATTGCGTTGTCCTTGGCTTTTTCCCTATTCGCTACACAGTGAACTTGCCCTAATTCATCGGTTTTACATACATGACTATAACAAAAGAAATATTTAACCGATGATAGCAAAATTATACATTTTTGGAAAGCTCTCAAATAGGGGAATTCAAAAATGCCGTTTAAATCAGGATAGGGTGCATACAAAAAAATATATACTTGTAAACTCTAATAAATATGAAATTTAAACGTGTGTGCTCATTTAATTCTCGATATAGTATATTTCAACATGTTTACCATTAAAAAATATTATGTTCTGATGGGTAATTGCATGAGGAACTTAAATATGCACAGTAAAATTATGATTGGGATAGGTATAAAATTATTATTGAGCTTAAATCAAAATATGAAAAAAATCGATAATTTTTTAACATTCTTAATCACAACATGTTACCATCAGGTCTTATCTAAATTCCAATAGCATATTTGGATTTCTTGTGAGATTACCGTTCAGAAAATATATACTTTTTATGGGGTAGAACAAATAGTTATTGCGATATGCTAATTCGAATCTCAGATGGTGTAAAATGTAAAAATCTGGACATGCAACGGTAAGGGTGGCGAGTTCAAAACACACGGCCATATACGGAAAACAACAAGTGCCATCCTACTTGACCATGCATGTTTGCAGGTTTATATCCCGGGGGGGGGGGGGGGGGTTACTTTCGCCAAAATCGTAATGTGCCTACCGGACTTCGAAAATGTGACTTTCCATATACCTATTTTTTGGCTAATTTCCCACCCATCAATATACCAATTTTGTAAGAAAAGCACCCAATTTTGCACAAATTGGGCGCTTTTTCCAAAAATGCCTCAAAATACACCCAATTTATGCCAATTGGGCGCTTTGGTCTGTGATGAAAACCACCCCATCGCTATACCAATTTTTGCGAAAAGGCACCCCAAAAGGTAGGAACATATACGTATACCATGTCAATGTGAGAACCCCCCCGGGGTTTATATATTGCTTAATAATCTTAACACTTTCCACGCGGCAGGCGTCTGCAGACGACATTTCAAAATTTCACAAAATGTTTCAAAAAAGCGGTCAACTTGGCAAGATAGTATCTCATCATGACGACTTAACGACTAAAGGTTTTTAAGTTGACATTAAGAAAAGTGAACAGTGAGTAACATCCTTCACTCCTTTTGGATTTGTACACAAAGAAATTTCAATATTATGCCTACAAACAATCCAGATGAACCTATTCAAAAGTATTAAGAAAAGTTATCTGACTATGTTGACATAATACTGATATTATGTCTAAGTTTGTCAAGATATTATATCTCGCTATGTCGTCCGTCATAGGATGGCATTTCGACATGTTAGATGCTTCCGTAAATTACTATCATGTTTACCTCTTTACTATAGCATGATTGATATAGGAGGCCTATCCAAGTGTTTAACCTGGTAAAAAGTCGCATGAGGGCAGTATACAAGTCAACCATGTTCGTCCCAGGGTTCGGCTAGGGGGTGTTCGGCCAGCTTGACGATATACTGGTATCGATTTGCCTCAATTTTAAATTCGTTTATGTTATTATTATTATTATTATTTACCGGTGCGCAAAAGATCAATGCGCTGTACAAATCACAAACATCAAAAATGGCATACAATATAATAACAACAAAATAACTGCAATTATTTTATAAATATGATTAAAAAGATGCATTACAGCAAAGCACCTAGGCCTATATTATACAAGCAAATTCAAAAGCGCTTTCAAAGAGCGCACCACTGTTGTATACAGTTATAAAAAGTATTACATAATTTACACAATAAACAGTTACAAACTGTTTAAAATACGATTGAATTGAAGCACAAAGTGATATATAATTCAAAAACCCAGTAGGCCAGGAAGTGAACTAATCTTTAGGGAAAAGGTGAGTTTTAAGAAGTTTCTTGAAAGTTTTTACACTGTTTACTTCACGAAGAGACCAGGTAAGATATTCCATAAATTAGGTCCTAAAACAGAAAAACATTTATCCCCATAGGTTCTTTTGGTGGAAGGGGTCACAAGACGGGTTGTATCTTGAGTTGATCCAAGTCCAGCATGCCCTGGTGTATACAAACAAATGAGATCTTGCAAATACTGTGGGGACGAACCTTGTATACAATTTTGTACACATGCACTACTAAGATCTTAAAATCAACTCTCTGCTGGACCGCCAACCAACCAATGCAGTTCACGAATCAAAGGAGCAGCGCTAATATAATGCGCCTATCAAGTGATAGACAAGGCGTGCAGCGCGGTTTTGAAGCCGTTGGAGACAGGCGCGGCGGAGCATATTTGAAAATGGGGGGTGGGGGGGGGGGGGGGGCGGCACGAAAATTACGATCATGCAAGCGAAACGAGCGGAGCGAGTGGAGCGGCGTGGAAGGGCCCCGGGAAATGTTGGGTTTTGATATGCGCGCAGGGGCCATTTCATGGCGTATTTTGATATAATTAACACATTCATGACATTGTATTAAAGGCATATTATGTGATCTTTTCCAGAGAGCGCCCTCTATTCATGATTTTTTTTAGAAAGTAGATTTTCTTGCAGATTTACATTTCCGATCATAAATCATACATACATTCCAAGTTACAGAGCGATACGATTCCTAATTACCTCAAAATTATGGTTTTAGAGTGAATTTAGAGTGAAAAATATAAACTGTCGGAATCCCGACAGTTTATTTTCACTCTAAAACCATGATTTTGAAGTAATTAAGAATCGTATCGCCCTGTAACTTGGAATGTATGCATGATTTATGATCAGAAATGTAAATCTGCAAGAAAATCTGCTTTCTATTTTTTTTTCGATGTTGAGGGCGTTCCCTGGAAAGATCACATAATATACCTTTAAAGGCCCACGAAGTTGTACTTTATACAGCAATAATTAAATTTAAAAATCCGCAACAAGATGAAAATGCGACTCTCATACTTTTGGACGGAAAAAACTACAATGGACTGAGACGAATTCGTCTCAGCTACAACATAAGAAGGAGATTGCTACTCTCGATCAGTGGCAGCACCACCAGCATACAAAATGGGGCGAAAGGGTGTTTCGTGAAATTGTTTTTGGCAAGGAAAAACGTTTGTTTAAAAATGGGTTGCAAATGCAAAATTGCCTGCAGTTCAAGCGAATTTCATGTATTTTTGACACTAAAAGTCAATCTTTTCAATTATTTTGGGTCAAAAATGTTGTGGAGCTCGATTGAAGAAGTTCAGCCACAAACATATAGGGGGGCACAGTGCACATGGTGTCCCACCACTTTCACGGATAGGGGGCACGTGCCCCCTGGCCCCGGTTCCGCCGCCCTTGGTTGGAGACGTTGCATATCTGATTTTGACAGGCCACCAAGCAAAGAATTGCCATAGTCCAGCCCCGGGGGGGGGGGGGGTACTCGGATTTGGTTTGGTTGGGGGTGTGCCGCTGGAGATTCAAAACCCATACCCATTTCTAAGGGTGATTTTTCGCGAAAATAGACCTAATTTTGGCAAATTTTCGCGAAAATAGACCTAATTTTCGCGAAAATCGCGAAAACAGGACCCATGTCTAAGGATTTTTTACTGAAAAGCCTACCCATGGCTAAGGATGTCTCATGAAAAAACGACCCACTGGAGCGGCACATCCCCGTATGCCTTACACGGTGAGTACCGCCCCCCCCCCCCCCCCCCCCCCCGGGAGTCCAGCCGAGAAAGGATCAAAGATCTTACTGCATGTGCACAGGTGAAGTTCTATCAATAAATCGTCTTATCATCCACAGATTACGTATATGGTCATGTTTTTTATACTGGGTACAATTTGTGTTACATGTCCCTTTTTCCATAAATTAGGTTCCTTTTTCAGTTAATGCATTATATCTGAAAAAGTTTACATTTAAAGTTGGTAAAAGTATACATATTCTGAAAGCATATACTGTAACGGATGCAAATAGCATACAATCAAGTTGATTATACAGGGTGGCCCGAAATTGTACAGGGTGTAACAAGCAAAATCTTCTAAAAAAGAAGGGTTTCAATAATTACTTCCACTATGTATATGAAGTGATGAGAGAAAAGTTCAGCAGATTTAAAGTAGTTTAATAAAATACCCATCCAGACATATGCAAATTAAATTTTATTATGAATCTGAAATTCTACATACAGGGTGTCTAAAAATGTGTTTATTTAGTTCCGGAAAAATGCTCTATTTTTACTACATACATACAAAGACTAGTATTTTAACAAAATTCAAGTAGATTTCAAATAAAAATGCATCAATTACATGTACATGAACATTGATTGATTTTGAAAGTCAGCCTTTTCTTATGTAAAGTTGATAATTTTAAACATATAGGGTGTTTAAAACATTAATTTAGGTATACATGATTATCCACAAATCATTAAATTGAATGAATTTAAATTTGCATCTAAAACATGATTTTACATTCCAATTTGAAGTGGCAAATGCGTAAAGTGGTATGAGTTTCAAATAATGTTTAATAAAAAGGGGCCCTTTAACTACAGGGTGACTCAAATTTTCCCAATGGCACATGTTTAGTGGCATACAATTAATTGCGTTCATCCTTCTTGCACCTTCATGATGTGCAAAGCACATTCAAATGAACAAATTAGGTTAGTTTCCATAATGTTTGAACCCAGTATTCAAATTTCAAGGGTCTGATTTAAGATTAGATTATAAAATGTTTTCATTTTAAGTTGTATTCAACATATAGGGTGATCCAATGTTGATTGGCAAACTGCTTATGCTGGTCATCCTATACTAGGTCAGGTCAGTTGCATTTCTAAGAATTTAATAATTCTCCTGAGTTTACAAGCTTGATGAAAACCAGCAGTTTTTTACTTATTTGGTAACACAGCTAAAAACAAGTAATAACACCACACAAACGCATTTAACAAAATGTGCTAATTAACATCCAGACAATACAGAATACATGAGGTTAATTACATATCTTCTTTTAATTTTTAATTAAATAGTTAAATTTATTCATTCAAAAGGGTACCTCAACCTTTCTATACTTTTAAAATAGACAGTTTGGTGCAGGCAAATGTTTGCATACATTCGCAAACTGCGACCAACTTACGTTTCTTAACAATTTTTTGAGCTTCTTATTTAATGCTAATTAATGATTCCTTAATTAACTAATTATATTTTTAATTCAAATATGCTTCAATATTGTTATGTTTTCAATATAGAATTGTACCAAGAGTGAAACCAGTGCATTTTATGTTTGCCCAATGTAAAATTGCACCATACTTGTTCAACTATGCACTCCTCCTCCTCCACATACTCCTCCTCCACATACTCCTCCACCCCTGACTAATTAGGTTTAACGAACTATTGTAATTAACAGAACCATGGTAGTTTATATTTTTCTTTTTAAAATAAAGGCCAAATACTTTCTCATCACAATAAGACCAAATTTGAGTATGTGTGATAAAGAATAGCCAAAATATATGCATGCAAAGTAATAATATGTAGTGCAAATGTAACAGATCCACCTTTTTTGGGTACCCAGTATAAAAAACATGACCATATGGAAATTGACAGTACGACAAAGTTTACTAACATGTTGTTTCATACGGAGACTGCTATCAAATACGATACCAAGATTCGTCAGGGATTCCTAAATAAGGCCTCTTTAAAATTAGTTTCTTGTTACACCGGTACTTTCTTCGAAAAGTAAAGTGAGGATGGTTTTTTTAAATTTTTTTTACTAGATTTATACTTAAATATGGCTATTTTCATGCAGCATGTTTGAGCGGCATTTACGCATTAGGCACATGTAGGCCTATACCCGAATTGAAGAGCGTAGGGGAGATGCGGGAGAGTTGAGCCACCGGGAGTTGAGCCACCCCCTATAACTCGAAAAGTAGTAACTTACTAAAATTTATATTGGCAAATATTGTTATATAGCATCAATAAGACATTCTAAGTGTTAAACTCTACTGTCATGTGTGCTCAGTATCAAAGATACCTAAAGAAAATCTTTTTTTTCTTCACTTTTGAGTGAAAAATAGAAAAATAAATGTTTTGTCTTTTTCCCATAGCAAGACTTAGACTATAGGCCCTAATGGCGGTAATTTGTGTATTGAATGGGGTATATATGACCATTATTTTAGAGAACTATTGTAAACTACCAAAAGTTCTACACCGGACAGGATTGGGTTATTTATAAAATGGTCACCATGAGGAGAGTTGAGCCATTGGTCATGGGAGAGTTGAGCATAGGGAAAACATGTAGTAACATTTTGATTTTTGGACTAAAGGTGAAAAATGTATAATAAATGAGAGAAAATGTTATTTTGTGCCATGATGATAACAATTGAGCACCATATTTACTTTAAGGATTAATAAATCAAAAGTTGAAAAAATATGATTTTGTTTTTTTCACCAGCCATTGACTTATCATGCTGGCTCAACTCTCCTGAAATGGTGGCTCATCTCTCCCATACTGTAGGGAGAGTTGAGCCACTTTACCAATTTTTTTCAAACCTTTTATATAAATAGCCTTAACTGCTATCCCAACTGTTATTGTTTCACAACGAAAACAACACTCTACAGTTTTACTTACACTCATTTTTTACAGGTTTGTACTTTTCTTCTTCATATGGTGACACAAAATATAAAAATTGGCTCAACTCTCCCTCATCTCCCCTACATGTACGTATGCCTGGCGCACTGTACAGGCCGATGTCAATGTACATCGGTCCAGGCGCGGATCCAGCCAAGTTTAAGGGGGGGGGGGGGGGGGGGGGGGGGGCAAAAAGATAAACAATTGCTGGTACCATCCAAGCGGTGCTGGCACTGCCCTCCGAGCTAGCTATGCTCGGACAGGGGGTGTCTGAGGGGGGATGTGCCCCCACCGAAGTAGAACATTTTTCAATTCTCAAACTCATTTGGTGCGATCTGGTGTATACTTTTGACCAAAATGTTATCGAAAAGCCACCTATTCATTTCCAATAAATATTTTGTGTTTTATCAATGCACGAAAGAAGTTGAGCATTATATGTAAATACTGATATATTCTTGATTTAAGTATGCGTTCAAATCGCTCGAACTTGGCTAAAATCAGTACTTTTTTTATTAAAAAAAATACATTTTTGAACTTTGACCTCTACTTTCAAAGGAACGATGACTATGTATACACTCTTTTTTATTTCAGCAACTTTTCAATTTTGTCTTGAATCATTTCACGAAATGTGGAGACAATTGCTTGCATATTATGCTCTGTATGTTCCATTTATAGTGATGTCGGGTTTTAAGATTTTTTACTAAGTTCGCTAAATGGATAATATAGCGCGCTTCGTTGTCTCAGAATCTCCTGACATGGATTTTTGAATTCAAGTCAAATTTTGGTGTTTTCTTAACTCTGAACATAAATCTTAGGTCAAATTGAATAGCTAACACTTCAAGGGTGCCATTCATAATATCAAATTTTAAAAACAATGCTATTCTTAATGGTACAGGAAAAGGTAGCTCATTAACATAATTTCCGTGATACCCATCGTGTTGGAGAATGCGATTCATGAAACCATGTAGTATTTGTCCTCCCCGATAGGAATACTGCTGTTGGCATACTAAAAATGTGTGCTAAATACCCCCAATTACGCAAAACAAAACATCAGTCCCTAAACTTAGTTATAGCATATACCAAATGTAGCATCACTGTCCATTCAATGAACGTCATTTTTATATCGATTCCTATGGAACGCCGTTTGTAAACATTTGAACAATCATAACTTGTGTGTGTATATGTAACATTTGTGTGTATATTATTGGTTGTGCACACACAAATTATGATTGTTCAAAGATTTACAAACGGCGTACCATGGAACGCCGTTTGTAAATATTTGAACGTTCAAAAATTTACAAACGGCGTACCATGGTACGCCGTTTGTAAATCTTTGAACAATGAAATCCGTTATGTTGCCATGTATACATCCTGAAAAGTAGATATCAACATGGTGAGATCCGTTATCTTGCCATATATACATCCTGAAAATTAGATGTTGACATGATGAGATAAGCTATCTTGCCATATAAACATCCTGAAAAGAAGATTTTGACATGGTGAGATCCGTTATCTTGCCATGAATACATACTGAAAATTAGATGTTGACATGGTGAGATCCGTTGTGTCATCATGTATACATCCTGTGAAGTAAATGTTGACATGATGAGATCTGTTATCTTGCCATGTATACATCGTGAAAAGTAGATGTTGACATGGTAAGATCTGTTATCTTGCTATGTACAATTCCTGAATTGTAGATGTCGACATGGTGAAATCCGTTATGTTGCCATGTATACATCCTGAAAAGTAGATGTCAACATGGTGAGATCCGTTATCTTGCCATGTATACATCCTGAAAATTAGATGTTGTTATGATGAGATACGCTATCTTGCCATATAAACATCCTGAAAAGAAGATGTCGACATGGCGAGCTCCGTTATCTTGCCATGAATACATACTAAAAATTAGATGTTGACATGGTGAGATCCGTTATCTTGCCATATACACTTCCTGAAAATAGTTTTCGACATGGTGAGATCCGTTATCTTGCCATATATACATCCTAAAAATTAGATGTTGACATGGTAAGATCTGTTATCTTGCCATGTATACATCCTGAAAAGTAGATGTTGACATAGTGAAATAGGTTATCTTGCTATGTACAATTCCTGAATTGTAGATGTCGACATGGTGAAATCCGTTATGTTGCCATGTATACATCCTGAAAAGTAGATGTCAACATGGTGAGATCCGCTTTCTAAGTGCCATCATTCTTGGTCACTTGGCAACATAATTTATCTCGCCATGTTAACATATTTCCAGTATTATGGCGACATAATTTGAGTGAATGTTGACATCATAACATATGACATCTCCACATGTAAGGAAGATGTTGACATGGTGAGATCCGTTATCTTGCCATATATACATCCTGAAAAGTAGATGTTGACATAGTGAGATATGTTATCTTGCTATGTGCAATTCCTGAAAAGTAGATGTCGACATGGTGAGATCCGTTATATTGCCATGTATACATCCTGAAAAGTAGATGTTGACATAGTGAGATCCGTTATGTCATCATGTATACATCCTGCGAAGTAGATGTTGACATGATGAGATCTGTTATCTTGCCATGTATACATCGTGTAAGGAAGATGTTGACATGGTGAGATCCGTTATCTTGCCATATATACATCCTGAAAAGTAGTTGTTGACATAGTGAAATAGGTTATCTTGCTATGTACAATTCCTGAATTGTAGATGTCGACATGGTGAAATCCGTTATGTTGCCATGTATACATCCTGAAAAGTAGATATCAACATGGTGAGATCCGTTATCTTGCCATATATACATCCTGAAAATTAGCATAGCTATGCTAATTTTCAGCTAATTTTGAGATACTCGTAAAATGGCCGAAAAAACTTAAGAGAAGAAAAATAATATCTGGAAATCATTTACATCGAGAGAGCTTAGCCAACATACACTGACTAGTTGGAGAGAAAGTGTCTGTTGACACGACCCTTAAAAGATTGGAGTTCTTCTCTAGGATGTTGCCAACAACATTGTCTGAAACACTGTTCCAGGCTGCATGGATGAGGTTCTGTCTTAGCAGCACGTGCCCGGGGGGGGGGGGGGGGGGGGGGGGTACTCACGTATGTAATGTATACGAGGACGTGCCGCTCCAGTGGGTCGTTTTTTCATGAGACATCCTTAGCCATGGGTAGGCTTTTCAACTGAAAAATCCTTAGACATGGGTCTATTTTCGCGAAAATTTGCAAAAATTAGGTCTTTTTTCCGATAATTTGCGAAAATTTTGTCTAAAATGAAGCAAAACACCTAAAAATGGGTACCGATTTTTCCAAAATCACCCTTAGAAATGGGTAGGGGTTTTGAATCTCCAGCGGCACACCCCCGACCAAACCAAATCTGGATCCGGGAGCACTTGCTGGCAGTCGGCAATGAAAGGGCACTGAGCTGGCATTGCAACACTGTAAGCATGGAGGGGAGCAACGCTGCTAAATCTTGTGGAGAGTGGTTGGTATGCATTGATATTGATAGATCTATATATATTACATGGCTTTCTTGAGCAGATAGCACCCATACATTACATTGCTTTCTTCAGCAGATAGCGGCCGATTACATTGCTTTCTTCAGTAGATAGCACCCATATATTATATACATTGCTTTCTTCAGTAGATAGCAACCATATTACTATCGTCATCAGATATAACATCCATATCACAATAATTATTTACGTTACTTAACTTTACAGAAAATTAAAATGTTTATTTACCAAAATGTTTAATGTTACCTGAAACTGCGATGTGAACAATTATTGTGATTTTAGCACTAGAGATCTGCCACATCAAGTAATTTGGTATTGACGTTGATTTTTTAATTTTATTATCTTAAAGACAAGTTCACCTCTTTAAAAATTGTCAGTCTTGACATTATATTTCACGCATTATTTGGTCTTAAAACAGCATTTAAGATTTTTGTCTAGGATTTTCAACTAAAAAACACACATAAAAAACACCACAACAAACAAACTCATAATGTGGCTAAATATGCATAGGTGGCATACGTGAAACAAATTATTTACTAAATATCAAAACGATGTCGTATCTACCGATAATGTATAAACAATATAAATACACACATTTCAAATTTGAAAAAGTTGATAAATATAATGAGGTGTTAGATCAATAAAATTCATTTTGAGTTTAGACCTATTAGACACTGTTTCCCATCCGCTTTCATTTGCATTTTTACTTTGATGTTAAGAGATGATAATGAACAAACAAAGAATACGATTGTATTATTTTCCTGGATTTAGTACATGGATATGACATTAATAATATGTTATAAAATAATTAAATGCACAATCCTCGATATGCGTTGATATTGGTTGCGACCACTGTTTTGAAATGGCAATAAAAGATAATGATTAACTTTAAATGTCACTCCGTCCCTTTTACAAACTTGAAACAGTATTTCAACTGTCCTTGATCAGGCTTCTAAAATTATTCAGACAAATAAGAGTCCGATCTCGCCCATAACTAGCTGGCGTACAATTCATCAGATACTACAGTCCCTCAGTGTCACACGTCGGCACATATAGTTGAATACCGTGCTATGACTAATGACTTTGGATTTACGAGCGAATAGCTGCATTCCGGAGTAAATTCCTAAAACGGACTCGCGTCTATTTCCTCCAAAAATAGTCATGATCAATAGGAATCGAACTCGAGGTGGCAACTCAATTCAATAACGACACAAAGACACGCGTTAATGGGTTCGCCATGAATTCAATAGAGAAGTGTTGCTATAATAGTACATACCGCACTCAATTTAGGCATTGGCACTTTATTTTGCTTAATTAAAGCTAATTAGCACACGATTTTAATATGCCAACAGCGATATTCTTATCGAGGAGACAATACCCCACATGTCTATACCAATCGCATGCTCCAACACGATGGGTATCACGAAATGTCTTACGGGAAGCCCTTTTCTCGGGATTTACACTGTACCATAACACTTTCCACGCGGCAGACAAGCGTGGTTAAGCGTTCAAATCGCTCGAACTTGACTAAAATCAGTACCTTTTAATAGGCATAGCACACATAACATTCAAATGATTGAGACATGTACAAATTGGATTCAAATGAAAGATTGCAATGAAAGATTTATTTTCCAAAAAGAATTATGACAATCGGTCAATGCATTCTTGTGGTACGGTGTTTTGAGATACTCGTAAAATGGCCGAAAACCTGCCAAAAACAGTAACAATGCCCACAAATATAATTTATCAGGATTTAGAGAGCTCAATTTGTTAATAATGTAA
Source organism: Ophiura sarsii (assembly GCA_035610835.1). Taxonomy (NCBI): domain Eukaryota; kingdom Metazoa; phylum Echinodermata; class Ophiuroidea; order Amphilepidida; family Ophiuridae; genus Ophiura; species Ophiura sarsii. Next base: position 18,223,016 of record CM069447.1, read on the forward strand.
CATTCAAAACACCATTTACACATATTTCTTTAACAATTGAATATCTATATACCATGTTAAATTAAAAAATATGGTAAAATTATATTGCATTAAGCTAAAATAACCTAGTGAAATTGGTCATTTTGACCAGTTTTACTGACTGCAATCAAAAAAGTGAATAAGTCCAGCTAATTAATATGCGTAAATGTTATAAATCCAGATGTGAATGGTGTATTGCAATCAAACTTGGTATTATGGCTAATTGTATACCCAATCTTTTAAACTATAATTTAGTTTCATAAGCTCATTAAATATGCAAATTATCTAATTATCTATTCAAGTCATTGATATGCAAATGAGCAATGTCCGACAATTTTTTCCCATCATAAGAGTGATCGGTAATAGATCTATAACATGTATACCCAATTTGATTGACAAATATTGATGGATTTAGAAATTAAACAAGCTTTTCCATTTCTTAAATACCCATATTCAAATTCTCAGTCTTTTCCTCACAGTAGGCACTCAAAGGATGCAAAACTGAGCATATCACTAAATTGATTGAAGTGTTTAGTACAATATCTCAGGTTAGGTTTATTTAAATCGGCCCAATATATTCAAGTCAGAGCCAATTTCAAAAATTGGTAAAAACAGTCATAACTAAAAAACCTGATGATAAGTATTTATACCTGATCAAGGTTATATAGTCCAAGGTCATGACTACCATATATGGCAAGCTCACTGCCCTACAATGAGTGCCTCTCGTGAGGATAATTAATTTTATATAGGGATGTTTTTCAAAGTGGAGCTGCATACATTATATGAAAAGATTGTTTTGCATAAGGGCTTACAGACCACTCCTACATGTTACTCATTTTGCATGATTAATTAATCCAAATATTGTATGGCTGTCTTCATAACTTGGATTAGTGCATCCATGCACGCCAATTGAGGCAACAATACAAAACCACATTCCACATCGTGAATAGCCCATCCATTCAATAATGCAAAATGAGTAACAGGTAGAAGTGGATGTAGGGCTTTATGCAACACAGCTTTTCATATGTTGTTGTTCACTGGTGTAATGCTCCCAGTGGCAGACTCTGTGTGTGTGCATTGTGCTATGCCTACTTTTAATACAAAAATACATTTTTGAACTTGGACCTCTAATTTCAAAGGAACGATGACTATGTATACACTTTATTTTATATCAGCAAATTTTCAATTTTTTCTTGAATCATATCACGAAATGTGGAGACAATTGCTTGCGTATTAGGCTCTGTATGTCCCATTTAGCCATGTCGGGTTTTAAGATTTTTTACTATATTTTTAAACACACAAAAAATAATCATATTTAGGCGTGCGTGCAAATTACTCGTAGGCCTAACTTGCATTAAATCCTCAATTTTACAGCGGCAAAATTCGGTAGCCTGTCGACGGTATTATTTCTATCCACTTGAACCCCTACACCCTCCCCCACGACCCCTCCCCAGAGTTCGACACATCATAGCACGCCATATACTGATGGGGCCCGACTGCATCGATACTGATTTTTCTCTTCTTGATTTAAAAAAATAAATAAAAAATGACCTC
>CM069447.1:18224687-18266769 GCA_035610835.1 Ophiura sarsii
TGCCTGGTTTAATATCTCAGCCTGTTTCTATTTCCAAGAAAAACTGGCTTGAATTTCGATCGCCCTATTCCCGCTACAATGAAGAAATGACGCCGACTGCCACAGTGGCGTAGCTCAGGGGGTGGGGGGGGGGGGGGGCAGGGGGGGCAGTTGCCCCCCCTGACAGATTGTTTTTGAGCCCCCGCCCCCCTTTGTGCCCCCGCCCCTCTCTTTGGATATAGTGTTTATATGCGGGGTAACCATTTAAAAATGACCATTTTAGCCTGGTGTTTAAAAATAAATGACCATTTTTGTTGAAAAACTGCTTAAAACCCTGAGGATTGGCCAATATTTGTTGACTACAGTGCTTTTTTGACTGGTAAACTTTGTGTCCGTGCGAATTTTTTTGACCGTGCGAATTTTTTTGACTTCACCCCCCCCCCCCCCCCTCTGAAATTAGCTTGCATTGCCGTGGCGTTTTCAAATTACGTGCCATGACTGTTTTGGTGCGATCTCGCAAGTGCGTAATAAGTCTTACTCTTCTGATTTGAAGAAAACGTTCGTTACAATAGACTTGTAAAAGATCTTTGCATTAGTCTACGGATGGAGTGTGGGGGGGGGGGGGGGGGGGGGGGGGTAACAAAGATTAAGAAAAGTTGTTTATGAAATGGGACCAGGTTGTACTCAAAATAGACTTCAATTTAATACTGCCACTATTAAAAATTTACCAATAGAACAAGCTGATCTGGTTGCCTGTAGGAGGGTCGGTCAATAAGTAATGAAAGTGATCATAGCTAGTTATCGAATATCAGCAGTATGTAATTTTTAAGTAATAATATGCTATCAGCAGTAAATAGCAAGTTAATGTATAAGGCTACCAGCCGAATTTAGCATGTGAATACAATGCTATCAGCAATAAATAGCAAGTTGTTGAATATAATATTATCAGTAGTATATAACAATGCTATCAGCAGTATAGATATCAAGTGAATGTATAATGCTATCAGCAGTAGATAGAAAGTGAATACATTGCTATCAGCAGTAAATAGCGAGTTAAATAGTACTGTCAGCACTATAACGAGCGAGTACAATATGCTATCAGCAGTAGAGAGCACTATGTAGAATACTATCAGCAGTAAAAATAGCGAGTGGAACATAACACTTATCAGCAGTAGATAACAAGTGAATATATCAGCAGTAGATAGCAATTGAATGAATAATGCTATCAGCAGTAAATAGCAAGTGAATTCATTGCTGTCAACAGTAGACAGCAATAGAATAAAATACTATCAGCAGTTATAGCAAGTGAATACAATATCACCAGTACATATAGTAAGTGAACATAACGATATCATCCGTAGATAGCAAGTGAATATATCGCTAGTATTCACTTGCTATCTAGCTGCTGATAGCAAGAATAGCATTGTCTTAATTTGCTATCTACCAGGGGCGTCAATCCTGGGTGGACGAGGGGGACATACCCCACCCCCCCCCCCCCCCCCCCCCCCCCATGTTTTGAGGTGGGGTGGACATAATATCAACGCGGTGCATAATTTACACCTACCTTCATTAACAACAATTCAGTTACAATTTATTTTTATTTTTGGACGGGCAACTTATGTCCACCCCACATTTAAATGTGGATTGAAGCCTCTGCTATCTACCACTGCTGATAGCTTATACATTCACCATTATATTTACTTGCTATTTACTGCGCTGGTAGAACTGTATTCTCTTTTTTCTCATATGGTGATTCCAAATCGAGGGTTGAGCGCCAGAAGGCCTTAACTCGAAAAAGGCTATTTCAGATAATTAACTTTGAATATTTGGGACCCATTGCAACACACTGTAGCACCCAACTCATACCTCTGATTATATTCAAAAAAGTGTTAATGTTATAGACGTTATTCATAATTGGCGATTTCAGACTAAAGAGGGAGACATACTCGATGTGACGTCACTAATCCTAACGAAAGCGAGGCCCATCGTGGTAAACAACCCTCTTAGCCAAAAAACGTCAATGAATAACGTCTATCAATGAACCAGTTATTATTTTTTATTTGAGATAACTATTAATCACGACAATATTTATTATTAATTAAGAAATGCTTGATACGGCCTTTTGGCACTAACTGAATTTGCACTAATTTGAGTTACTGCTTTAGAGTCACCTTTTTTTGTATAAGATTGACATGTTTAAAGGCAAGCACTTAATGGCATATTATGTGAGTTTTCCAGGGAGCGCCCTCTATTCATGATTTTTTTAGAAAGTAGATTTTCTTGCAGATTTACATTTCTGATCATAAATCGTACATACATTCCAAGTTACAGAGCGATACAATTCATAATTACCTCAAAATCATGGTTTTAGAGTGAATTTAGACTAGAGTAAAATAAGTTTTCGGACATCCGACAGTTTATTTTCACTCTAAAACCATGATTTTGAAGTAATTAAGAATCGTATCGCCCTGTAACTTGGATTGTATGTACGATTTATGATCAGAAATGTAAATCTGCAAGAAAATCTGCTTTCAAAGTTTTTTTGGATGTTGAGGGCGTTCCCTGGAAAGATCACATACAGACTGTAACAAAAAAAGTTATACAATCGCAATTTTATTTTTAATCCAATGTTAAAATCATGCAATATCAAAACTGTTTACACTCTGTGTTAAATTCCGTTTTGGCTACCAGAATCATTTTATTTGGTCTTTTGAACTACTTGCGTTTAATATTTATGACTAATCTACTAAGTCGTCTAGAAATCGGGTTGGGCCACTTTCACAATATCATACAATCTTATATCTTGTATAAATTAAATGGTTAGGGTATCATGCAAGGAACAATATAATTTCTTTTCAAATAGTTTTATTTAATTTGAATAAATAAATTCATGAAATAAATAAATAATATTTGTAAAGACATAACCTTCTTTGTTATACTTTTAACCACTTGAAATGAACATTGTCTAACAGGAGCGCTTTACTGCTATGTTCCTGGTTCGATTCCATTCATATTCATCCCAGTGGTTTTACCATTGATTAAACCGAAGTGGCCCAGGTGATTTCATGACTACTTTAGACAATTGATCATATCTCTGCTTACCGACCATCGATTGTCATGAAACAAAGCTTACTAGTATTCGAAAGCTAAGAAAATTCCTCTTGCATCCCATTAAAGCTCGAAACAGAAATTGTACGGGAGATATTTTTAATACTTTTTTCAAACTGTATAACTTTTTTTGTTACAGCCTGTACAGTACATTTCAGAACTGAATTTCATTATATTCTTGTATATTTTCATGCTTTTTAACTTAAATGTTGTACAGGTTGGCAATTGGTATGATGATCATAAGCCTCTATTCACTCATTATGTCAATTCAGTGAGCACCAGATGGACGTAAGTCTGAGTTAAGGCCTTCTGGCACTGACTGAAACCTGTTAGTACATTGAGTTGGGCTACGTGGAATTGGCCATTATCTTCAATTAAGTGTGTTTACCTCGAAATATGGTAATTAAATTCAATAATTTTGACATTTTTGAAACATTTTGTGAAAGTTTGGAATGTCGTCTGCAGACGCCTGCGCGTGGAAAGTGTTAACAGAGTGAATCTGAAAAAAGAAACACAAAAGAGAAACAAAGCCTCAAGAACCACCTAGTTTGTTCTTCTTCATATCATTTATTCCATTTAATCCTATTCAGATAATACCACCTCTATTCCAAATAACCTCATTTCACATGCACAGTTTAACAAGACTAGGCGCACGCCTATAGATCTGGTCGGATATTTGAATGTTAAAACATGTTTTTGTCTTGTAAGGGGGCTGGCATTTTCTTCGGAAGGGGGGGGGGGGGTCATAAAATTATTTCATTGAAAATGGGGGGGGTCACAAATTTATCAAAGCATGCTTTCTGAAATGTGTGTTGTGGGGGGGGGTCACAAATAATGGACTGTATTGGTAGGGGGGGTCATAAAAATATGCAGCTCTTGGATAGGGGGGGTCATGAAAAAATTGTCTGGGTCTATCCACATTTTTGGGACCCCCCCCCCCCTTCCGAAGAAAATGCCAGCCCCCTAATATGGCAGAATATAATTATGTAATTTGGAAAGTGGTGTTATGGTACTATTTTTTTAAACTGTGTTTATGTTTATACAAGATTGATTAGGATAAATTATATTTATATGCAGTGGCGTAACTAGACTTTTTCATTGGGGGGGGGGGGCGCAGGAAGGGGCAGTGACTTGAAATGGGGGTGGCTTCTAAGACAATCCTAGATTTTTGAGTAAAGAGATGCGCGCATAGCGCGCAAATTTTTTTTGTTGACTTTACAGCTATTTTTTGCACGATTGAGCTACATTTTGGCTCTAAACAAGCTTGTACCAAAGAATATTTCATTTTGAGAAGACATGCGTATTGCGCGAAATTTTTTCATATGTGTACTTTTGACCATCATAATTCCATGATTCCTTTCGTCAAATGAACCGACAGTGCCAATCTCAATCGACACGACGTCATTATTGGGGGGGATTTGGTGTGTACTTTTTTTGTAAATTTCATTTACAGCTTTACTTGATTTCATTTTTTTTGGGGGGGGGGGGGGCAAGCGGGGGGCCTACGCCACTGATTATATGTTAGTATATTTTAACAGGCCCACGGTCTAAATGTATCCCTCAAAGGGTGTATGGTTCCATAACAGGCTCACGGTCTAAATGTATCCCTCAAAGGGTGCATAATTCCATAACAGGCCCACGGTCTAAATGTATCCTTCAAAGGGTGAATAGTTCAATAACAGGCCCACGGTCTAAATTTATTCCTCAGGGGGATGCATGGTTCCATAACAGGCCCACAGTCTAAATGTATCCCTCAAAGGGTGCATGGTTCCATACAGGCTCACGGTCTAAATGTATCCCTCAAAGGGTGCATGGTTCTATAAACGGCCCACGGTCTAAATATATTCCTCAAAGGATGCATTATTTCATCACAGGCCCACGGTCTAAATGTATCCCTCAAAGGGTGTATATTCTATAACAGGCCCACGGTCTAAATGTATCCTTCAAAGGGTGAATAGTTCAAAAACAGGCCCACAGTCTAAATGTATCCCTCAAAGGGTGCATGGTTCCAGTGGCGTACCCAGCTTTTGGAAACTGGGGGGGGGGGGGGGGGGGGGCACGACGATACCTACAAAAAAAATTACAGCCTCAATTTTTTTGTGTTAAACTTGCACAATTTGTTTCCAGTCAGCAGCTGAAATCTTGATAAGTGGGGGGAGGGGGAGGTAGCGATGAAGTTTTCCGCATAACCGGCCAAAACAAATCGCATGGTCAAAATTGCAAATCTACTGACGGAGGGTCGTTTTTACCGACACACATAGTTGATGCCCGGTATTGCTTTAAAATGGCGACGACCGATGCAATTACACGATTTTGGTGAAGTGACCGAAAACAAGGCGCTGACCGAAAACTGGCGACTTTACCCTACCTACCTTCAATCGTGACAAAACGGATTGAATAAAAAAATCACCTCTTTCAGAAAGAAGTCAACGACCTCATTATGTAGTGAAACTAAAAACCTTTTCGGCATTTTTCTTGGAACGAAGATGTATAACCGTCACGTAATATGCAGAGTGACCCCCTCCTTCCCTGGATAAGACTATTGAGAATGCAAATACAAGCTTAACTTGTCAACAAATTCACAATTATTTATTGGTCATCACAAGTTCAAAATCCAATAGTGTATTCAAAAAATTGAAGAAAAAAAACATGATTTAATTTGGAATTGCCAGATCAATCTTTGCATTTTGCATAGTTAAAACAGTTGCCATCACGAATCATTAGAAATCATACAAATTGTGTGCTACTTGAACTCTGAACAGAATACCTACATATCGTCAGCCTGCTTCGATAATTGCCTAACTCATTTGTTCTAGTTCTTAGAAAACAACAAAAGTATGAAACCTGTTACCTGTGTACCTGTTACTCATTTTGCATTATTGATGGATGGATAGGCCTATTCATTATGTGGAATGAGTCTTGTATTGTTGATGCCTCAATTGGCGTGCATGGATGCACTAATCCAAGTCATATAGAAACAGATGAACACAGCCATACAATAATTTGATTAATTCCATGGATTTGTCAATGCAAATTCAATAATGCAAAATGAGTAACATGTTGGAGTGGTCTGGTGGCCCTTTTGCAACAAAGCTCTTCATTTATCAACACTTTCGATTGGTCAATGACTTAGGTATTATAAAAGCATGTGCATAATGTAATGAAGTCATGATTTATGCAAAAAACTCAATTTTGCTGAAAAGTGAGTTAGGCAATTATCGAAGCAGGCTGACGATATATAATATGTATGACAAACATTTATTTATGAATCTAAAACCCAAGATATTTGCTTGAATGATAAATACAAAGGAAATACTTCTGCTGAATGGGATGAGGATTTCCAGGGGTGGACTTCAGCCCCCTCCAACCTGCCCCATTGGGCAAAAAAAAAAGTTGACTTGCCCTTTTAGTTAGGGCCAGAGTCTGGGTCGGATGGTCGGATTTTTTTAATTTTAAATTTAAACAGGGATATACTACACAAAAAAAGTGTTTAAAGATTTTTTGTTGTTGATTTTTTGTTGCTGTTGATTTTTTATTTTTTAACAAGCAGATACTACTCAAAAACAGGTGGTTTGGTTTTTTTTACTTTGAAAAAACCCAAATAGCAACCCTAGATTTCCGAAAATGCGGGTCGGTCGGAAAGGGCAAGTCAACTTTTTCAAGCAGGTAATAGACACTTCACCCTATAAGTACAGGGTGTCCCAAAAGTTTTGATATCTTTTTAAAGCTTTGTAAAATGAACACATGTAACCAGTCACATCAAAAAAGGACATGTTGTCGGCCAACACAGTTTTGAGATAGAGGCCAATATATTTGGCTAAATATAAAGAAAAATAAGAAAAGGCTTGTTTTCTTCTCACACAAGTGTAGGGTAAAGTCGCCAGTTTTCGGTCAGCGCCTATTTTAGGTCACTTCGCCAAAATCGTGTAATTGCATCGGTCGTCGCCATTTTAAAGCAATACCGGGCATCAACTATGCGGCAGTTTTTTAGCCGGCAGTTTATAACGACGAGGTCATTTTCATTACACGATTTGGCCGAAGTGACCGAAAATAGGCGCTGACCGAAAACTGGCGACTTTACCCTACATTAAAACGTTGGTTAATTTGTCCACAATAAATTAATCGTTTAGCCGCATTGACACTTTCCACACTGTAGGACTCTGTAGACGACATTCCAAAATGTCACAAAAGGTTTCAAAAATGTATTAATTATTGAATTTCATTATCATGTTTGGAATCACCATGAAAAATGCATGGAAATAAGTACAAACATGCCTAGTATTAGTTCAGTAATCCTTGAGATAGACCTTGAAAGTTGGGAGAGGTTTCTAAAAAATCTGTTTCGTATAATATGGTAAAACTAATAGCCGCGTGAAAAGTGTTAAGACATTGTAAGATGCGCGGCAATATGGTTCATTTAGGGATGACATAATGACATGTGTGGTTGAAATAGTGATGAAAAATATGTAGGAAATGTTGACATTATTTCAACAATAAAAGATACACAAATGGCATTAAATTGTACAAGTTCAGTAGGGGAGAGCGGGGCGTATCAATCTTTCATTTAATGTCAATAGGTCATCAATCTTTTTAATTGATGTCTCTATAGTTTAATCAGTTCCAAATTGGCAAGAAATATTCGGTTTTTATCTCTCCGCACACGGTTTTGGCCGCATGAACGCTTCACGCAAATAATGCACAGTGCGCTTGTTGGCTTCATGTGCGCCCACGTCCTACTGTATTCATTCGCTGCTGTAAGGAGGCTTTGCCAATTTGGAACTGATCAAACTACAGGCCATTTCAAATGAAAATGGGGCAAACACTGCCGGCTCTCCCCTATATCTATCAGCTACCAGTAATAGGATCCTTTTATCGAGGTAAAACGTTTTCCATTAAATAATGATTTCGAAAAAGACAACTAAACATGAAACTGAGTAACCATGAGGTATATAATTCTACATTTTATATTTGTTTTAACCCCCTGAGAACTACCGGCCGATTGGTCAGAAAGACGGATACATCATTTATTGCACCAATGAGAGACATTGTTAGAATAATTGTATCCCTGATAAAGACCGGAGTGAACTATTTTAGAAGCAGTATTTCAATTGGTTATTCAAATGAGTATATCTGGAAATTAACCAATCATAAGCATTGTTAAATAGACAGTAAATTAGGTAGTGCCCAGGGGGTTAAAAGAAGAGAGGAGGGGATTATTAATCATACTGTACTGTGTGTTTTTATATTGGCGATTCGTAGCTTTACAACAGACCTATGCACTAAAGAAATATATTTGTGTGCATATTATTTTCGCGGTAGCTGGTTCGAGCATGAAAATGTTGCACAAAATATGTCCACTTTTACAGTACATAACAACTAAGGTATAACAATATGAACAAATTCCCAGGGTGGGCAAATCCCATACAGTTCAAAACTAGATCCTGTAAAAAAGTATATTGCCTTATCTTTTCATGTGTAACGGGTGCCATTTTGAATTTCCATCATGAGGGGACATTTAGAGGTATGACGTGTTTTTTTCCGGAACTACTCGAAAAAGAATTAAGGCAGCTACGATCGCGTACTGTAGCCGTGTCTCACTCCGCATTAGCAGGTTTCAAATATGTGGAAAGAGGGACGCTTTCCGGATGCTCACATGCATTTTCAATAATATACAGACGGCATTGCATACCTCCACATTTGTCCCCATGATGGAAAAACAAAATGGCGGCGCATCGAATCTAGTTTATAAATCTGTAGCAAATTCCTATCTTGCCCACTTCTGGTCCCACTTAGACAATGATTCAAAATATTGGTGAATTTTCACCAATTATTTAATATCAAAAAAAGTTCAAACATTTTCAGAAAATGGATTAAAACATTCTCAAATTCTCAATAAATTGCATGTTTTTTTCTTAATAATTAGGTGAATTCATAAATCACTGAAGACCAATTCGAGAACTTATTTTTAACATAATGCAGTTCCCTCATGCTTTTGGGTGTTTTTTCTTATAAATGGAATTTTCAGTCTAAAATAGCATTTATAAGCCTTTTTCCTCACCTCAGAATTTACCATTAAAAAATGCAGCTAAAATCGCTTTAAAAAGAGAATGCTTGCAACCTGAAGCAGGAAACCAACATTTAAAAAACAATCTGAACAATTTAAACTGAAATTTTATTTTGTACTCTTTTCATTACATGTTTCAACATACAAAACAAAATGGGATAAGAATACTGATGGTAACTTTAAAACAACATTGCGCTATTCCAGTTGAACTACATACACCCCCTGGAAGACATGGTCTTAATCTTGTCCCACAGGGGAGTGTGAAGTTCAAATGGGATTACCTGAATGGGTGACTCCATTTGAAATCTACACTCCCTGTGTGCAGAACACTTTCCACGTTGGCAATTAATTTTACCATTATACAAAACAGATTTTTCTGAAACCTTTCCAACTTTCAAGGTCTATCTTAAGGATTACCGGTACTGAACCAATACTAGGCATGTTTGTACTTATTTTAATGCATTTCTCATGGTGATTCCAAATATGGTGATGGAATTCAATAATTGTGAGATTTTTGAAACATCTTGTGAAATTTTGGAATGTTGTCTGCAGACGCCTGCCGCGTGGAAAGTGTTAAGGTCATGTCTTCCATGGGGGTGTATGGAGTTCAATATCGCAGTATACCCTACCACTGCATGTCTTCAATGGGGACTTTTAAAGAATGACCCATTCACTTACACAGTGAGGAATACAAAATGGTAGGGTATTCTAAAGCTTACCCAAATACTGCAAGTCACAACTTGCGAATCCCCCTGGCCGGTTGATTCACCTAAATGGGGTCAAAGGTCACATATAGGTCATTAGAGGTCAATCTGGGTACACCCCATGAGCATCTCAAGTCCCCCTAACCCAAAGATTATTTTACCAAGTTTGGTTGAGGTTGAAATCTGACTTTTCATATGAGGAGAGCACTGAACAGGCTGAACCTAACCAAAAAGGCTAACCAAAAAGGGAACACACAGTCCTATATTTGTTTTACATTGTGAAGTACCATATCGGCTTCATTATCTTGCTTACAAGAGTAAAAGTGCCATCAAATAGAAGTTATAAATAGAGTTCAACAATATGTGATTTGTTCAAATAGCTGTTATTTTGCAACCGTGAGGTTATTTGTAACGATATTTTCAGCATAGATGGTCAAGATCATATAGTTGATAAATACTGAAAAAGATTTTTTTTAAATCTACAGAATTTCAAAAAAAAATGGCTTCAAAAACCTGTCAACGTTTTATTGAACCACCCTGTACTATAATATACATTTCGCAGTGCTTGTCTCATGTAAACAAATTGTTAAAAAGATATCGCATTTCAAATAGCATTTTTACTATAATTTTTATTTTATTTAAAAAAGCATTTCGCATAGACTTTTTCAGGTTTCTTCTGAGACAGTTTTTTGTGTGTAAATATAATACAGCATGATAATCACATATCATTGATTATAAATGTGTAGATATATTCAAAAATAAAAATAATGCTATGTGAAACTGACACGCTCCTTATAAATGTGCAAACAACATGATTTTTAAATAAGCTACTGTATAAAATGAACATACTCTATCCATACAAGTTTGAAAAGTATACAGTAAAATTAAGATGATAAAATATGTAACATGTTTCATGAAAGTTTTTGGATGATACATAAAATAATGCATTGTGAAACTGACACGATCGTAAGTTATTGTATAAAATGAACATATGAAGAGCTTTTTTGCATAAGGGCTTACAGACCACTCCTACATGTTACTCATTTTGCATTATTAATTAATCAAATTATTGTATGGCTATCTTCATGACTTGGATAAGTGCATCCATGCACGCCAATTGAGGCACCAACAAATCAAGCCACATTCCACATAATGAATAGCCAGCCATCCATTCAATAATGCAAAATGAGTAACAGGTAGAAGTGGATGTAGGCCCTTTTGCAAGACAGCTCTTCATATACTCTATCCATATACAAGTTTGAAAAGGTACAGAGTAAAATTGCGATGATAAAATATGCAACATGTTTCATGCAAGTTTTTGCATGATACATAAAATAACGCATTGTGAAACTGACACGATCATTATTACTATGTAAACATGATTTTGATAAAGTTATTGTATAAAATGAACATTATACTCTATCCATATACAAGTTTGAAAAGTACAGAGTAAAATGATGATGATAAAATATGTAACATGTTTCATGCAAGTTTTTGCATGATACATAAAATAACACATTGTGAAACTGACACGATCATTATTACTATGCAAACATGATTTTGATAAAGTTATTGTATAAAATAAACATTATACTCTATTCATATACACGTTTGAAAAGTACAGAGTAAAATTGAGACGATAAAATATGTAACATGTTTCATGCAAGTTTTTGGATGATACATAAAATAACGCATTATGAAACTGACGCGATTGTTATTAATATGCAAAAAATATGATTTTTAAATAAGTTATTAAAGGTGAATGTTCTGATCACTTCTTTTTGGCTTACAATTTTTTTTTACATCTAGATATTTTGATATCAAAAGAATCCCCATATTTTTCTCAGTATGTCTGTAAAATCTGAAGGGGCCAGAAATGTTCCATTTAGAAATTATAGGGTAAAATGTGGTGAATTACTGCCAATGGTGGTTAACCACCCACCAGTTTGTGTACTACTCAATGGGCAAATTTCTTGTAACCTTGTGTTTCTAAAATAAGAACCATTGGAGTAAAGCAACTCAAACTTTGGAATGTGACAATTTTAAGGATGACCTTTCATGTAAAATAGAAAACATCTAGATGAAAATCAGGCCAGCAATCAGAACATCTTAATTTAAGTTAAATTAACCCCTAACATATACAAGTTTGAAAAGTACAGAGTAAAATTAAGATGATAAAATATGTAACATGTTTCATGCAAGTTTTTGGATGATACATAAAATAACGCATTGTGAAACTTACACAATTTTATTAATATGCAAAAAATATGATTTTTAAATAAGATATTAAAGGTGAATGTTCTGATCACCTTTTTTTGTTGGCTTATGATTTTTTTTTCACATCTAGATATTTTGATATCTAAAGAATCCCCATATTTTTCTCATTATGTCTGTAAAATCTTAAGGGGTAGGGCCAGAAATGTTCCATTTAGAAATGTGGTGAATTACTGCCAATAGGGATTAACCCGTCAGTTTGTGTACTACTCAATGGGCAAATTTCTTGTAACCTTGTGCTTCTAAAGTAAGAACCATTGGAGTAAAGCAACTCAAACTTTGGAATGTGACAATTTTAAGGATGACCTTTCATGTAAAATAGAAAACGTCAAGATGAAAATCAGGCCAGCAATCAGAACATCTTACTTAATTAACATTATACTCTAACATATACAAGTTTGAAAAGTACAGAGTAAAATTAAGATGATCAAATATGTAACATGTTTCGTGCAAGTTTTTGGATGATACATAAAATAATGCATTGTGAAACTGACAAGATTGTTATTACTATGCAAACAACATGATTTTTAAAAAGTTTTTGTATAAAATGAACATTATACTCTATTTATATACAAGTTTGAAAAGTACAGAGTAAAATTGAGATGTAAAATATGTAACATGTTTCGTGCAAGTTTTTGGAAGATACATAAAATAACGCATTGTGAAACTGACATGATCCTAATTAATATGCAAACAGCATGATTTTTAAATAAGTTATTGTATAAAATAAACATATACTCACTTTATCCATAAGTTGAAAAGTACAGAGTAAAATTGAGATGTAAAATATGTAACATGTTTCATGCAAGTTTTTGGATGATACATGAAATAACGCATTATGAAACTGAAGCGATCGTTATTAATATGCAAAAAATATGATTCTTTAAATGATGCGGCAATGGATCCAACAAAGCCCGAAGATCAGTTTGTCGTTATGTCGGTATATAGGATCTGTTTGGAGACAATCCTCCATAAATGTAGCGGCCATACTGATCCAAATTTGAACCAGGCTCTAAATCATTCCCAGAATATTGCAACCGACGCCGTTCCTCCTCGGTCAACCGTAATCCACCTCGAATCTGATGCTGAAGCAGCAAGTGCTGCGTTACACGAGACTCTAACAGCACATCGTCCGCAAATCTGGCCGGTTCGCTACCGAATAGGCCAACACCCTGCCGGTGCAGCATGGACTCCCTGGCCTCTAGAACTCTTCTAAAGGACTCATGTTGTTGCAACATGATGGACTCCCTGGCATCTAGAACTCTTCTAAATGACTCATGTCGTTGCAGCATGGAATCTCTGGCCTCAAGCACTCTTCTGCACGACTCATGTCGTTGCAGCACGGAATCCCTGGTCTCTAGCGCCCTCCTGCATGACTCGTGTGGTTGCAGCCCGGAATCCCTGGCCTCTAGCGCCCTCCTGCATGACTCGTGTGGTTGCAGCATGGAATCCCTCAAATCTAGCGTCCTTCTACATGACTCGTATGGTTGCAGCACGGAATCCCTGTCATCTAGCGCCCTCCAGCATGACTCATGTGGTTGCAGCACGGAATCCCTGTCATCTAGCGCCATCCTGCCTGACTCGTGTGGTTGCAGCACAGAATCCCTGTCATCTAGCGCCCTCCTGCATGACTCGTTCGGTTGCAGCACAGAATCCCTGGCCTCTAGCGCCCTCCTGCATGACTCGTTCCCCCTGAGCTGTGTGATGACGCTTTGCAGGTTGTCTGCTAGATGCTCAAGATGCTGCAGCAGATTGAGACGCTGATCTGCAACCCTTACCTATGGATGAGAGAATGACAAATTGAGGGGGAAACAGGAAGTGTCAAAAAATACATGACATTGGGTATCTAAAAATATCCCCCAACCGTTACACCGCCTACCCCAGAGTTGACCGGACTTAAAGGTATATTATGTGATCTTTTCCAGGAGACCCCCTCAATCCTTCAAAAAAAGTTTGAAGCAGATTTTCTTGCAGATTCTGAGTTACAGAGCAATATGATTGCTAAATATTATCTCAAAATCATGGTTTTAGGGTGAATTTAGAGTAAAAAAATGAAGTTTATTTTCACTCTAAAACCATGATTTAGAAGTAATTAGGAATCTTATCGCATTGTAACTTGGAATGTATTTACGATTTATGATCAGAAATGTAAATCTGCTTCAATTTTCTTTTTTGAGGATTGAGGGCGTCCCCTTGAAAAGATCGCATAATATACCTTTAGAGTAGTCAAAGAATGTGCACACATCAGTCATAGTAGTGTTTTGCATGTAAGTTCTGGTCACAAAGGCAAAACATTAACAGATGTGGTTTATTCTCATTCTACAAAAATAAATCCTACTTTTAAGAAACGCTCGGATATATTCATTTTATATGTAGGTCTGTGTAAAAAGCTTAAAATCGTAAAAATTAAAATTGTTAAAAATGTGCCAAAATTTCCACTTTTACAATATGTGTTTTAGTACTCTCTCCAAGTTAAGGCAGCCCATGGATGTTCATAGAGCTGGCCATTTTGTCTTCTGTCATATCACAAATAGTTCTTTTCAGAAAATGTTCCTAACCTTCAAAGGCTATCTCTTTAATTTCTGAGACAATATGAGGCATGTTTGTACTCATGTTAATGTATATCTCATGGCGATTTCAAATATTACAATGAAATTTAATTATTTTGACATTTTTGAAACATTTTGTGAACTTTTGCAACTGTCGTCTGCAGTCGCCTGTCACGTGGAAAGTGTTAAGGGAAGCGTCAACCCAAAATATATGAAATTTATCAAGCACTTTAACTTTTAAACTAATTATGCCATGCACATAAAAGTATACAATTTTTTCAAATGAAATGAGTCGGAGAATCCATTTTTGGTATTAAATTTCCCAAAAATAGTGATTTCTACATTTTTGCCGAAATATCACTTTTTTTGGCGCCAACAATTTTTAGACAACCTAACAAATTCAGTTTTTGATTAAATATTTCACCACTATCATCTAAAGTCATTTATCTAGGAAGCTCCTTTTTTTGGCTTTACATTTTTTAATTGTGAAAATATTGACCAAAAAGTGCCAAAAGCATTTTTATCACATTTTAGGCACTTTTTGGTCAATATTTTCAAAACTAAAAAATGTTAAGCCAAAAAAAAAGTGCTTCCTAGATAATTGACTTTAGATGATTTTGGTGAAATTTTGAAATTCTTAATCAAAAACTAATTTTGTTAGTTGTCTGAAAATTGTTGGCGCCAAAAAAATGATTTTTGGGCAAATATGTAGAAATCACTATTTTGGGGGAAATTTAACACCAAAAATGGATTTTCCGACTCATTTCATTTGAAAAAATGTATACTTTTATGTACATTACATTATTAGTTTAAAAGTTACAGTGCTTGATAAATTTCATAAAAAAGGGTTGACAGTACCCTTAAGACCCCCTACTCTTCTTCTATTCATCCATCAACTTAGTAGTTCTGTCATAAATACTGTCCATACAAACCAGTTTACGTAAGTTGCACCCCTCCCCTTGCTTATATACGAGCTTGTTGTTTCATAAGTCTCAAATATTCAGGAACTCAAGATCCCCTACTCTTAATCCTAAGCAACCATACAAACCAATATCCAATATGTGACGCGATCAAGAGGAATGAGTCGGATGTCGACCTTGGTCGAAAATAAGTTTTTAATACAGTTTTGAAGAAGACACCTAGAGCTTTCAGAAACTGAAAACCCCATGTCGATACGACGTTTTGTTCCAAAGTTATGTCAAATTGTATACATGAATTTCCATCAAAACTTATGTAAGCCACCATTTCGAATTGGCCATATCTCAATTTGGGATTCCCCGACATCCGACTCATTCCTCTTGATCGCGTCACATATATGTAAGTAGCCCCCCTCCCCTCCCCGTGGCAGCACTACAGAGGAGCAAGGGGCATCCCCACACACATTTTGTGCCCCCCCCCCCAAAAAAAAATCAATTTAGTTACTAAATTAGAAAAAAATAGACAATTTTAGCATAAAAAGGGAATTTGTTTCCGCATTTTGCGCACATTGTCTTACTTAATTAGGTTTAATTAGACTAAATGGTGACAAATTTAGCATAAAACAGCTCAATTTTGCACGCGAGCACGCGTTTTCATACCGAATAAGGTTAAATTTGACAATTTACGCGTAAAATGGCACAAAAAATGTGCGCGAAATCATACCCTCCCTACAAATATTGTTTGCCCCCGAAGAATTATGAGGCTGGTGCCGCTACTGCCCCCCCCCCCCCCTCCCCCAGTATATATGTGGGTTGGTGGAAGAAAAGACAGCTTACCAATGCAGAATCACGTCTGGATTGGAAACAATCTCGTGGATCATCATCATCCCTGGATTGGAAACTGTAGCACGTATCGCTGTTCCATACGTCATCGTTGAGATGAATCTTAAACAGGGAATAACGTAACATACACAATAATTACAGTTCATCAAACATTGATTAATTAAGCCGTCCAGATGGATTGCCGCTTCCACTGAACAGAGATGGTGGCTCTGAAAAGGGCTCTACACGTAGGTTGCCACTGGCCTACTATATATAAATATAAATTTGGTTCTAATAGAACCTCCAAAGGACTGCCCCTTGACCAATGGAAATAACGTAGAGACTGCCCCATGTCTACTACGGACTACAATAAGTCTAATGCACAGTAGTGCGGTCACTGATCTGTAAAGATCGTTTGACGGCTCTTGGACGGCTCTTTTCAGAGCCACCAATTCTTTCACAAGTAGGAAAGGGCACCTACTCTCAAATCATCGGGCAAGGGGCAGCCCAAATGATGATAACAAGAGAAGTGGCAATCCCTATGTTTTGTTTAATATTATAATAATTTGGTCCTGAAGAAGTCAGAGCTAATCCTGACGAAAGCTTGACAGATTAAAACTCGTCCGACGGCGAACCCGTTAAAACTTTTGATAAACCAGGTTTATCGATTTGAAATGCACAGTTTTTGATAAACCTAAAGCTGAGCAGGCGAATGTTTAAAGCAAGCGTGTGCAACCTGCGGCCCGCCGGCCTCTAATCTGCGGCCCGCGAAGCAATCCCAAAATGCCAATTATGCGGCACGTTTTAACCGGAACTCCGCAGGTTACACAAATGGCGGATTGATTTAGTGGTGTCCTCCCTTATAATTAGTAGGGTGACGCGCTGCATTTAGTAAATATAACTCGAGGCGTGATTGCGTGTTAAAAGCCCTGGTTAAAATGGCGCTTGCAGCAGCAAAAGCGAGTAAAAAGAGGAAATTACACAAAGAGAAGAGGGTATATTCAATGAGCAATTGGCTAAGGAGAGGATTATTTCTTCATTGAACAAAACAGTGTGTCTCTATGCCTCATTTGTATGGTGTCTATTTCCTGCTTCAAAGAGTACAATCTGATGCAGCATTATGATTCCTAAGCTTCCCATCCCCCTATTATCCCTCCTCCGGACGTGTTTTGGAATGTTTGACATCACTGCGGCCCGTGAATGGATCCAAAATCACAATGAGGCCCGGGTGGTAGAAAAGGTTGCACATGCTTGGTTTAAAGTTACATAGACCAGGAGTTTTGGGAGTTTTGGGATGAATGATGATAAATATGGATAAATATTTAGAGTAAATAGAATGGAAGTTAATACATAAACTCCCAGAGATAATAAAGTCTTTCATTTGTACTAGCACTTCCTTTTTAAATGTTTTGTTTTGTTTGTATTCATCACTTACTCTAGGGAATGGTTCTTCTCTGTAATTTTGTCCTGGTCCGTGACTTCGTTCTGGTTCATGATTTCGTCCTGGTCCGTTATACGGTGCAAACCGGTTTCCATGGTAACCATATCTGTGTGGTAACATTATGGTATTCTAAACATTACGGATCTTGTTCATTATAATATTTATACAAAAATTATTTGCATGGATTCAAAGTTCAATTACAAGAGGCATACAAAATTGTTTGATTGGCCTAACCCGATGCATTGCCCACCCGGAATGTGATTTGTTATTTTGAGGAAGGAATAAATAATATTATGGAGATTAAAAACTCTGAAGATTTGAGTATTAAAGTTTCCGACTGTTTGCTTTCATTTAAAAAACAACAACATCGAAATGATGTATTGTTGAGCACAACGATGCATATTCAAAATAAGATATTCATGTTAATACATTCCACGCAGCTATTAGTTTTACCATACACAAAACAGATCTTTCAGAAATATTTCCCAAATTTCAAGGTCTATCTCAAGGATTACTGAACCAATACTAGGCATGTTTGTACTTATTTTTAATACACTTCTCATAAGGATTCCAAATATGGTAATACAATTCAATTATTTTGACATTTTTGAAACATTGGGTGACATTTTGGAATGTCATCTGCAGATGCCTGCCGCCTGAAAATTGCTAAAGAATACCGAGATCTTTAAGACACCGTTGTGCTATTACAGTTGAAATCCATACACCCCCTATAGAAGACATGACCTTAATTGTCCCCACAGTGAGTGTGAATTTAAAATGGGTTACCTGCATTGGTGTCTCAATTTGAAATATGTGACCAGTCATGTCAAAAAGGACATTTTGTCTGCAAATTCAGTTTTGAGATGAGGCCAATATATTTGGTGAAATATAGAATAAACAATAGAAAAAAATATGCTTCTTCGATTCATATCTTGTGATTACAAAGTCTGATTACCTTCAACGTGGCATCATTTCAAAGCTTAAGATGTGCTCTTTCAAGTCATACCAATAACTCAGATTTGATACGGGCCTCCAACTTGTCCATTTTGACTTGACGGGTCACATAATATACACTCCCTGTCTCGAAGATTAAGGTCATGTCTTCCACAGGGGTTGCAATGGAGTATGACTGGAAAAAGCTCCATGTTCGGAAAACTGTTAATTTACACCTAACAAGCTATATACCGTAATTTCCATGCTATAAGCCGCGGCTTTGTGACCCTACAAAGGAAAGAACACAGCAACATAAAAGACAAAGACACTAAGTGATCTAGGCCATCAATCAAACTGCCAATCAATGAAATACCCATGTCACACGACCCACTTCAATTGTATTAGTCATCAGTAGCAACAGCAGTCAATGCATATGTCCCCATGCCTGGGATGGAACCGGGCACTAAACATTGTTTATCAACAAAAGGTGACATGGTCTATACTGATGTAAACAATCTATGTTAACCAGTTGAAGAGAGGGATTTTCATCTTAATGATGCGGCAGTCAAGACTATTACTTAGACCACACGAAAGTCTTCAGACTTACTCGCAGGGACGAGGCACCCAAATTGAAAGTCAATGGGGAAATGTGTACCTACCGAGTCAGACCCTGATGTGATATATTGAAACACTAGACAACAACAAACATTAACCGTAACCCCGGCAGAGTGGTTTTGGGAATAAGAGGGGAGAAAAAGAGGTCAAATTGTTGGTGCCAAGAATTGAACCAGAGTCGTCTGCATGGTAGTATTGTCTCTATGTAAATGAGCCAAGTATTCAGCTTAGAAAATATTAAGATTTTCATCCACATTCGTGCCTGACACCAGCACCTATCAGAGAAGTATTTTAGTAGCACTCGATGCTATTAGGGTTAATATGATATAACACCTCGCAACATCAAATAAACCCCATAGACAACACTTCCCTTACCCAAAAAACAAGCAATCGCTAAGCAATCACCTTAGGCATCACTAAAGCATCGATGCCTTGTTTGTACCGATTACTTATAAGCAATCGCTAAGGCCTCATACGGCTCGAAATATTTAAATGAGCTAAGCAATCGATTGCTTATTAAGCAATCAATGTATCATATGATGCCTTATATTAAGGCATCATATTAATTGATTGCTTATTTGATTGCTTATATTAAGCAATCGATTGCTTTTATGATTGCTTATATTAAGCAATCGATTGCTTGAATGATTGCTTATATTAAGCAATCGATGGCTTATATTGTCGCGATTACTTATAAGCAATCGGTAAGGCATCATACGGCCCGAAATATTTAAATGAGCTAAACAATCTTAAGGACAAGGCATCATATAAGGCATCGATTGCTTAATGCGAGGCATCATTATAAGGCATCGATCGCTTAAATTAAGGCATCGATTGCTTAAATTAAGGCATCAATTGCTTAAATTAAGGCATCATATAATATTATGGTCCTGGACCATAAGTTTCGTTTTTTACGAAACGTTTAAAAAAATTGGGCAATTCCACCCATGAGCACTTACCTGGGTTATATTGGTTTGGTACACTATGGATTGTATATTTATTTCCTTTCATAAAGTTATTCAATCTGCAACATGCATCATTTCATAATTAAATGGCAAATAAGAACATTACTTCACAAACACATGAACAATTTTGTTGGAGAATGTTAATATAAAGCCAAATTATTGAATTGTTATTTAAATTGCCAGTTAATTATTAATTAATTATCAATTACCTAATATTGGTTTTAAAAACGTTTTATTTTGGTTTTAATTAGGTTTCGTGTTTGTGAAACGTTTTTAGAATGTGTTAAAAAACATGTTTTTAGATCGTTTTAAACATGTTTTTAAAACGTATTTAAAACATCTTGTAAGACTTAATAATTTAAACATGGTTATTTTCACGTTTTCAATAGGTTACATGGAAACGTTATTAAAAGATATACAACGAACAGTGCGCTTAAATTGTTGATATCCCATAATTATATGCACATTATATTAAGCAGTTCAATGATCATTCTCAATCTGCACCACATGCCGAGACCAAAAAATATTTTAAACATCGGATTTTCTTGCCTCCATGTGTGCATCCACGATGCCTATAAATGAGGTGACCGTTGTTTACATCCAATGAATGCAACATCTTTAAGGGACTTGATGAATCTTAACGCCACAGATTAAGCATGTTTTATGAGTGAATAGTTTGCGTATAAACTTGTTTAACATCATATTTGGATAGAAATCAGTATAGTTTTAAGTGTTGCCAAAACTCCCAGAAAACCGAAGGTTTTTAATTTCAGTATTTGTCATTTTCAGAAAAATCGTACTACACTGTCTTATCCCTAAATAATTGCCCAAACAGTTTGCAGTTCTCTCAATCAGTTCTAATAAATTGATATTACGTGCTAAATTTGGGTAAAAGACATACATTTTTAATATTATAAAACTTCCAGTGTTGCCAGAGCCAAAAATAAGATACAAAAATAGAGTTGACGAGTTGGTATTACCTGTCAGTAAAGAAAGAAAGATATACAAGTTATGTATTAAATACATACTTGCAACACTCAAGTCCTCTAATATATCTTTTATACTTATGAGTCATTGGAAGAACAGGGCATATTTTAACATATTTTATTCTTAGAAATGGGCAAAATAGCCCAAATAGCCCACAATACAAATTGTATTTTTAATTATTTTAAAAATTGCCGGGAAAATTGCATATTTCAATATGTTTAATACCATAAGAGTAAGACCTATTCCACCATACCAATACGAAAAATCCATCATATTTTGATCGTGCACATGACCTGGTGGTATAGGTGATATCTGTCTAACTTCTTAGAGACAACCCTGCTGATTAAAACACTGGAGTATTTTAAATGCAAATTGTTAGAGGCTTGCAAATATTATGATATGGTCTATCCATATAATGTAAGCTTATTAGCTTACTTGTGTAAGCTTGCGTACTAAATACATATTTTACACATGTCAGCCCTCTGCTTAGTGAAATATTATATCCATAGATCTACTAAATACTATAGACATTCACAATTCACATAATAATGCCAAATACCTTATAAAGAAACCAAAATATCCACTGCATGCTCTCCACACCACAATAACTGCAACATGCAGCTATAGCCAGAAAACAGCAAATTTGAATTGTCAGTTGGTGATGATCATGTGATCTTGGTGATGATCATGTGATCTTGAAGGTTAAAGGTCAGAGTTGAGTTGATTGCTTATTGCCATGATTGTTTAGGTAAAGTGATGGCTTAATTAGTGTGATTGCTTATAGTGTGATTGCTTGCAGTAAATGTGATTGCTAAAATGATGCCTTAATTTTGTAGGATGTTCACATGATGCTTAATTTGCTGTCATGATTGTTAACAGGATTCCTTATAAAGCAATGATTGCTAACAGGATTTCTTAAACAACAATGATTTTTAACAGGATGACTTAAAAGATTATGATTGTTAGCCGATTGCTTGTGATTGCTTGTTGATTGCTTGTTGATTGCTTAATAAGCAATCTTCTTTGGTAAGGGTAGTCTCTCACTATAAATATTCAATGTGTTATATACTAATACAACCTGTCATGGTTATCATAGTTGATTCGTCTATTATAGTAGTTGCGTCGCCGCGGATGTCGTGATTGCACAACGGCTCTCTGAGAAACGGCGCCCTCGTTGAGGATGACCTTTCGTGGTTGGCGTCTCGATGGTGTTCGGATCCTTCCGCGACCTGGCAATGTTTCCCGCAGATCTGGAAGCTTTGGTCTAGGGTTCATGTAAAGAAATACTCAACAATAGTGTTTTTAATCTTGGCAACATTGAGCAGTTTATATCATGCATTATCATTAAATATATCATGGCTGTAGTCATGCTCTTATGTCATGCAACATGCATATCATCCAATATATCATGACTGAAGTCATGCATATGCATTTCGTTTTGAGTTCTCTTTGATGTAATCTATGAATTCGCCTCCATTCAAATAGTGTGTTAAACACATTATCTATGAGAATCAACTTGCAGTCTCGCAACTTTACCAGCGGGAATCTTTGCTAGAATGGATTCTTGGATTCTCTTCAAATTTCTGACCCTGGGACATTTTCATACCTTTGGCTTAGGGCTTCATTTCGTTTGTGGTCATGGACTCGATCCTAATATTAAACAATCAATTACCCCCATCTCTTCCCATATTACATAAAAACATTTTTTTGTCAACATCCTGGGATGTTGACATTTGAATTCAGATTTAGGTCTTGTGGTAGAGTCTATGAATTGCTTTCATGTATCTTTAATCAGTATTTGTACCCAGATGGCTTTAAAATGTATATTAGATCTGGATATGAAAATATGAACACATATGTTGTTACAATTGTGGAGAAATGGTTTAAATAATATAAAACAATTGATAGAGTTTTGTAAAATCTGCGACATTCGTCGTGTTTAACTGAATTTAGTGGAATTGCAAATAGAACGGCAACTTTATACAATTTTGCGAGCAGACGGTTACGCTGGTTTCCTGCGCTGATGGTCTTGCCACACACTGTCCGACACTAACTAATTACCAGGGTCCAAGAGTGATTATTATGGGATAACAACGTGGTGGAAAGAAAAGACAATGATTTCCACTCGATAGAAGGACGCTGGTTCTCAGTTTTAAATATATAGCTCCCAAATTTAAATACGATTCGTATTTAAATTGGGAACCAGCAATTATATTCGTCATTCTATCGAGTGGAAATTATCGTCTTCCGGTGGAAAGCCGCGATTATGGGATGGATTTCTTGGAAGCTGCTATACTATTTTCCGAAGCTGGCGATGATAGCTGGGATGCAAATGTGTCAATTCTAGTATAGTTGCTGTTCATCCCCTATATATTATCTGGTTGATTATTTCTTCCCATACAAATGTTACGAGTACCAAATAGGCCTACGCATATCGGCACGCGCAATACATGCATTCTGATCTACAGAACCTCTACTTTTCTGCATGACTATCACCCTCCCGGGATTATATCCCAAACCTTTAACAACGTATGTTTGTTGATGATCCATGTCCTCCCATTCCTCTGTACAACTTATTATTGTACATTCCTGGTTTTAGATTTCAGGTTGCGTCTGATCCCCACCCGTCTTATTTCTATAATTTTGGTACAGTTGTGATACACAGGTGGGGCCTCATGGGATAGAAGTTGGGGTGAACAAGCACAGAGGATATATGAGTCAGACGATGGAGGGTTCCAGAGAGAAAAGTGGGCCCAGCATAAAAACAAAGAGTTTTTGTTAAAATACATCATACACATGTCTAAATCTTTTTTTTCTTCATATTTCCTTTGTCGTCTGTTAATTTCATTTTAGGATGTTGACCAGTTTTTTGTAAATACCTTGTTTAAATATCAATCTGAAAACAATTTTCAAAACTAAATCTAAATGGTCACTGTACCTTTCTTTCAAGCTGTCCGCTTTTTGGGCCATGCTATCTCTAGGGGTTTCTAGAACGTCTTGGTTCCAATCCACAATCTCTTCATCACAGCACACAGAGAGGGCGTCATCGTCACAACCAATCAATAGAGGGCCCTGTTCATCCTCACACCTGCTCACAAGAGGGCACTCTTCATCATCCCATCTGCTAACGATCATCATAGGTTGACTTAGAGGGCGCTGTTCATCTTCACACTCGCGTACAACCATAGATTGTGGAGGGCAATGCTGCTGTACTGTTTCTGCACCTGTGGGATCAGATGTCATTGGCTGCTGAAGACGCACGATCGGCTCTGTGTTCGACTCCATGCAGAATACGTCGGCATTGTCTGTGTAAAATGTTAACGAAATTAAAATTAATACAATGGACACCTACTGTTGTTACACTATAATAGTTTGATCAGTTCCAAATTGGCGAAGCCTTCTTACAGCAGCGAATGAATACAGAGGGACGTGGGCAACAAGCATACTGTGCATAATATGCGTGATGCGTGCATGCAACCACAAGCGTGCGTGTTTCGCCATAATCGCGCGTGTGCGCTTGGATTACACTTTTGCACGTGGAGAGATAAAAACCGAATATTTCTCGCCAATTTGGAACTGATTAAACTATAGTATGATTAAAGTATCTGCTATAAATCTATGACCAGTGCGACATTAGATGCCGGTAAATGATTTCAGTCTTTGCAGACATTGATCAAACCTCTTCTTTTTTCAATGTAAAATCATGTGGCCCAAGCCTATAAATTAATTAGGAAAGGTACTTATTGCTCCCTAATCCAAATTAAATTATTTAAGTTGTAATTTAATCCTGATTCCGAAAAGAAATATTTTGTAGGTTATTTGGATGCATTTTGATTGTAAATGTTCTGTCAACATTTCTCAACTTTGTGTGATAAATGAGGGCGCTACACAAGTTGTCCAACTTCAGGGGCTATTTCTCGGAACTTTCAGGGTTACCATATATAATTTTGTGCTTAAATGATCAAAAATATCATGAAATTTAAGGAAAATGTCAAGTTAAAAAATCCAGTCGCTGACTGCTGTTTTAGCGAGAAAATCGGCTTGTTGTATTGATGTTTTGAGACAAAGTGATTTTCAATCATCTGTAACTTTGGTTTGGAATGTGATATGACATTGACTTTAGTACCAAAATGTTCCTTAACATATACATAATATCATGATATAAATAACTCAATATTCATATTTTCCCCTCATTGTGCCTCATTCACTCGCGTTGGGTCACTTAGTTAGGTCGGACAACCTGATTAGGCCTACTCCTAATTTAGAACGAGCTGTCTATGACCCACTTTAAAACTAGAACCATGCACACACCCCAGCACACATCCATTTTATTCAGGTCCATAACCAGACATGTGTGGGGGAAATTTGGTCAAAAATAGACCTTTCTTCCAAAATGTAAACCATTTTACCAGGGTAAACTATTTTACCAGGGGGCGAAATTTGGCAAAAGTGGACCTTATTACCAAAATGCTGACCTTTATTCATTTTTGTTGTTGGACTTTTGGGGTGTCCCCCCCCCCCCCCCCCCATCCCCCCCTTGGTTACTGGCCCGATTTCATTCTATGATGCATTACATATACACTCTTTCTTAACCCAAACCCATCTGTGTGGTTTGTAGCAATAAATGAGGATTTGAAGTGTTTTTCTCCCTAATTTGACCCCCTTAAAACTTGAACAAATTGACCAGATTTGAACAAATACCCTCTATTTTTAAAAATAATTTTGTTCTTGTAAATGTCTGATTTTAGACCCCTCTTCAAACTTCTCTTACATCAAGTTCTGTATCGGTGAACCATCAGATTCTGTGCATCTAGAAGTTCAGCTTTGTTCTTCGCCAGTGATGTCTCTTGGCATTGTATCCGATTCTGATGCCAGTCTTCATCCGTATTCATGTTATTGTTATTCATTTTGTAGACCCCCTTATAACCCTAATCCACAAGCACATAAAAAATGTGGTAGGTATTTCCAGACGACGATGGACACGGGGAAACCTAAATTTTGAATTCGTATTGAAATAACACGTAATTGCGAATGTTGATCTAATCATTTTGAAAAATTCATCATAGGTTAGAAGAAAATGTGTCCATTCCAAAACCGTTCGGGATGACTTTTCATCCCAATTGTAAATGCTATTTTTTTCAGTTATTTTCATCGTTAACCGGGCGAAGATTGTGAAAATATTTCAAAATGGTGGGATTGAAAGAGGTGTATTTCCGCCGGAAGTTAGAACGACGAAGGTCATCTGAATATCGTAAACAAAATAACTTGGCCGAGTCAAGCAAATCTGTCGCAGTTTATTGCTAGACTGGAGGTTTTAGACGGAAATCTAGTTCATAAGGTACGTCATGGTGCGTGCAATGTTACTTGTAGGTGGTGGTCTGATTCAGAATTCAAATCGGAGAGATGTTATTACACCTCCCTGCTGTGTGTGTGTGACTGTGAGTGCTGGTAATCTAAACTAAAACCGGTGTGGTGGTGGTACTGACTAAACTGGTGTGGTGGTACTAATGCTATTCAATTGTCATGGCAGTGTACTGTAGCGGGAATGGGGTTTTTCAAAATTCAAGCCAGTATTTCTTGGAAATAGGGCTTTCATTGACTAGTATAGTCAAATTTAATTTATAATTGAATGAACACATTGAAGTGGGCACAGCACTAAATAAACCGCCCATTGGATTACATGTGAATTAGGGCTAAAAGAGTCGCTATTTTGGGCCCTTAGTAACTCTTTTTGGAATGTCTCGAATGCTTTATTCTAACAAACAAATATTAAAATTTCATAAAATCGTCATGAACAATTAGATTTTACGATATGATCATTTAAACAGTGCCACCCCTATTTTCAGCCCGGACTCTCACCTTCTAATACCTCCGATTACGTGTGTTCATCCACGTGATAAATTTTCGATACAATCAAAAATCAATATTTTGCATTGCGTGAAGCCTGACCAATTTGAAATCCGCCACACCAAATCAGACGTTTACGAAATTACGCCAATTCATTTTTTCCAAGGAGAGTAATGTTGAAATGGTCATGGAACAATCTACAAGATACGACCGTCGACAAAACCAGCCCACATTCTTTTAAAACCGCCGTCATCAAGGAACTTTTCCCCCAAATTAACACTCCACCCTCCACCACCTCCAGTTAGCATTTAAGTCCAGTCAAAACTCTTTGAGTATTTTGGAGGAATTCCAACCAAGTACCAAGCGCGCACAACCATACATGTAAGCATGATAATTTCGGACACAATCATCTTTTGTGCTGTGTGCATGTTGTTCATTCAATTATTAATTTGACTAGTCGATAGGCCTACGTCTTCTAATTTAAATAATCAAAACAACAATTTGTCGATCACAGCGTATACGATTCCCCTGCGTCCCATGCGAATGGTGGTGCATATCATGCGTAACCGCGTCATACCCGATGGCAAGGGCACAGTAAAACTGGACGATGTGAAGTACTTGAATTGTAAACATAGCCTAGGTAATTGACCAATCGGGCCCTACCCTTACCAAAGTGGATGGCCTAATTAGCCTGCAGTTAGCCATCCACAGGCCTGTCATGATAATTGGAAGGCTCCAAGTACCATTGACAGGCCATCACTTGCAAGTGACAGGCCATTGATACATCCAAATGAGCTTGCAGGCCATCACAACGAACTCGCAGGCCAACAAGACGAACTTGCAGGCCATCACAACAAACTCGCAG
This sequence comes from Ophiura sarsii, assembly GCA_035610835.1. NCBI lineage: Eukaryota > Metazoa > Echinodermata > Ophiuroidea > Amphilepidida > Ophiuridae > Ophiura > Ophiura sarsii. The sequence goes on from CM069447.1 coordinate 18,252,758, forward strand.
GCCATCGGTCCACTTGGAAGTGACAGGCCATCCATGGCAGGCCTGTCAACAACCGATCTATTGGGTAATCTATGCAACCTTGAAACTAGCCATCAAAACAAATCTGGCAGGATGCAATAGTCACATGACCTATAACTGCCATTTCAAATTTGTTCAGGCAGGAATGGTAGTGGATGGCAGTTGGTGCTGCTCAGAATATGTATAAATATTGGTTTCTTTTCAAGGAATTAGCATTTTGATTTGGATGTAGATAATAATAGTTATCTAGAGCAGGTATGTGTATGGTTACACTGTAGATACTTATGAGAATGATGGCTAAATGTGTAAAATTAGTAGCTTATTATATAAGCTTACTTTTAACAGTGGAATGAATGCTACATTGCTGAATTTTGCAGTCTGTACTTCAGGTAACTTCCAATGTACATGCATGATTTTAACATGATGTGGGGGAGTGTAAGGAAGTAGTATGTCTATCAGGGAGGGGGAAAGTTTTTGCCTTAGGTATACAGTATGTGGGGAGGGGGCAGGTATTTTCTAAGGGGCTGTGTTTTCTTCGGGAGGGGGGGGTGGGGGAGGTGTCACAAATTTCAATGGCCATCATTATCTTTTATGACTAATTGTCAGATTCTTTATGACCCCCGCCCCCGGGGGGGGTACTCGGATTTGGTTTGGTCGGGGGTGTGCCGCTGGAGATTCAAAACCCATACCCATTTTTAGGGGTGATTTTGGAAAAATCGGTACCCATTTTTAGGGGTTTTGCTTCATTTTAGACCAAATTTTCGCAAATTATCGGGAAAATATACCTAATTTTTGCAAATTTTCGCGAAAATAGACCTAATTTTGGCAAATTTTCGCGAAAATAGACAAAAATTTCGCGAAAATAGACTAATTTGTAAAAAGTGACCCCATTATTAGGGATTTCCAGCACAAAATCATACCCCATGTTTAGGGATTTTGTGCCCAAAAACCTACCCATTAGAGCGGCACACCCCGTATACCGTCTTAGGCGAGTACCCCTCCCGGGCCCCCGCCCCCCCCCCCCCCCCCACTCCACCTTCTGAATCTTCCAACCCGGTCCATATGCCATTTTGAATCTTTTGTAATCTCAATTGCGAAACAAAATTATGACCCCTATTTTATGTTTGATAATTTTATGACCCCCCCCCCCACCCCCACCCATCCCGGCCCTCCCTTCTGAAGAATCAGCACCTTGTCTGGACTCTGGAATTACATCATAATGTTCAAAGGGGGGGGGGGGGGGGAGCACTCAACTTCTTTTGGGGGTAGGGGTGTGCCATCAAGGGTTCTAAAAATGGGGGCTTCGCGCAGAGTGGATTTTTTGGGGGAAAATAGCTGGGTCATCTGTTTTTTTCTTCAAAAAGCAGGGTCTTAAGGCAGTGGTGTATCCACTGAAATATCCCCATCGGTAAACTTGTGCTTCTGTTGGTAGAAGTTTGCGATCATGCAATATTTTTTTCAGCCGTTTTTGAGGACAACGTCATCGCTACCCCCTTCCCCCCCCCCCCCCACACTTTTCAGCTGTTGACGGGACAAAAATTGGGTCACTTTTACCATTTTTTTCGGTACATCATGTCTTTCGTTGGTTACAACTATACGATGCCCCCCCCCCCCAGTTTCCAAAAGCTGGGTACGCCACTGCCTTAAGGGGTGTGTGGACCATCAGCTTAATAGCTTACCGTAAAATGGCTGTTACTTCTTCATTATTCATTTAATCCATATAAAAGTATACATTTTCTTGAAGAAAAGGGTTCAATGAGTCCAACCATGCACATGGGATTGACCACCCCCCCCCCCCCTTTTAAGAACTGATTTCTTTTTCAAATTTGTGTAGTAAGAATGGAAATGATTAATTTTTCAATAAAATGGGGTCTAGAGCTGGTGCAGGCTGAAAAGAGGGTCTTAAGAGTGAGCAGAAGAGGCCGAAAAAGAGGGTCTTCAGGGCGGCACATGCCTATACCTCTTTCCAATGTCAGTGCTCCCCAGGCTTTATGCCCGGGGAAGGGGAGTATAAAATGGATATACGTACCATACATGTAAATAGGAATTGAAATATGGCGATTGAAATCCTTGATGATTGCAGGCCTGCCTTCATTCGCAGGCCTGCAACATGCTTTTCGCAGGCCTGCGACAGGCTGATGGCATGTGTAATAACTATACAAAATGTGTTGCAGGCCTGTCGCTATGCAGGCCTGTAGCCTATCGCAGGCCTGTCATACAGCGACAGGCCTGCGCTAATTTACATATTTCGGCCAAAATGCAGGCCTGTCGCAGGCTTCGTGCAGGCTTCGCGCAGGCCTGTCGCAGGCCTGCAGTATCCTCCCACGCAGGCTAGTGGATGGCCTGTCAAATGATGTGGATGGCCTGCGTAATCCTGTAGAATGCAGGCCATTGGATGGCTATGTGCAGGCCTTCCACTTTGGTAAGGGTAATCAACAAGATCCCACGCCACATTGCGACTGTTTTGGAACATAACACACTACAGGCAAGGTCATGCTTAACCTTTATAATATGATCACGAGCGCTTGATCATGACGCTATGATCGACAAATTTTGGTTTTGATTATAATGTCTGTGTGAGTGCTGGGAATGTAGTCCGGGTGGCCAAGTAAAGTACAACTCTGGCTCTAAGTCTGAATCATTCATTCATAGCTCTCTACTGTACTATAGTCGTCGGCAGAGAACTTCAGTCTTCGGCACTTCTTAAAATAGTCAACGCGCTCGATCTAGTTAATCATGATGAGCGTGTGGGTGGGGACATTCATGACGCATGGCCATAGAGATATGATCGCAGTCAATCGGATTACAGATACAGCAATGTGTGGAACTACTTAATTCGAAGACGCTGTTGTGACGCTGTTCTACAAAGCACTTTCGTGTTTCACTGTTACATAGTTCAGTTGTCGCAGAAAAAGTGCTGAACTTCTCTGACGCCGACTATAGACTCTGTCTGAGAGCAATGAATTGAAAAATGAAAGCATCCGAGTTAGCGAGCATCAGATATTTTCATCAATATTTTTTCAACTTTTCTGAATAAATTTTGTCAAATTTCTGGTTCAGATTTATAGTGTTCAAAAGAATCTGACACATTGCTCAATCTATTCAATTTCCAAGAAGTACTGGCTTGAATTATTAGGATCATCATTCCCGCTATAATACAGTAATCAAATAACGACGACTGTCTATGCTAGTTTTCGTTGGTAGGCATGAATCCTGTATTTTCAGTGGAAAAAATAAATTGTTGATTTCATGGAATAAACCATAATTAATTATTGATTGATTGTATGTATCCCACTGATATTAATAATAATAATAATAGTCAAATTCATGAAGTATACATGTATTACAACAATCTATTAAAATGCTGATTCATTGTGCATGGTGTCGGCAACCAGGTAAATGAAGAAAAGTGTTTGTGACGATCTCCTAATGACAGCAAAAAAAATCTGTGGTTCGGAAGTCACATAGAAATGGTGGTTCAGTACATCAGATCGAGAGCAATACCGTAGCACAGGGGCATGTCTGTTCCAGGGTTGCACAAAGTGCTGGAGCAGGGAGCACTGCTCCCGGGAAACAATGAGCATAATTGGGGAAATAATGCCAAGGGGAAAAAGAAAACGTAAAACTTTGGTTTATATGACCTGTGGTTGCACATGTACCAACTAGCTAGTGTTTATTGTTTTATTGCTTTCCCCATTGGCAGCCTTACACTTACAGGGGGTGGGGTTGGGGATTTCCCCCTATTTTTTTTTTTTGCCCCTCCCCACTTTCCCCCCTCCCAAAACATTTCAATTTTAGCATAAAAAGGCAATTTTGCAAGGATGTCCATTAGGTTTGATTCGCGCACATTTGCTTACTAAATTAGGTTAAATAATACAAAATGTTGACAATTTAGCATAAAACAGCATTTTCAAACCAAATTAGTTAGTATTAGAACAAATTTGACAGTTTTAGCATAAAATGGCACACTTTTTTTTCCATGCCCCTAAAAATGTTTTCCCAAAATGTTAAATTATTTCTATGGTACTGGTACAGCTAAACAACACTATATAGCTAATATTGTAATCTGATTTTTGAGTGTAGGTGGGGAAATGTTAAGCTCAAAACCTTGCTCCTGGGAAAGAAACAACTTTACGCAAGCCTTGCAAGTGCAACCCTGATCTGTTCACACATCTAACGGACCCCATGGAAAGCCAATTTACTAGAGGCTTATTAGGACCCAAATGTAACAAATCAAGAGAAAACAAATTCTGCGCAGAGAAAAGTCACCTCAAAAGTCACCGCGATCCCCCGGGATTTGAACCATGGACCTCCAGCGGCGAAGGATTCCCCACTACACCTCAGGTGTCAAGGCTATTTGTCTGAGTATACTCGGCCGCATATATAGCCTGGGTCCATTTTATCCTCAAAAACTTGCACGGCGGGTGGAACATACAGATTGGCTCGTTGGATTTGGCAGGGTTAGGGTTAAGATCAACTTTTTGTTTTTCAATTTTCAAAAATGGTTGACAGGCATCCAGGCGTATATCAAGTACAGTCACTTTCAAGTGTTTTTATAGAATTATGGGTCTAACCCTCATAAAATTAAAAATAGCAGGGTCAGAATTGTGTCAAAGGTTATGGATTCGTGCAAAGGATTTTGCAAGAATCTATGGATTCTCTTCCATTCATATTATGTGTAGACAGAATATCTCTACGAAAATCAACTTGGATTCTCGCAACGGTTACCAGCAGGAAACTTTGTGAGAATGGATTCTCCAATTCTCCTCGAAATTCTGATCCTGAATTTAGGGACAGGAAAATTGCACAAAAGCAACAAAAAACACTTTTTCATCCCACAGCAGCTGAAAGAATATGCTGTCAGTCTTGTTTTTACAAGAAGTTCTGGACCCACCCTACATTCTTGGCGCAATATAAGGCCTAAAAAAGTGTGTTTGCCCAAACAAGAGTTGAAATAGTGGGTCGGTAGGTTGATTACTTTTTTGTTTGTTTTTGTGGCTATTATAGACACTTTTAGAGAAGATAAAGACTATATACAATTTGATGTTAATACACTTTAATGTTCTTTAAAACCCTAACCTTCCTACACTACGATTCCCTACGGCTAAAACAATGTTCAAATGCCATGGCGGTGATAACAACAGGAAGGAGAGAGAACAACGACTAATTCACTCTCTCGGCACTCTGCACCCAAATGGCATTAATGTCAGCTTCAATGCATTTCGTGTCTAGCCGTCAGCCATCCCCTGCTCTTAATTGCAGCCCGTACGCGTTATTTCCCGCACATGTATTTTGCCCGCGTTTTTTGTCCACACGCACGCGTATGTTTGGCGTTCGGCTCCTTACGAATTTGGGTGCAGAATGTAAACAAATCTATTCAATCTACCGTACCCGATGAAGGCCGATAATTTGTACAATAAATTATATATATATATATAACCAGGATTTTTTTTGGCTGTGCCCCCCCTGACAACCAACCTGTTACGCCCCTGGCGTTGGCAGATTAGCTGAGTGGTTAGGGACGCAGCGCGGTGATCGGAGGGTCGAATCCAAGGGATTTTGCGGTTATTATTTGGTTTAAAAAAATCATACTTTGTCCCCCTCCCCCGATTTACACATCATAAAATGTAGCCTGGTTAGGGCTAGCTAAAACATGTATTTTTTGTTTTAATAGCGCAGCTGGCAGCATGTAGTACGAACCTTCAGACCTTCAGACCATGCTGGATGGTCTAACATGTTCTGTTTTTCACTAGATAGTGGTAGGACCTTGGATTTGCATCTCCTTAGTGTATTACATGGCAGTTTTGTTGATAAGTTTGGCAAATTAAGATAACAATATCATTTAATACATATTCAACATAAAACATAATTTAAGTTTAAAAAAATCTAAAAAAAAAGAAATCTAAAAAAAAAGGCTTGGGGTTTTGAGATTTTATGGGTAGGTCATGTGGGCAAACAATCCTTTTTTTAACCCTAAACTTGGCGCAGTATATTGCGCCAAGTATATTGCGCCAAGTAGCCTTGACACCTGTGGTGTACTGAAAAATCCCAAGCTCTGTGTGCCGGGGATCCGTGGTTCAAATCCTGGGGAGTGGAGAGGAGCGGTGATATTTTGGATCACTTTTTGCCACAGGAAAAAATTCTAAAACAATGAGGGTAGCAGGGTTAGGGTTAAGAAGCATTTTTTTGTTTCCAATTTTGGTTCCTATAACCCAGGGGTGAGCAACCTTTTTGATTGAATGGGCCAGATATAAGGAGTGAAAAATTGACTGGGTCGTACCTAACCACATTTTCTAGCAATGACCTGCAGTTGATTTCAAACCTTTGATTCCGAAGACTTTCAAGCAATAGGTGTGTGCGCTCAATAATCTATCTTCACAAAAACGTAATCTCAATACAGTACAGATGACAATTAAAAGTAATGGGGAAAATAGACCTACACACATCATTTGTGCCGATAAATGCTAAGCAGCTAGCTCGGTTTTTGTGATGATGTAAAATAGATTGATTTTTTTTCTCACGGGCCACAAAAAGGGCCGTAGTTGCCCACCCCTGCTATAACCCTAACCCTGCCAAATCCAAAAGAATCCAACTAGCCGGTCTGTTTGCATAACCCAGCGTGGAAGTTTTTCAAGACATCCTGGACCCAGCCAACATGTACATTAAATTAAAATAACATTATACATAGTCTTGACACCCGTGGTGTACTGGAAAATCCCAAGCCCCTTGTGCCGCCAGTGCCGGAGGTCCGTGGTGCAAAACCCAGTGTGTGGGTCGCGGCAATATTTTGGGTCACTTTTCACAGGCTACTGTCAAACGCATTTGTTATGGTATTTTTTGAGGAAAAAACATGTTTGACCTCAAGAAGCCCCAAATGCAGTTTTTCTAAAATCACTAATCAAACAGCACTTTTTAGTGCTATCCGACCCTTCTTTAAACATTAAGAAGGGCCTTTAGAGCACCCATTTTCATAATGCTGCGGCTGCCGAAATATGGAATTGGAATGAAAGCTGCTTATTTACATGATGTCAAATACATGCATCAACATGCATACCCAGTAGTGCATATTTTTAGCTGTGCTTTGATGCAGAATATGCAGTATATGTGTGGATCCATTACTTACACAGCATTTGCTGCTTGGACTTGTTTACTATTCTGCAAAATCTGTCAAATAAATAGGAAAATTATGGGTCTCCGGTAAAAGTATGGATCCATTTATCCAGAAAATTGGTAAATGTATGGGTCAGTTTTTCATTTTGGAATGCAGTGCGTCTCAACCTTTGGATGAGCGTTTTGATCGTAACAATCAGATAAGTAGAGTGAGGGATACAATAAACTCAGTAAAGCCAGTTAATTTTCATTCCTAGTTGGAACCAGGGCTTGAAATAAGGAATTAAGACCTGTGGTATTTACCGGTAGAAACAGCCAAGCCAATTTTGAAAACAGGAATACTAAAAAAATTACAGTCTCCAAACAAATGTGCTTTTTTTATACATTTAGTGGTCAAATTGGGGAGAAATAAGAAAACAATCAAAATCCACATTTTATGGCAGATTCTGGTTTCGGATGAATTGTGCATTTAGGTTTTTTTAGAACCGTTGTTATTGTTAACACAAAGTGATACATGCTTTACAGCATGATGTTTGACTTCAAGTCAACTCGATAGCAGGGTTGACTTGAGCCTAGTACATTAAACTATTCGCTTCACCAGGGACTGAGTTTTAAAATGAACAGAAGATTGAGTAATGAAAGCTCTCCTGTATTTTTAAGGGGAGCATAAGAAGAGCAGTGACAAGGAAAGTGACTGAGGATTGATCAGATTTTAGGGGAGCTTTAAACTACTCTCCTAGAGTAATTAAGGGGAGCGATTAAGGAGAGCAATGCTCTATAGCGCCTTAAAACTCAGTCCCTGCTTCACCAAGTCTATGGGAAAGTGACTCTTGAGTCAGGTCATGTCTTTTGGATGAGTGACTTTAGAGTTACATGTAATTTGAAAAGTTTCCAAATCAAGTCATCATTTTTCTCATAGTGACACTGTGACATCAGTCTTCAAGTCACACTGCTATTAATAAGCAAAAGCACAGACCTGATTGAGATCATGCATTTAACCCTCCCTATTTCATTGAATATGACCTGCCTTATCTGCTTGGTATGTTTCAAATGTTCCTCAAAATATGTATGTCTTTTCAGCTTACAAGGAACCTACAATGAAGTTTCAACATTGCAGAAGGTGTCAGAAGATTGTAATTGCAACTATACAGGATTGCAGGAACCGGAACCAATCAACCATCTATAGCATTTGCAGATAGTGGCAGGGTCAAGGAATTATGTTTTTGCTGTGATGTTCAATTCTTAATCCATCACTGGCAAATAACATAATCCCGTAGCCTTTCTGCACACACATCAATTTCAACTTGCATGATGGGTACGAAGGTACAGCAGAGCAGATCCAAGAAAAGTTCACTGCTGCTAGTTACACGGCATTGCAGTTTGATATATCATGGAATCACTCAGCTGTCGAAACAATGGCAGGGACTAGGGATGGCAAAAGGTATCATATTTTGCTTTGATGTTGACTTGTATCACTAGCATTAAAAAAAATCCGCTATAAAACGTGCATACAGCTCTGTGAATTTGAAGCATCTGACAACAAATTCTTAAATTTAGTGTGGTACATGATTTTCCAGATGAGTCAATAATGTTTGAAATAAAACTCTAGTATAGGTATAACTTGGGGAAATAATTTGCAGTATAAAACTGTAAACAGTTTGGATAAGGCCAAACAAAGAAGAATGTTTGTCTCAGAAGCCCGCCCGCTTTGGTATGTGGAATGAGCTACGGCGTGTAGGTCTACGCGCTGAGGCCTAAACAAAAATTGGGGGCGGGGGGGGGGGGGGATTGTTTGTGGAATTTTTTTTAGATTTTTAAAAAAAATGTTTAAACAAAGTTCTCTGTAAGCTTGGATTAGCCACACAAACAAAATTCGCACAGCACTTAGCTTATTTGCAAAATGTTTCTGAGACAAACCTTCTTTGTTTGGCATAAGGAAAACAATTTTGATAGGTCAAAATTATTCTTTTTTCTGTGGCCAGGTAATAAAATCACAAGCTGAAAGGGTTGGTCACATAACTCACAATACCATACCTTTTAACTTGCAGTCAATAATAAAGTTTCAAGGCTGGCGCTTTTGTTCAACCATCAATGTTGTTCAACTTGTGCACATGTAGGCTCAAAAAGAAAACGTTTTCTGTAGGTCAATTGCAATTGATTTACAATTAAAATTAATCAAAGTTCATTTGTAAAGGATTATTTTAAAGTGAATTTTAAAACAAATAACAATGGAACATCTATCTATTTAGTCCCTATATATTGTATGCATACACTCTAGAAAGCGCAGTTGTATAATTTAACAAAGACAGTTGTAAAAATTGTAAGTTGGGTATCAAAATAGTTTTATTACATAAGTTTTCTCTTACCAAATATATTTTCAGTTTATACTGCAAACTATTTTATCGGATATACAATGTATAAATATCTATGGGTATACAAATGTATTAACCTTTGGGACACTCTGTACCTGCAAACCCAACTGAAATAAAGTATTTTGTAGACATTTGTTATTATTATGTGTATTGATGTTCACCACACTTTATTGAAATCTCATCTTGGTTATATCAAATAATGATACAGATCATACAGCTTAGGCCAAGTAAAACAATTAACCTGTTACTCTTCCGGACCTTTTAAAAAGATGGTGAGGGAGGCCCTTATTATTTGTTATTTGTCACAAATTTGTTATTAAATTCTGTGCTAAGTTCCCATTGCCTGTCCCATTGTTGGAGGTTTGTCGTCAATCATAAAAACGGGGAGGCCCTTATTATTTGTTGTTTTTTCCTCATTGCTCTACTCCTAGCCTGGAAATCTTGTGTCGACTGTGTTTATAAATGATACCCAAGCACTTCCTATCATCTCTTTTATCACAACAATTGATGAAACAAAGTTAAAGAGGAAATACAAAAAATATATATATATGACAATCTCAAAAAATTGGTGAGGGCGGGGACGAGTAATACGTTTATTATTTTACTTGGCCTTATTGTATTTAAAAAATAACATAAAATAACAAATACATGTGATCGTAATAATCCACAGAAATCTATGGATAAGCTAACAAAAAACCATATTCTATGGGCAAACAGACCTCAGAAAGGATAGTCAGGCATTTTTTACATTATTATTATTTTAAAATCATAATTTCCGAACATTATAGATTGGATTTCCAGCAGAGTAACAAAGACTGTCTGGTCAAGATGACTTCCTCCAGATGTACATGACAGTATCACAAGGCACAGGATCTCATCAAGCCGACTATAAAGTCAGCATTGATAATCATCGTAGTGATGCTATGGACAAAATTCCACCAAATTGTGTGTGAACCTGGAAGTGGTGTGTATCAGAGCTTTCTAAATAACCATGCACATCCTGATTGGTCAAGCATGAAATCACAGTGCACATGCAGTTGTTTGCACGTGGCTGTTCATATTCAATTGGACACAGCCCCGGGAACAACTTCAAATCATGCTCATGTAAAATACGAGTAGCTTTGAATTTTGTCCATAGTAGTCAATGATTATAACCAAAATGTTAACACCACCCATCTTGTCATGATAACATAGGATCTCACCAAGTTGACGCCTAAAATTATGATGTTACCAATGCAATGGTAGGATAGTCATAGGCCATGAAATAACCCTATTCTACGGGCAAAGATTGTGGGGTCCACAAATTTCAGGCAATTTTTGTGAATTTTTAAAATATCTTCTTTTTTAATTTCCAAAAATCTTCTGATTTCTGGCCTGATTTTCAACTTTACGTTTTCTATTATACATGAACGGTCATCCTTCAAATAGTTATATTCCACAGTTTGAGTTGCATAACTCTAATGGCTCTTGTTTTAGAAGCACAAGGTGATACAAAATTTGCCCATTGAGTAGTACACAAATTAGCTGGATGGTAATTTACTGCATTTTGGCCTATAAGGTCTATGGAACATATCTTGCACCCAAAATATATGTTGATGTGAGAAAAACAATCTATTCTAAAGTGATCGTAACATACACCCTTAAGGAAATGTGGATCTTATAAAATTAAAAACAAAATAGGTTGGTCGGACCCGTAGAAGGGGGTTGTGCGAATGTGGCCTATCACCCAAATAACTGTCAATAAGTAAATGTCATCGTGGCTGGATCAGATAAGACTCTCAAAGATTACTTGAGAATGGCTTAAAGTGTTGAAGCATGTAACAATGCCCATTACCTAGACATGTGATACTTTTTGACCTAAGGTGACGAAAAAAACCACCCTGTTTTACAGGCCCGACCGACCCACTTTTTGCAATTTTTGGATTTTGGTCTCCTTTATTTTAGATAATATTAAGTATCAAGTAATAAAATCAGCCGTTTTTTGGCCCAAAATCTGGAAAATGTTTCATAAAGTTTAGAAATTAATCCTGATTCTTGCAGATTTTGGTGACATTTTAGGTTTTAAAAAATCCACGACCGACCGACCCTACTTAAGGGCAGTGTCAACCCGGCATTTGTTTTCAAAAATTTGAATTTCATATTTCTCTATTATTTTATACTTTTATATGTATTCTATCATTACCATCATAAGTTACTAATCAGAAGCGATTATTTCTCGTTCTTTTGTATGATTTAAAATTGTTGTTTTGGTAAGTTTGAGTCAGGAAAAGGCGCATGGTTATTTGGCGGGAATTTAAGCGGAGTTCCGCGCTTTTCAAATGCTGCGACAGCTGTTCGATCATTGCGTCGCGCGCTGAATATTCCAGTGCGTAATACTAGACGCACCGCTTAATATCTGCGACGTAGACGCGAAAAACAAAATAGCGCAAAACAATGTCTCAAATGTAAACAAAGGCCAATCTTACCGTCATTTAGATTTCAGTTTTCTTCCAATTTCTTCACATTGTGACAATATAATTTGAATCTGATAGTTTATTTTGATTGTTCATATAGGTATACTCGCCTTTTAGGTCACACGCCCATGTATTCCATGAAAATTTAGCTTTAAATGGTGGAAAATGTCAATATTTTAACTAAACCGATGTTTTCTAGAAGTTCAAATTTGAAGGAATTTTACGAAATTTCAGACAACCTAAAAAAAATGGGGTTTTTTTAGATTAAAAAACATTTTTTTGGCACTTTTTGGTCAATATTTTCAAAAAATAAATATTTTTAAGCCAAAAAAAAAGGTGCTTCCTAGATAATTGACTTAAGATGATTTTAGTGAAAATTTGAATTTTTTAATCAAAAACTGATTTTGTCTGATTTTTGGAAATCAAATTTTGTTGGTGGCAAAAATGTAGAAATCACTATTTTTGGGGAAATTTAATACCAAAATGGATTCTCCGACTCATTTCATTTGAAAAATTGTATACTTTTATGTACATTACATTATTAGTTTAAAAGTTACAGTGCTTGATAAATTTCATATATTTTAAGTTGACACTTCCCTTACAAGGTCTGTCCACCCATAACACAGGGTGTGTTTTTTCGCCGCTTAATGGCGCTGAATAAATTATCAGAAATCATGATAAAATGATGCTATGATTATTAACAGTGTCAAATTGTTAATGCACTATCAATTGCATCCCTAGCCCCGGGGGACCCAGGACATGGTGAGGACCATCCGCGGACCATACACAGACATACAAAAACGTTGCCCAGCTATGCGGGGCGGGGCGTGTACAGGGGGCGTACAAAAGGTGCCCCTGCTAGCCGGTTTGTGTAGTGGAGACGGGACGTACATAAGCCGGGAAATGGCCAAGTAGCGGGGCGTACGCTAGGGTACACAAATGTACACACAGGGACAGTAGTCGGCGTGTAGGCCGCCATACACTTTGTCCTGGCTAAGGGGGCCGGGACCGTACATCGACGTACACTTTGTCCCGACCACCGGGACTGTAGTGGGGACGTACACAAAATGGTGCCCCACCCTGCATGGACCGTACACAACTGTATCTGGGATGTCACATTGGCAATGTGTACGTCTCGGCCCTAATCCCAGAGGCCAGGGATGCAATTGATAAGTGCATAAGTGGCTCCGGAGTTCAAACAAAATGAATCAAGCAAATATCTTCACTATAAACTTTTACTAAAATAATAAGAAATTTCGATTCAAACCAGAATTCTGTGTGTATGACCACTTCCTGAAAGCTTTAAAGTCCTTTATATTTTATACTGATCAGATTGTAGTACTAGTTAACTAGTAAGTATATCCCTGCATAAACCTTCATGCTCTATACAGTCGTTTGTATTCATGTGTCATACAGTTTATTGCATATTTAAATCTTGTCTTAAATTATTGAAATCAAAGACCTTCCATGTTCATAGTGCCCATTGTATTTGGTCATGAAGGCAGATTTTAGGAGGGGATTAAGACAGACAAACTAAGTATGTGATATCTTTCTTGTCTTTATGATGAAAACTTGTCCATTGCTTGAATGATGATGAAAATCCTTGTCTTGGGCTAAGTACTCGTCCTTCCATAATAGAGTCTGTAACAACAACAAAGCAACATAGCATGTGTGAATATTGTAAGTTAAACCAACGTGGGAATGTATGTGGGAGGGGGAAAGATAGATGAGCACCCTCCACCAGTGGCGTAACTAGGTATTTCAATTTGAGGGAGGGCATGACTGGGGGCTTATCCAGATCGCACATACGTAATGCTTATATATACGTACTAACTACCACCCAAAATTATAGAGCTAAATTCGCAGTATTTCATGTGAAATTCATGGATTTGATAGCGTTTTGAGTTTTGTAATCACATAGAATCTACTCAAATCATCTATCTAAGGTGAAAATATTGAATTTCATTTTTTGAGAAATCTCTCCGTGCCCCTTTAATATTTGAGTACAAACAATTTTAGTGCACTGAGATGCATGATACAGATGGTACATTGTATGTAC
>CM069447.1:18266869-18305592 GCA_035610835.1 Ophiura sarsii
CTGTACGTAGTACTTTCTTAATTTATTTTGTCTCCTCCCTAGCAGCTAAAACTCAGGGGAGAAGACATTCTAAGTTAGAAAACTCGATATACTAAGCTAATTGTATATCGGACATTCATAGTCTTGAATGGCTCTTCGTTTTCCGTATTAATCCATAGTTTCGGAGTATTATCATTTTCGAAGTTTTCCAACTAAACTTAGTGCGAAAGCAAGCGAGCTTTCTTTAGCAAACCGTGTTATATACCTGAAGTTTCATAGTCATGAATTACCGGATGAATCACAACAAGTCGCCTCTTTCCATCATCATTGGATTTATCTTTTATCCTCCAATCTGTGTACTTTTAAATTGTAGTTTTATAATTTGTTGATTTTTAAATTGTTTTAAATTGTAATGCGCTTCGGGGTTTTTACGAAAAGCGTTTCTAAAATGCAGCTTTGCGAATTTTTATATTCGTGTCTGACTATGGGGGCCGCCATTTTGTTTTAAAAGTAAATTAGTGTCCCGGATGTACACAGTTAAGTATATAGCAAATTCAGTTTTTTGGTTGCGGGGAAATTCTATTAATTCGGGGTATGTTAAAACTTGTGAATCCGATAGTTAAATGTATTTACTAACTTTTCACCGACGGCAACAAAATTCTATTGACGGAAAAAGGAGTAAAAGGTGATTTTAAACCAAAAAAATTGAACAAATTCGTTCGTGTAAGAGGTGGTTTTGTCATTAAAAATATCGTCATTTTGTTTTTCGGGGTCAATTTAACGCACAAAATATCATCTGGAATCGAGTTTAAGTCAAATTTAGTTTATTTAATGATAAACTGGGCACTCCATTCAAGAAAGAGTAAAAACAGGCGTTATTAGCAGCAACTATAATGACGTAATTTTAAAATGGCGGCCTCCATGAATTCGCCGCACGAATTTAAAAATTCGTATTTTTTTATTCGATCTTACTAACTGGTAGTAGTAGTAGTAGTTAAAGTAGGCAAGAGAAGCCTTCTGTCATCGTTTAAACAACTCGCAATAAGCCAATTCGCTTTTTGATTTATGGTAAGATAAATATAACTAACTGCCATTATTATATACACATCAAGCCTCATATAAGTTTATTATGAGCCAAACATGTTCTAAGTCTAGAACTTAATTCAATGCCGCGTGTCTTTTAGTCCAAAACGGAATAAAGCACATGGTCTATACAACTTTCAGCAAGACAATTATTTGTCAGATTTTAATAAGATATACTTTCCTAGTTTGGAAATGTATCGTCGGATATGGAACAAGCTTTTATCGAGTTTCAATCGGGCGCATTTCCCCGGATGACATAGAAGGATCATTGATATATTATGTTAGATATAGACAAAATATAGTAGAATTTCAAGTCTAGAAATTCAACGTTGTTTGACTAACAACACAAACTAAAATTTCCACGCGACGACAGAGATATTGTCGGGCGACGTGCCTTTCATTTTGATTTTCTTTTAAATCAACCACTACTTAGTTAGCGTTTACACTAATTTATGTCGGAAAGTATTATGAGTTATGATTTGGACGGTCCGAAAGCAGGTACTCTTGATATCCTCCCACTTTATGATAAAACACCAACAATCTCCTCCAACCAAATCATTGCCAGAGTGTTATCACAAGAGATGCCTAATGAGTCATCACACAGTAATGAGCAGACAACAACACTCTTCTACGAGAGCAAATTACTGCCAGAGTGTTATCACAAGAGATGCCTAATCAGTCGTCACACAGTAATGAGCAGACACCAACAGTCTTCTACAAGCAAATCATTGCCAGAGTGTTATCACAAGAGATGCCTAATCAGCGCTACCCTTGATAGCAGTATTGACTAACTACCTGAGCTACTCCTGATAGCAACATTGATAAACTATCTGAGCTACCCCTGATACCAGCATTGATACACTACCTCAGCTACTCCTGATAGCAGCATTGATAAAGTACATGAGCTACCCCTGATGGCAGCATTAATAACTACCTGAGCTACTCCCGATGGCAGCATTTCTTAACTACGTGAGCTACCCCTGATGGCAGCATTGATAAACTACCTGAGCTATCCCTAATGGCAGCATTGATAAACAACATGGGCATCCCCTGGTACCAGCATTGATAAACTAACTGAGCTACTCCTGATAGCAGCATTGATCAACTACCTGACCTACTCCTAATGGCAGCATTAATAAACTACCAGCGCTACCCCTGCTAGCAGTATTGATGAACTACCTGAGCTACCCCTGATAGCAGCATTGATAATCTGCCTGAGCTACCCCTGGTCTTCTTTGGGATAACACTTAAGGACAATGTAGCCTAAGCTTGTGAGACAATCAAAATGACAAAGGTCTGCAACAAACGTTGTATTATCTGTGATAACCAGCAATTCCCTGTTTTATTTGGGTAACTTTCATACATAACCGTTGCATCAACACATCTATAAAATTATATAAGCGCCTCAGCTTAAATGAATCTTAGTCTGAATTTATAGCTGAATAGTAGTGAATGGTATGGTATTTATTACGAGAGACTAGCCTTCGATACGCAAGATTATAATTTCAAACTCATCCACCTTGACTGATCACACCACGCACAACGTGAACGTTTGTTGCTTTAAAGAAATAACCTACTTTTTATCTAGACTGAATTAATATTAAAAGAGTTGTCGTCATTCTGCAAGTATCCAATCTAAAACGATACAGGCAGTTCCGAACGGCCAAATGTTCGGTAAGCCTATCTGCCTAGGCCAAGCTTTTTGGACGACACAGAAACACGTCTAACCCCGATGAGGACTTGGACGATTCTCCCTGATTTGGAACGATTTTTGTTATTCCCCAGAATTACCAGTAATATAACCAATAATGATGTTCATAAGTGCTCTTATATATTTGATCATGATATGCTTTATAGCTCAGGCGGTAACGACGATTTCTCAATTATTCATTTAAACACACATAGCTTTAACAAAAACTTCGATGCTATTCATACATATTTATCTAGTATCGACCGTACATTTACCGTTATCTGTTTATCTGAAACATGGTTTTATGAGGATATGTCTAATGTTATCGATATTGAAAATTATGAGCTAGTCGGCACACCTCGTATTGACAGAAGAAGTGGTGGGTCTGCTATTTATGTACACAACTCTGTATCATATTGTTTAAGGAAGGATCTTAATCTCATTGCACAGCCGTCAGTAAATGACCATTCTGAATCGATTTTTATTGAAATTTTAAATCCCGGTAGCAAGAATGTTATCGTTGGTAATATCTATCGTGCTCATCGTACTGATGCCAATTTATTTATCTCTGATCTCGATCAATGTCTTAACAAAATTACCAACGAAAACAAACAATGCTACTTATCCGGTGATTTTAATTTCGATTTATTGCAACATGAGAACATCGATATTATTAATGATTTCATTAACACCATTTATAACTCTAGCATGTACAGGGTGTCTCAAAAAAAACCGTGCACGTGTTTACCCAACTTATTGACCATGAACTTCTAATATTTGGTGTAACAATTGTATACATATTGATAGACCAAACACTTAGCTTTCATATGCTGTTTATTTCATCTAATTTGGTTTTAAAAATCCTAAGATATGATCAATTAACTAAAGCTACCTAAAATCGAAGTTGTGCCACTTTTACGGAAAGAATGCTTAAGATAAGCATTAAAACCCTCGTCTTCTTAAGGGAGGGTGACCGCCGATTGCGCTAGAACGCAAAAAATAGTGACCTAGGGCGTCTAGGTGATCGCTTTTACATTCCCTGCGCTCACTTTGACGAAAACAAATTGAGGCTGCCACCTTACCCGCTGGTAGGGTAAGCCGTCAAAGTCCGATAGTATGGGGGTGGTTGCCACCTTACAAAAAAAAAATTAAATCGCCATTTTCAAAAATATTTTTATTGAATGTTCCTGAAATATTTTAGCATGGGCCTATGTTAGAAACACCATTTCCATCACTTATAAGCAAAAAACGGGTGAAATTCCGATATTTAGAACTTTTTTGGCGAAGATTTCTATGATATTTCACTGTCCATCGAATACGGCGGGATTTTGAGGTCGGCCATGTTTGGTGACGTCATTGTGACGTCATGCGTGTGATATTTGTACTTGTTTTAGTATGTATGGATAGAGGGAACCTCTAGCTATAACATGGTACCCAAATAAGCATACACTACATTTTGGATTGGATTTTGTTAGAGGGTGGTAACCCTGGTGGTAACAACCCCCATCTCTGGAGTAACCCTTTCTATTCATTGCAAACTGTATGTAAAGTGGCACAAAATCGACTTTGGGTAGCTTTAGTTAATTGGTCATATCTCAAGATTGACACAACCAAATCAGATGAAATAAACGGAATATGAAAGCTAACCGTTATGGCTATCAATATGTATACAATTGTTACACCAAATTCTATAAGTTCACGGTCAATAAGCTGGGTAAACACGTGCACGGTTTTTTTTGAGACACCCTGTACCCTCTGATCAATAGACCTACTAGGATAACCCCTACTTCAGCCACTTTACTTGATAACATCTTTACAAATGTTCTTACTCATGAAATTAAATCAGGTGTTATTGTGAATGATCTCACAGATCATTATCCAGTTTTTCAATTCACCAAGTCGATGCCCCACCGTCATAATCATCACCTGCCCATAAAATCTCGTTCATTCAATCAAAATAGAATTCTGAACAACTACATAGCATCACTACGATGATTATCAATGCTGACTTTATAGTCAGCTTGATGAGATCCTGTGCCTTGTGATATTGTCATGTACATCTGGAGGATGTCATCTTGACCAGACAGTCTTTGTTACTCTGCCAGTCTATAATGTTCGGAAATTATGATTTTAAAATAATAATAATGTAAAAAATGCTTGACTATCCTTTCTGAGGTCTGTTTGCCCATAGAATATGGTTTTTTTGTTAGCTTATCCATAGATTTCTGTGGATTATTACGATCACATGTATTTGTTATTTTATGTTATTTTTTAAATACAATAAGGCCAAGTAAAATAATAAACGTGTTACTCGTCCCCGCCCTCACCAATTTGTTGAGATTGTCATATCATAATAATAATAATAATAATAATAATAACCATATTTGTATAGCGCCTAACATCGAGATCCCTAAGCGCTTGAACATAAAACATAATAACACACAAATACATGGATATGGACTACAATTAAAAAGCCATTGTGAACAAATAAGTCTTTAAGGATTTCTTAAACTGAAATATAGTCTCTGCATTTTTCACATGAAGTGGAATATTATTCCAGAGTTCTGCAGATGACACAGAGAAGGAACGTTGACCATACTGAGGTTTTTAAAATAAAAAAAAATCATCTTTAACTTTGTTTCATCAATTGTTGTGATAAAAGAGATGATAGGAAGTGCTTGGGTATCATTTATAAACACAGTCCACACAAGATTTCCAGGCTAGGAGTAGAGCAATGAGGAAAAAACAACAAATAATAAGGGCCTCCCCGTTTTTATGATTGACGACAAACCTCCAACAATGGGACAGGCAATGGGAACTTCGCACAGAATTTAATAACAAATTTGTGACAAATAACAAATAATAAGGGTCTTCCTCACCAACTTTTTAAAAGGTCCGGAAGAGTAACAGGTTAATTGTTTTACTTGGCCTAAGCTGTATGATCTGTATCATTATTTGATATAACCAAGATGAGATTTCAATAAAGTGTGGTGAACATCAATACACATAATAATAACAAATGTCTACAAAATACTTTATTTCAGTTCGGTTTGCAGGTACAGAGTGTCCCAAAGGTTAATACATTTGTATACCCATAGATATTTTTACATTGTATATCCGATAAAATAATTTGCAGTATAAACTGAAAATATATTTGGTAAGAGAAAACTTAGGTAATAAAACTATTTTGATACCCAACTTACAATTTTTACAACTGTCTTTGTTAAATTATACAACTGCGCTTTCTAGAGTGTATGCATACAATATATAGGGACTAGGGGGTCAATAGAAAGGATGTTCCATTGTTATTTGTTTTAAAATTCACTTTAAAATAATCCTTTACAAATGAACTTTGAACAATTTTAATTGTAAATCAATTGCAATTGACCTTCAGAAAACGTTTTCTTTTTAAGCCTACATGTGCACAAGTTGAACAACATTGATGGTTGAACAAAAGCGCCAGCCTTGAAACTTTATTATTGACTGCAAGTTAAAAGGTATGGTATTGCGAGTTATATGACCAACCCTTTCAGCTTGTGATTTTATTACCTGGCCACAGAAAAAGGGATAATGTTGACCTATCAAAATTGTTTTCCTTATGCCAAACAAAGAACGTTTGTCTCAGAAACATTTTGCAAATAAGCTAAGTGCTGTGCGATTTTTTTTGTGTGTGGCTAATCCAAGCTTACAGAAAACTTTTTTTAAACATTTTTTTTAAAAATCCAACCAAAATTTCTTAAAACAATCCCCGCCCCCAAAAAAATATTTAGGCCTCAGCGCGTAGACCTACACGCCGTAGCTCATTTCACATACCAAAGCGGGCGGGCTTCTGAGACAAACATTCTTCTTTGTTTGGCCTTATCCAAACTGTTTACAGTTTTATACTGCAAATTATTTCCCCAAGTTATACCTATACTAGAGTTTTATTTCAAACATTATTGACTCATCTGGAAAATCATGTACCACACTAAATTTAAGAATTTGTTGTCAGATGCTTCAAATTCATAGAGCTGTATGCACGTTTCATAGCGGATTATTTTTTAATGCTAGTGATACAAGTCAACATCAAAGCAAAATATGATACCTTTTGCCATCCCTAGTCCCTGCCATTGTTTCGACAGCTGAGTGATTCCATGATATATCAAACTGCAATGCCGTGTAACTAGCAGCAGTGAACTTTTCTTGGATCTGCTCTGCTGTACCATCGTACCCGTCATGCAAGTTGAAATTGATGTGTGTGCAGAAAGGCTACGGGATTATGTTATTTGCCAGTGATGGATTAAGAATTGAACATCACAGCAAAAACATAATTCCTTGACCCTGCCACTATCTGCAAATGCTATAGATGGTTGATTGGTTCCGGTTCCTGCAATCCTGTAGAGTTGCAATTACAATGTACATGTATCTTCTGACACTTTCTGCAATGTTGAAACATCATTGTAGGCTCCTTGTAAGCTGAAAAGACATACATATTTTGAGGAACATTTGAAACATACCAAGCAGATAAGGCAGGTCATATTCAATGATATAGGGAGGGTTAAATGCATGATCTCAATCAGGTCTGTGCTTTTGCTTATTAATAGCAGTGTGACTTGAAGACTTATGTCACAGTGTCACTATGAAAAAAATGACGACTTGATTTGGAAACTTTTCAAATTACATGTAACTCTAAAGTCACTCATCCAAAAGACATGACTTGACTCAAGAGTCACTTTCCCATAGACTTGGTGACTGAAGCGAATAGTTTAATGTACTAGGCTCAAGTCAACCCTGCTATCGAGTTGACTTGAAGTCAAACATCATGCTGTAAAGCATGTATTACTTTGTGTTAACAATAACAACGGTTCTAAAAAACCCTAAATGCACAATTCATCCGAAACCAGAATCTGCCATAAAATTTGGATTTTGATTGTTTTCTTATTTCTCCCCAATTTGACCACTAAATGTATAAAAAAAGGTTTTCGAAAAAAGCACATTTGTTTGGAGACTGTAATTTTTTTAGTATTCCTGTTTTCAAAATTGGCTTGGCTGTTTCTACCGGTAAATACCCTAGGTCTTAATTCCTTATTTCAAGCCCTGGTTCCAACTAGGAATGAAAATTAACTGGCTTTACTGAGTTTATTGTATCCCTCACTTGACTTATCTGATTGTCACGGTAAAAACGCTCATCCAAAGGCCAAAGGTTGAGACGCACTGCATTCCAAAATGAAAAACTGACCCATACATTTACCAATTTTCTGGATAAACATGGATTCGACCCTCCGATCACCGCGCTGCGTCCCTAACCACTCGGCTAATCTGCCAACGCTCACCCGGGCAGCGATTTTGTACACACATATCAGCTTGGTTCATGACGCCATCAAAACAAATGCTACATGTATATAGCATGTGCACGTACATTATTTTTATCAAATAAATGAAGTCAAAAGTGGAGAAATGCCGTGATAATATATAATTTATTGTACAAATTATCGGCCTTCATCGGGTACGGTAGATTGAATAGATTTGTTTACATTCTGCACCCAAATTCGTAAGGAGCCGAACGGCAAACATACGAGTGTGCGTGGACAAAAAACGCGGGCAAAATACACGTGCGGGAAATAACGTGTACGGGCTGCAATTAAGAGCAGGGGATGGCGGACGGCTAGACACGAAATGCATTGAAGCTGACATTAATGCCATTTGGGTGCAGAGTGCCGAGAGAGTGAATTAGTCGTTGTTCTCTCTCCTTCCTGTTGTTATCGCCGCCATGGCATTTGAACATTGTTTTTAGCCGTAGGGAATCGTAGTGTAGGAAGGTTATGGTTTAAAAGAACATTAAAGTGTATTAACATCAAATTGTATATAGTCTTTATCTTCTCTAAAAGTGTCTATAATAGCCACAAAAACAAACAAAAAAGTAATCAACCTACCGACCCACTTTTTCAACTCTTGTTTGGGCAAACAAACTTTTTTTAGGCCTTATATTGCGCCAAGAATGTAGGGTGGGTCCAGAACTTCTTGTAAAAACAAGACTGACAGCACATTCTTTCAGCTGCTGTGGGATGAAAAAGGTTTTTTTTGGTGCTTTTGTGCAATTTTCCTGTCCCTAAATTCAGGATCAGAATTTCGAGGAGAATTATTTGGAGAATCCATTCTCACAAAGTTTCCTGCTGGTAACGTTGCGAGAATCCAAGTTGATTTTCGTAGAGATATTCTGTCTACAAATAATATGAATGGAAGAGAATCCATAGATTCTCGCAAAATCCTTTGCACGAATCCATAACCTTTGACACAATTCTGACCCTGCTATTTTAAATTTTATGAGGGTTAGACCCATAATTCTATAAAAACACTTGAAAGTGACTGTACTTGATATACGCCTGGATGCCTGTCAACCATTTTTGAAAATTGAAAAACAAAAAATTGATCTTAACCCTAACCCTGCCAAATCCAACGAGCCAATCTGTATGTTCCACCCGGCGTGCAAGTTTTTGAGGATAAAATGGACCCAGGCTATATATGCGGCCGAGTATACTCAGACAAATAGCCTTGACACCTGAGGTGTAGTGGGAATCCTTCGCCGCTGGAGGTCCGTGGTTCAAATCCCGGGGGATCGCGGTGACTTTTGAGGTCACTTTTCTCTGCGCAGAATTGTTTTTCTCTTGATTTGTTACATTTGGGTCCTAATAAGCCTAGAGCTAGTAAATTAGCTTTCCATGGGGTCCGTTAGATGTTTGAACAGATCAGGGTTGCACTTGCAAGTCTTGCATAAAGTTGTTTCTTTCCCTGGAGCAAGGTTTGAGCTTAACATTTCCCCACCTACACTCAAAAATCAGATTATAATATTAGCTATATAGTGTTGTTTAGCTGTACCAGTACCATAGAAATAATTTAACATTTTGGGAAGACATTTTTAGGGGCATGGAAAAAAAAGTGTGCCATTTTATGCTAAAACTATCAAATTTGTTCTAATACTAACTAATTTGGTTTGAAAATGCTGTTTTATGCTAAAATTGTCAACATTTTGTCTTATTTAACCTAATTTGGTAAGCAAATGTGCGCGAATCAAACCTAATGGGCATCCTTGCAAAATTGCCTTTTTATGAAATGTTTTGGGAGGGGGGAAAGTGGAGAGGGGCAAAAAAAAAGAATTAGGGGGAAATCCCCAACCCCACCCCCTGTAAGTGTAAGGCCGCCAATGGGGAAAGCAATAAAACAATAAACACTAGCTAGTTGGTAATACATGTGCAACCACAGGTCATATAACCCAAAGTTTTACGTTTTCTTTTTCCCCTTGGCATTATTTCCCCAATTCTGCTCATTGTTTCCCGGGAGCAGTGCTCCCTGCTCCAGCACTTTGTGCAACCCTGGAACAGATATGCCCCTGTGCTACGGTATTGCTCTCGATCTGATGCACTGGACCACCATTTCTATGTGACTTCCGAACCACAGATTTTTTTTTGCTGTCATTAGGAGATCGTCACAAACACTTCGCTTCATTTACCTGGTTGCCGACACCATGCACAATGAATCAGCATTTAGATTGTTGTAATACATGTATACTTCATGAATTTGACTATTATTAATATCAGTGGGATACATACAATCAATCAATAATTAATTATGGTTTATTCCATGAAATCAACAATTTATTTTTTCCACTGAAAATACAGGATTCATGCCTACCAACGAAAACTAGCATAGACAGTCGTCGTTATTTGTTTACTGTATTATAGCGGGAATGATGATCCTAATAATTCAAGCCAGTACTTCTTGGAAATTGAATAGATTGAGCAATGTGTCAGATTATTTTGAACACTATAAATCTGAAGCAGAAATTTGACCAAATTTATTCAGAAAAGTTGAAAAAATATTGATGAAAATATCTGATGCTCGCTGACTCGGATGCTTTCATTTTTCAATTCATAGCTCTCAGACAGAGTCTATAGTCGGCGTCAGAGAAGTTCAGCACTTTTTCTGCGACAACTGAACTGTGTAACAGTGAAACACGAAAGTACTTTGTAGAACAGCGTCACAACAGCGTCTTTGAATTAAGTAGTTCCACACATCGCGGTATCTGTAATCCGATTGACTGCGATCGTATCTCTATGGCCATGCGTCATGAATGTCCCCACCCACACGCTCATCATGATTAACTAGATCGAGCGCGTTGACTATTTTAAGAAGTGCCGAAGACCGAAGTTCTCTGCCGACGACTATAGTACAGTAGAGAGCTATGAATGAATGATTCAGACTTAGAGCCAGAGTTGTACTTTACTTGGCCACCCGGGACTACATTCCCAGCACTCACACACAGACATTATAATCAAAACCAAAATTTGTCGATCATAGCGTCATGATCCGAGCGCTCGCGATCATATTACAAAGGTTAAGCGTGTCCTTGCCTGCAGTGTGTTATGTTCCAAAACAGTCGCAACGTGGCGTGGGATCTTGTTGATTAGGGCCCGATTGGTCAATTACCTAGGCTATGTTTACAATTCAAGTACTTCACATCTTCCAGTTTTACTGCGCCCTTGCCATCGGGTATGACGCGGTTACGCATGATATGCACCACCATTCGCATGGGACGCAGAGGAATCGTATACGCTGTGATCGACAAATTTGTGTTTTGATTATTTAAATTAGAAGACGTAGGCCTATTGACTAGTCAAATTAATAATTGAATGAACAACATGCACGCAGCACAACATGTCCGAAATTATCATGCTTATGGTTGTGCGCGCTTGGTACTTGGTTGGAATTCCTCCAAAATACTCCAAAGTTTTTACTGGACTTATGCTAACTGGAGGTGGTGGAGGGTGGAGTGTTAATTTGGGGGAAAAGTTCTTTGATGACGGCGGTTTTAAAAGAATGTGGGCTGGTTTTGTCGACGGTCGTATCTTGTAGATTGTTCCATGACCATTTCAACATTACTCTCCTTGGAAAAAATGAATTGGCGTAATTTCGTAAACGTCTGATTTTGTGTGGCGGATTTCAAATTGGTCAGGCTTTACGCAATGCAAAATATTGATTTTCGATTGTATCGAAAATTTATCACGTGGATGAACACACGTAATCGGAGGCGGTTACAAGGCGAGCGTCCGGGCTGAAAATAGGGGTGGCGCTGTTTAAATGATCATATCGTAAAATCTAATTGGAAAGGGTATCTGTTCTTGACGATTTTATGA
Organism: Ophiura sarsii; assembly: GCA_035610835.1. Taxonomy (NCBI): domain Eukaryota; kingdom Metazoa; phylum Echinodermata; class Ophiuroidea; order Amphilepidida; family Ophiuridae; genus Ophiura; species Ophiura sarsii. The sequence goes on from CM069447.1 coordinate 18,278,792, forward strand.
AATGTTAATATTTGTTTGTTAGAATAAAGCATTCGAGACATACCAAAAAGAGTTACTAAGGGCCCAAAATAGCGACTCTTTTAGCCCTAATTTACATGTAATCCAATGGGCGGTTTATTTAGTGCTGTGCCCCCTTGTAACACGCAGTGATGACACTCGATTTATATCAATTTGCATTGATTTTGAGTCTATAAAAGAGGTAATTTTATCTTCATTTCAAAGAAAAACATATTTCTGTCCATGTCATACATAAATATCATGAACGACCCAATTGTCTTACAAATTTGGAGCAAAAACGGTTGAAGAGCATCATTTTACTACACATTTCCTTGTTTTTGATTTTACTCACAATAATGGACCCCTTCGCCATGGTTATCCGATTATAGACCTACATATCTATGCTCGTTTTATCAATCAGGGGCTTAAAAAATAAAGTTTAAATACATGTTTTTAAACCAATTTGTCATTGATATCAAATCATGCCGGGGGGGGGGGGGGGGGGGGGGGGGCGGGGTGACCAGGTTTAATTTGAGCCTAAATTAATACAAATATAGGGCTTTCAAAGTATCAAAGTGTCAATAACAGTGCTCTGGGCAATTCCATAGAGGATATAACCCAAAACAAATTACATTGTGAGTTTACCTGACATACGATACAATATGTGTGACAGATAAAAAGACAATTTAGGCCTATTATTATTTCAAAATTGAAACGTTTTTCACCCATACCCCTAAAATTCGGCAATTTTGGACCTACAATGTTTACATTTGTATCTAAGGTTTGATATAGGGCGAGCGTTTCCGACAGTATATATAAAATCGACAGTTTATATGATAAAATCGACAGTTTATCTTGAAATTACTTAGTGTTTACAAAAATGCCAACAAAAAAGTTTTTATTTTTTTTATTGTGTGTTATAAGGGCGCACAGCACTAAATCACTCCTTGTTTTGTGTAATGGTAGTATAGTAAGTTCCGGCAAAAACAAAAAACGATTTTGTGATTAATGGGGGTCCTTTGGGAATCACGTTGGCGTGAGGGTAGCATTTCATAATTAAAATGAAAGATAATCTCTTGTACTTTGATCAGGATATTGCAAAATATTGATTTTCGATTGTATCGAAAATTTATCACGTGGATGAACACACGTAATCGGAGGCGGTTAGAAGGCGAGCGTCCGGGCTGAAAATAGGGGTGGCGCTGTTTAAATGATCATATCGTAAAATCTAATTGGAAAGGGTATCTGTTCTTGACGATTTTATGAGATTTTAATATTTGTTTGTTAGAATAAAGCATTCGAGACATTCCAAAAAGAGTTACTATGGGCCCAAAATAGCGACTCTTTTAGCCCTAATTTACATGTAATTCAATGGGCGGTTTATTTAGTGCTGTGCCTACTTCAATGTGTTCATTCAATTATAAATTAAATTTGACTATAGTCAATGAAAGCCCTATGAAAGAAATACTGGCTTGAATTTTGAAAAAACCCATTCCCGCTACAGTACACTGCCATGACTACAGCGATTGAATAGCATTAGTACCACCACACTGAGTTTAGTCAGTACCACCACCAGTTTTAGTTTAGATACCAGCAGTCACACACACACCCCAGGGAGGTGTAAATATAACATCTCTCTGGTTATACTCGGATCCGATCTGAATTCTGAATCAGACCCCACCTACCTACATTGCACGCACCATGACGTACCTTATGAACTAGAATTCCTTCTAAAACCTCCAGTCTAGCAATAAACTGCGACAGATTTGCTTGACTCGGCCAAGTTATTTTGTTTACGATATTCAGATGACCTTCGTCGTTCTAACTTCCGGCGGAAATACACCTCTTTCAATCCCACCATTTTGAAATATTTTCACAATCTTCGCCCGGTTAACGATGAAAATAATTGAAAAAATAGCATTTACAACCCGGGTGGTTAGCCACCCACAACAGTTTTGGATTGGAAACATTTTCATCTAACCTATGATGAATTTTTCAAAAATATTAGATCAACATTCGCGATTACGTGTTTTCCAATCCGAATTCAAAATTTAGGTTTTCGCGTGTCCATCGTCGTCTGGACTGTCCATAATCAGTGTTTACGCCCTCTATTGTCTAAGTAAAGTTTTCAGATGGATTCAGTGTTTCTAGGAAGTAGCTTTGTTTTTGTTGAGAAATGGCTGCTTCCGAAGGACAAGCGATATCGTCTTTACGAGTAGTAAACAGTACTAAAAGTCAAGTTTCAGTGAAAGGAAGAACAATATGATTATCCGTAGGTGATTAAACGATTAAGTAAGACTCAAGGAACAAAGTTGGAACTGTTTATTGTCATTGCGTGTTGCATGGTTTCCTTTTGGGAGTTCTCAACCACCCTCCGTATTTAGAACACAATGTAAATGCTTTCTCCGTGTAAGCACATTACATACCATTAAACGGCTATCTGAGAATCACAAAACCTGCCCCAGATGCCACAATGCCCCAGAAATAAAAGTAATACTATTATAGTATACTATACTATATAGGTTATAATACCATTAAGAATAGGAATATTAGGGATCACGTCAAAACTCGACCGCGAGGCAACCGCCGGTTACGGCCGGTTCCGCCCGGTTCTCACAAAACGTGTCGTCTGTTATAATGTACACACATAATGAGGTCAAATAGTTACACTCTGGTGAACACGACCGGTTGATAGTGCCTCGTCACACGCGTGAGCAATAAATTCTTGAAGTTATGGGCTCTCAAGTCTCAGTTGACAACCAGTACAATACAGCTATTGATTTTCGCTGGGGTTGGCTTTTTCAATCTGTTTATAGCTCAATTAACTTTTTAAAATCAATACCGAAAGTCCAAGAGTGCGCTATTATGACCGCAAAGTAACATATTGATAGTGTGAATTGGTCCGGTTACGGCATTAAGTCAACCGGCGGTTGTTCAGTGTTGCATGCGTGAATATTCATATATCAGTAAAACAGTTGACCTGAAAGAATCGGGCGGAGCCGAACGTAACCGGCGGTCAACGGGCGGTCGAGTTTTGATGTCTTCCCTTACCTATATAAACGGCTATCTGAGAATCACAAAACCTGCCTCAGATGCCACAATGCCCCAGAAATAAAAGTAATACTATAATAGTATACTATACATATACTATATGGGTTATAATACCATTAAGAATAGGAATATTACCTATATAAACGGCTATCTGAGAATCACAAAACCTGCCCCAGATGCCACAATGCCCAAGAAATAAAAGTAATACTATAATAGTATACTATACATATACTATATAGGTTATTATACCATTAAGAATAGGGATATTACCTATATAAACGGCTATCTGAGAATCCCAAAACCTGCCACAGATGCCACAATGCCCCACGACTGTTTGACTGTCCGATTTATAATTAAAAGTATGGGATAAAGACAGATTGTATGGTGGCCTAGTTATGGTTTGACCTGATTTAGGTAGCGCTAATAAATACAAGTATATGGTGAAAATTTCAAGACAATTGTACGAGCCCTTTTGTAATTATTGGCATTTTCTACTTGACACATATTTTACATGTAACTATATGGGAAATGTGGCCGATGAGGGCGCTATTATAGTAAATAATAATATTCAAAGCTCTATTTCTCAGAACTGGCACCAAAAAATGTTATGAAATTTCTACAAAAGATGGCCAGTATATTCAGGTACTTGAATAAGTTAAAACCAGAAATGGGGCACGAAGTTACGGTGTTCTCAGTATAAAACGGACAAATTATGTGGGATCAAACAACCGTGGCCCCAAAAATAAAAGTAATACTATTATAGTATACTATACATATACTATAGGTTATTTAACCATTAAGAATAGGAATATTACCTTTATAAACGACTATCTGAGAATCCCAAAACCTGCCCCAGATGCCACAATGCCCCAGTAATAAAAGTAATACTATAACAGTATACTATACATAAACTATAAAGGTTATTATACCATTAGGAATTGGAATATTACCTATATAAACGGTTATCTGAGAATCCCAAAACCTGCCCCAGATGCCACAATGCCCCAGTAATAAAAGTAATACTATACTAGTATGCTATACATATACTATATAGGTTATTATACCATTAGGAATAGGAATATTACCTATATAAACGGCTATTTGAGAATCCCAAAACCTGCCCCAGATGCCACAATGCCCCAGTAATAAAAGTAATACTATACTAGTATGCTATACATATACTATATAGGTTATTATACCATTAGGAATAGGAATATTACCTATATAAACGGCTATTTGAGAATCCCAAAACCTGCCCCAGATGCCACAATGCCCCAGTAATAAAAGTAATACTATAATAGTATACTATACATATACTATATAGGTTATTATACCATTAAGAATAGGAATATTACCTATATAAACGGCTATCTGAGAATCCCAAAACCTGCCCCAGATGCCACAATGCCCCAGCAAAAAAAGTAATACTATAATAGTATACTATACATATACTATATAGGTTATTATACCATTAAGAATAGGAATATATACCTATATAAACGGTTATCTGAGAATCCCAAAACCTGCCCCAGATGCGGCAATGCCCCAGAAATAAAAGTAATACTATCATAATAGTATATTACGTGTACTATACATATACCTAGTATACTTCATGTACTATACATATACTATAGTAGATGTTTTAGAATATCATTTGGATTAGGAACACTACTCTTTGGTTACCTTTATTTTCGTGAGTTCTAACATACATAGTGCGTTTATTTATACCAATCTTAGAGAGAGGAGGTAATTTAAAACCATTCATAGACAGGTGACATATTGGACTAGTCAACTTCAATATCGGCCATAAGCATGATGTTTAAGTACATGTATGTAATCTTGCAAATTCATGTTACGTTACTCTACCTTTACTGTATGAATTAATATGTACATACTACAAAATGGGTTGACTTGCTTCAATGGTCATACTTTCCTTAAGTGATGATGGATTGTTCTCATCTGTTTAGGATTTTAACTTTGTAACGAAATCAATTTGGTCATGGTTCAATGCAATGGTGTTAATAAGGATTAGATCCATGATGAAAGAGAGTCCTACTTATTTTGATACACCCTGTATGCAAATAACGGCAGAAGATCCCAATCTAGTTATAAAACCGTCAAAATGAAAAAATAAATAATACAATATACAATCGAATGCTAATATCATATAATTAGTGCAGACTATGCAATATTTGACAGAAAAGCAAATATGACGAAGTTGAGAAGACTATAAGTATGACGTACATGATGCATGATATCGTACACGCAGTCTGACAAACAAGGAGCATTAACAAAACCGGTTAGTTGTATTTCATATTTATATTGACTAATTAATATATTTTATCTCAATGTGAGATATTTTGTTAGGCTGCGTTGCAAACCTGGTACGTGTTGCTCACTCAAGTGACGATTTATTGCATACATACAGAGACTATATAACTATGGGACAAGTATCTCGAAGGCAAAGTCCCCCGTTTACTATGCTTAAATTGACGGAGGACGGTTTTAGAGGGGGCACACTACCATGGGCGTAGCCAGTAGCAAACCAGACGACCTAAGACGTGGTGGATTTTATCGGCTCAAAACATGATTTGTGGCACAGAAATAGTACATCAATGGTAAAAAAAATGCTGATTGTGATTTAGAGTAAAACTTATTTGCTTTGATGATAGCAGAATTTAGTCCTTATTGTGTTACATAGGCCTGATACATAATAATTACTTGCATTATGCCATTACCAGACGTGCATTGTGCACGCACCAGATGTTAATTGAACTAAAACACGCACAATGTCCACCATTGCATTGGTTCAATGTGTAAGGTTGCTTGTACCAATACTTACATGTACACGTCACATATACGTATTTATCATACGCACTAATGTTGCAGTGCTTCCTTAACCCTAACACTCTTGAATGCTCCAAATTACTACGATGTTGTGTGCTGGTTTCACCTAAACTTAGTATGTATACGTTCCAATGGAGGTCGCGTACTACAGTCTCAGCTATTACTGAATGTGGGCCATGTGATCAATGTAAATTGATGTTGATACAGTATATGTGTCTGATTAGCACAACCGCAACAGCCAAACAAGTGAAATTGTGTTTATAAATGTACCCAGTGCAGCCAAGAATAAAAAAGTTGATGTGTTGACACTTGATTTCATTTAGTACTGCTAATTAAGGTTTTAAGCAAAGCTTGTATTATAATAAACATATAGCTTGTGAGGGACACATTGGTACTCGGATTTGGTTTCGGTCGGGGTGTGCGGCTGGAGATTCAAAACCCCTACCCATTTTTATTTTGGAAAATATGGTACCTATTTTAAGCGTTTTGCTTCATTATAGACCCAATATTCGCGAAGTATCGGGAAAATAGACCTAATTTTCGCAAATTTCCGCGACGAAAATTGACCCATTTGTAAAAAATGAACCCATTATTAGGGATTTTCCAGCACAAAATCATACCACATCGGCCCCGTATACCTTTTCCATTACATTGCATTTGAAATACATAATAACATTACAAACAATTTCATCTGCCTATTGTATGACATAACATTTAATTGCATTTTGAACACTTATTGTATTCACTTCGAAGATTTGTTGCAACATAAATTCTTTCATATTGGGTCCCTAAAAGAATTGCCTTTATCAATGGTAGTGTAGGGGCTAAACTGGACTTTGAAGATTATTTAGCCTACTAGCTGCAGAATTCCCGGTCCTTTACTCGAAGTAACCAATGTAACGCTAACTCCTATTTTCTTCATCTCGTAACACTATAAATGACTCACCACACAACACGACATTTTCTTTGAAGTCCTTATTATTGGCAAGCATATCTTTAAGATGTAGATGACTATCTGTGATTGTTCAGAGTTTCTATCTGTCTATTAGAAGTCTATTAAGAGCCTATTAAGAGGTACAAAAATAGTATGAGCCCTAAGGAATCTGCCGCCTGCCATGCCAAGCACCGTCAAATATTGTAAACAAACAAGGTATAGCGGGCGCTATACACTGACCCAAATAGATGCAGACGGGGTCGGAAGCAGAGGTCCTCATAACTCACACTACAATAGAAAACGATCGAAACTGCACCAACATTCCGGCTTCATGTACGAACAATTATCATAACTGGAACAGTGGAGTGCTGTTTTGATACTTAACACACAAAATGCATATCACTATTTTCAATGAAATTTGCATCCAATAAATTAAATTAAAGTGCATGATGTCTTGTAGAGTGTTCTTTCAGAGTCTAATCAAACTAAAGTAGCAAAAGCTCTTTGATGGATTCTCAATACACTTGGAGGATTAAACATACTAAGAGGAATCTTCAAGTTTAACAACTTTAACAACTATAACTACATAACAACAAATCCTGACTATACAGTGTTGTACCTTCAATGTGGTACTGAGCAACAATAACCTACAGATATAACTGGAAGCACAAACGTATATCTGTAATCTAAACCATAGACTGGATTTGATGTTTCTTAAACCTGGTACATGTACAAAATGCAATGATAGACAATTTTTGAAACTACACCTAAAGATCTATAAAAATGCAGTGCACTCTAAGAGCGGGAAACATGAGACCACGAAAAACTCAACAATTTGAATGGTACCTGATTCCCTGCAGTCTGCTCCACCAAATTGATACAATCGGAAGTGGAAATTTAAAACTTTGTAAATTGAGGGAACGCAGGATTATTCTGCCTGCACATGTTTCTGACTTGCCAAGCATATAACTAAGACATATCAATTGGAAATTGGCAAGCCATTTCAAACTATGACTATTATTGTTCATGACAACAGAGTTACAGTTTCCATAGTCACAGATAAGAATGCTGCCTTGAATTGCTATTAACTGCTGATGGTTTTGATTCAAATCAGGAACGCATACGATTGTTCATGATGCTGTAGCTGGTATTGTTCGGGGTGTGTAGCAATTCCATGTGGAAGGCAATTAAGGCACATCTCCTTTTCACTTTCTGAAGTGAATATTGAATTTTCACACATTTATGTGAAACAAGTGGGTTTTAAGCCAAACCAGGTAACACAATAGCGTCGCACATGATACTTCGAAACGTTAGGGTACAAGTACAAACGAATCAAAGTTCATGAATTACCAACGCCTTAGTGGTACTTGATGTAACTATTATACCCTACGTAGGGTTCAGGAGTAGCCTATCCTGACCCTGTGGCATTTTGGGGCGCTATCACAGGACTTGGCTGCAATACTAGTAGCTTGTGTGAGTTTTATGCAAAAACCAAGCAACACAATAGTGTAGATACATGTAATTTCACAATATGGAAACTCGTGAATTACTCACACTTTAGTGGTGGTTGACCATTACACATTATACGACACAATTTTGAAGAATACCCCTTGCTTTGCCACCTCATAGCGCATTCATCCTAGCTAGCTTGAATAACGGAGATGACGAGCTTTGTGTCTCTGTAATCCATATGTGTCACTTCACAGATTCTTGGTGATGGTCACAGCCATCTTCGTAATGATCAGCGATGGGCACAGCCATCTTCATATTGATCGGTGATGGTCACAGCCATCTTTAATGATCATTAATGGTCACAGGTTGCCACATTGCAGTCAACATGTCAGACTGCTGTAATGTTCTGTGCCATGTTGGTAATAAGCTGAAACAGCTGCAGTCAACATGTCAGACTGCCGTAATGTTCTGTGCCATGTTGAACCTCTGAACCTTGACACTCTTGTAGTCCTATTGTCTATTCGTCTGCTTGTAGGAGGTCGATCTTTCACTTTTATCTGGAAACCGAATATGTCTTTCTCGGTTGACCATAGCATTCCTAATGCTCTCTCTGCGGGCAATGGGTCTGTAATAAGGTCTAGATTCTTGACATCCTTGGCTCTATCTGTCTTTGGTACAGCCTGTAGAACTTCTCTGCTATTGCTGGACCATTTGGTTAGGTGAAATCCACCCGTCTTGCAAACTCTTTGTAGCTCAGTAACTAGAGATACTGCTTCCCTTTCAGATGGTACGGAGCGTAGGCAATCATCGACGTAGAAGTTGTGCATAAAGGTGTTTTTTACTTCTGACTCTGCATTTTCAGCTGTTTTTCTCAAGGCAAAGTTCGCGCAGGATGGTGAGGACGTTGCTCCAAAGAGGTGCACACACATGCGGTATTCTTCTATGGGCCGAGCTATGTCTCCTTTAGGCCACCATAGAAAACGGAGGAAGTCACGATCATTCTTAGGTACTTGAACTTGGTGAAACATGGCTTCTATGTCACCCATCATAGCTATCTGCTCTTGCCTGAACCTTAGGGATCACGTCAAAACTCGACCGCCCGGCAACCGCCGGTTACGGCCGGTTCCGTTCGGTTCTCACAAAACGTGTCGTCTGTTATAATATACACACATAATGAGGTCAAATAGTAACACTCTGGTGAACACGACCGGTTGATAGTGCCTAGTCACACGCGTGAGCAATAACATCTTGAAGTAATGGGCTCTTTTAAGACTTAAAAAGTCTCAGTTGACAACCAGTACAATACAGCTATTGATTTTCGCTGGGGTTGGCTTTTTCAATCTGTTTATAGCTCAATTAACTTTTTAAAATCAATACCGAAAGTCTATGAATGTTTTTTTTTATAGAACGATTATAGAGAGAGCTATTATGACCGCAAAGTAACAGATTGATAGTGTAAATTGGTCAGATTACAGCATTAAGTCAACCGGCGGTTGTTCAGTGTTGCATGCGCGAATATTCATATACCAGTAAAACATTTGACCTGAAAGAACCGGGCGGAACCGCCCGTAACCGGCGGTCAACGGGCGGTCGAGTTTTGACGTCTCCCCTTAACATTACCCCGACTAATGAACTGGTAAGATCGGGGCCTTGGAGTAGTTCTTTATTCAGTGACGAACCTTTGTAGTTAACTGCACAGTCGTAGACTACTCGCAACTTGTTCTTTCTTGGATGGATCACGCCATGGTGAGGGATGTACCACAACCTTCCATCTGTACCTTTCAATTCTTCTGTTGGAACCTTCTCCGCGTAGCCTTTCTGTATCATGTCGTTCATGGCTGCCTTGTAGTCGTTGTAGAATACGGGGTTCTTGGAGAATTTTCTACTTAGATGTGCAGCCCTCACTTGAGCTTGATGTTGGTTATTGGGAAATATCTTTCCCTTGTCGTGTAGGTGGAGACCTATTTGATAGTGTCCTTGTTCATTGAGCACGATAGTATCTTCGACTTCGGCGAGAAACTGCGTATCTTTCAAACTTCTCTCTGGTATGTCATCGACTAGGCGCTCAGTGAAGTCGGTGTTGTACATCTGTACTAGCAGTTTCTCGATGGCTTCGTGGACGTTCACCCTGTTTACCGTAATACCAAGTGAGGGATTCGATGACCTTTTTACGCCATACGCGATCCAACCAATTGGAGTCTTGCACGCGTACGGACCGTCGTTTTGGCTGTTTATCACCTCAAGTGGCTCGGTTGCCTTGGGTACGTTGTTTCCGATCAGTATACCAATGTGAGCATTGTCATTAGACTGCTGGCTCAGCTCGACGCGGTTCAAGTAGGGCCAGCGCACAATTTGATCCTGAGTGGCGATGTCGGCTGGGATTCGATCTTGCGTATAAACCCTCGGGAGTGGTATACTGTTTTCTCGCTTTATGTCGCAGACTTCCAGTCCTTGCAGAACGGTAGTATTCACAGTCTTCTCGTCGGTCATGGTTTGTATCTCAAGCTTTGTCAGTTTACCTTTAGCATTTAGTTGCTGCTTTAGGGTGTCTGTACAGAATACTGCATCACTGCCGTTGTCCAAGTAGGCTAACGTTTCAACTGCTAAACCAGTGGCCTTTGAGTATACTATGACTGGGATAATACATGGTGAGGAACTGTCTCCGGCGCCTGTACGACGACATGTACTGGTTACGTTCTGCGTCATTTCGCCAATGTCAGCATTACTTGTAGATGTGGAGCTGGTATATTCTCCTCTTTCAGTGTGTAATACCGTAGGGTGTTTTCCTTTACACGTCTTGCATGTGAGTTTGCGTTTGCAGTCTCTACGCCTGTGCGATGCTCCTTTAAGACAGCCGAAGCACACCCTCAGCACACCCTCAGCTCTCTGAAGTATTTCAGCCTTTCGTCAATCGGCTTCTTAGCTAAAGTATAACAAGTCTCCACGGCATGCGACTTGTTATTGCAGAAAGTGCATGGACTTTGAGTGTAATCATTTGATTTGTCGTTACTTTCTGTAGATTTACTTGTCTCTTCTGGTTTACCTGTCCGAGTGCTGGTTGCCATGCTGGTAGCATTGCCTCTGTGTCCATAGCGCTTGTTCTTTGTATCGCGATCGCTGTCGTTGTTTATCTTGCCGAAACTGGGATTGGTGGCTATGCGCGCTTATCTTTCTATGAACTTGATAAGATCGCAGAATGTTACCACTCTGCGTCTTTCTTCCTCGATATCATCCACTATCCACCTCCACCTATCTCGCATACTGTATGGCAACTTCGACACTAGCATCTTGATATTTGCAGTGCTATCCAACTCAGCGATGTATCCCATATCGGTCAATGTATTCTTGCATTCTAGAAGATATAACGACAATTCATTCAGTCCTGTGGTGTTGTCTGCCCTTATACTCGGCCATTGACGCAGTTTCCACAGGTAGGCTTCTGAGATCTTGTGTGGACTGCCAAATTTCCTTTTCAGGAGTGCCTTCGCCTGAGAATATCCATCGTGGCTTATATGGAGGCAGCTCTTTACAAGGGCGTTAGCCTCGCCTTTAGTGTATTGCTCCAGATAGTATATTTTGTCCTTGTCGTTGGTGACCTTGTTTTCTATACTGTACTTAAAAGCCCTTGTGAATGATATATATTCTAGTGGGTCGCCGTCGAACGTCTTGATTGTGCGTTGAGGTAAACTTGCTTTGAGATGGTGCTCCAACAAAAGCTTGGTCAGATCTCCCTGTTGGCGGATAACGTCGGCGATATTTTCCTGCGGCTGTCGTGGTCGTTCTGCATACCGGTTTTGAGCTTGCGTGTGAGCGTCATCTTGAGTGATTTGATCATGTGATGTCTGATGGTTCACATAACCGCTTTGTTGGAATTCGCTATTCTGTGGTGACTGGTAATTAACATAGGCACTCGGTTGAGGATGCTCCTTTAACTTAGTCGGTGTGGTAGTATTGTCTCGTGATTGGATTGCCATACCGTCATTCATTGTTCTGAACTCTGCCTGGCTTGACCGACGTCCTGTGTTGATATCAGGTGGATCACCATGTATCGCTGACTGCGATTGGGATTCAGTGAAACGCAACGACGTAGGCTTACTTGTGCGCAGGGGGGCACCTGTGTTTGCATACCCGCGTTAAGGCCTATAATAATCCTGTTGCTCGGTAGGTCTATGAAACTGGTCCTGTGCGTCCATCAATGGTGACGTCTGCTGATGTTCATAAGCTACTTCGCGTAACGGTTCATTGAAAGAGCTGTGTGTACGCTGTTGTGTACCGGCACCATTATATACATACTGCTTACTATAATATGCGTTCTCAGGTTCGTTGGGTATGTGATGCTGATACTCTGTGGTAGGCGGTCTGTAATACTCGCTAGCATCTGGATTCAGGAACTGTTTCGTGGGACTATAATTTCTCGGTGGTCCTCTCACTGTTGTTTCAGATTTATCCTGAGCAGTGTTTCTCGATGATGGCTGACGGCAAGGCAGCTGCCCCTCACTTTCAATATCTAACACAGGGGGGGCTATGCGATGACTTGGGCTGTGGTCGAGCGGCCGCGGCTATATCATGGTCCATCTGCTCTGCGTTTTGTATCCGATCGCTACTTTCCAGCCAGTCTTGAACACTGTCGCTATTTGACCTTCCAGATTCACGTTCTAACTGTATGTCTTGTATACTTGGAGCCACAGACTGATCGTGATCGACTCTGTTTATCGCCCGAAGACCCGCCTCGGCCATCGCCAGCTCCGTCTCTATGGCTAGTTTATCTCGCCTCCATCTTATTTCTGACTCTTCCCTTTTCTGTCTTTGTACGAGTAGAAACTCCTCGTCGTCTAGTTCTTTTTGTTTTAGAAGGAAGGTTTGTCTTGTCTTCAGTTCCTCTGCCCTTGTAGCCAATTTCAGCACTATGGCACTTTTAGATCTGGACGAACTAACTTGGCTAATGGAATCTTTATGTTCAGCACCCATTGTTGTGCAATCCTTTGGCTCCATGGTTATTAGAGTCCTTGTTCACCATTTAAAGCTTGACGTTGTATATTAATTGCACCAATTGGTTCTGTAATAAACAGGTTTACAAAAAAGTAGCCCAATTTGGGCTACTTTGACGTGGACTTGGCAACACGGTTAATTTGATGCTTGTCGCGGCGAAACTAGATACTAGCAACACCGACCATGGATACACAGTTCTTGGTTACGTGACTGTCCATTTGCAGCGCGATAGCGGCACTCACAAAAGCCGATGGACGGTGGACGATCAATGGTAATATTTGCAGCACGATAGAGAACTTGAAACTTGAGATTACGATAATTATTATATCGCCTTTTCTAGACAGTTTTAAACATCTAGATGTGGCCGCTAGGCGTAGTACTTCTTCTTACTATTATATAGTTCTGATTCTCTGACGCTATTTTTGTACTAGAAATGTAGGGGCTAAACTGGACTTTGAAGATTATTTAGCCTACTAGCTGCAGAATTCCAGGTCCTTTACTCGAAGTAACCAATGTAACGCTAACTCCTATTTTCTTCATCTCGTAACACTATAAATGACTCACCACACAACACGACAACTTCTTTGAAGTCCTTATTATTGGCAAGCATATCTTTAAGATGTAGATGACTATCTGTGATTGTTCAGAGTTTCTATCTGTCTATTAGAAGTCTATTAAGAGCCTATTAAGAGGTACAAAAATAGTATGAGCCCTAAGGAATCTGCCGCCTGCCAAGCACCGTCAAATATTGTAAACAAACAAGGTATAGCGGGCGCTATACACTGACCCAAATAGATGCAGACGGGGTCGGAAGCAGAGGTCCTCATAACTCACACTACAATAGAAAACGATCGAAACTGCACCAACCGGTATATTTCAAGGTCTATGTTTCAAACCATGCAGTGTAACTGTCACTGTCAAGCCACAAACAGACCTGCTGAAACCATAATTATTTCGGCAGCATTCAGAAATAAATAATATAGAAGTGGTAATTTTTATGGGCTTGATTTTTTCACACATTGCCACGTACAAGTCATATTTGAACTCTGTTTCATCATTTATTGTATTCTTAATTAAATTCATCATGTTCACTTCCTTGAACGAATAATGTAGTCAATGCGTTTACTTTCTTGCAACTGTAAATGTGTTGCAGCGTGAACATTTTTATTTTTTCATGTGTATTGGTGAGTTTTATGGTCAGATGTCAGATTCCATACATGTTTATATCCCCCATCTACACACATGGCCTATATATATGAATTTTCAATGATGGCCCTGTACAGTAGTAGTAGGCCGGAGAGTAGGCCTCTTGCCTACAAGTATGGTAGAATACTGCTACCAATTTGGACTCTAACAACGAAAGAAACAAACAAACATTATACCAACCAACAAACCAACAAAAGAGAATATGCTGTTGCATAGGCAGTTTAAACAAATCTGCCTGACACACACACATTCCTGAGCCCCCCCCCCCCCCCCCCCCCCCGAAAAGTGAATACAATATACCGTGGTCGGACTCGTGGGTCTGCCATCTATTTTATTCGCTCGGTTTATTGTACAGCGTGTCCCAAAACAGATTGCTAGCTTACAACTAAAAAAGTAGGAAACATAGATAGTTTATATTTAGGGATATTAAACAAAATATACATGACCTTAATTGGTTAAACTCTGTAATTTAATCCAATATAAACTTTTAGAAATACAACGATTTTAATAGAGCGTGGTCAAAACCCATTTGTCCCACTTTACAAGGAACATCCCGATGTGTTGCAATTGCACATTGTTGTGATTTCGTCAATGTTTTGCCTTTGCATTCATTCTTTACAAAGACTTGGGCAGTAAATAAAATTATCTTGGTTATATACCAATAATACAAGTTCATTATTTACATAAACATTAACAAAAATGTTCTTTGTAAGTTCTTTCGGAGAATAAACCCCATGCCGGGAATACTGCACATAGCGCACAGTTTCATGCAACGCACGGATGGTTTATTCCTTAAATCGGGACAAATGGGTTCTGACCACGCTCTATTCAAATCTTTGTATTTCAAAAAGTTTACATTGGATTGGTCTCCAAATTTACCCAATTAAGGTCAGGTATATTTTGTTTGATATCCTTAAATATAAACTATCCTTAAAGGTATATGACCCGATCACTTTTTTGGGGCTATGATATTTTTGTTCACATCAAGATATTTTGGTATCAAAAAAATCCCCATATTTTTCTCATTATGTCTGTAAAATATTAGGGGCCAGAAATGTTTCATTTGGAAATTATAGACTAAAATGTGGTGAATTACTGCCAAAGGCGGTTAACCACCAGCCAGTATGTGTACTACTCAATGGGCACATGTCTTTTGACCTTGCGCTTCTAAAAATAGAACCATTGGAGTTATGCAAATCAAACTTTGGAATTCAACAATTTTAAGGATGACCTTTCATTTAAAATAGAAAACATCAAGTTGAAAATCGGGTCATCTACCTTTAATTCCTACTTATCTCGTTATAAGCTCGCGAACTTTTGAACCCAGTTTTTTGGGACACTGAAAATCTTGTTTTGGGACACTGAAAATGTTGTTTTTTCATGCACGCTGTACATGAAATGAAGTAAACAGTGGCATAATCAAAGTGTGTGTGCGGGAGGGAGGGGGTATAACAAATTAGATGGTTTTCAGTATGAAATTATAATGGAAGAGTACAGTGTGCCAAAGATGGCTATATTTAAGCATTGGACCTATAAAACTCATGGATTTTCATGACGACAAAATTGATGAACTTTGGACAATGATGGGTACTAAATCATATTGAGACAGCTTGTATAGGGTTCAAAATTAGGGACTATGATGGGTACGGGACCTGGCTTTTTAACGCGCGGAGTTAGCACTCGTGATATTTAGCGCTAATTTGCATCATTTGCATTAGCACCAATAATGATATGAAGTAAGATTTTATCAGATTTAGCACCCGTGATAAAGGGGGTGTGTCAACAATATTTTGGTCCAGTATTACGAAGTGGAGAGGGTCAAACAATTATAGGCATAGTAAGAGGGGGACAAAAAGTGTTGATGTACCAAACCCAACACCCCCAAAGTATTTATGAACACTCCCTAAAATATTGGGCTCGACAGCGTCTCACCCAATCCCGCACCCAATATTTCAAAAAAACTCATAGCTTGACCAATTTTATATCATACTTTGCAGATAGACACTTTTCTCGTAGCCAAAAGCTTGAAATCATTTAATCTCAATCAAGAGTGGACTCAGATATTTGGTTCAAACTAAGGGACTATTTAATTTTTCCAATTTTGTAAAAATACTCAACCCCGACGTGAAAAACAAACATAACCAAAAATGGAACAAAAGCGTAAGCGGAATATTTGTGTTTCTTTCAAACAAGTCTAAAACCAATTTTTTGTTCTGATAATAGTGATACATGTCGATGTAGTCCCGATAAATATGAGAAGTTCACCCCATCACGATTATATCTTGCCACATTTAAAACATAAATATACTCATAGTAGGCTATCGATCCATGTCATCAAATTCCGATTTCAGATACATGTGTATAGCCACAGATAGTCAAAACCATCCAGCGGTATGAATAGCCAGATGTAGCTGGTGGGGAACCATTATAGGCACTGTAAAACAGTTTAATTTCACGGCAACTTAATTTCGCGAATTAGCATTTAGTCAACTTTTTGAGGCAATTTAATTTCATTCATTTGTATTATCTTCCTATAAAACCATTATAAATGATATAATTGGTGGCAATTTAATTTGGTGAATTGGATCTCCTAGCGAAATTTGCAACACATTATTTGTTAGCGAAATTAAGAGTTTTTACAGTATTGGTAATCAGCCTTGGGGGTAGGAAATGTTATCATATCACTATTTAATAATAGTTAGCCTTGCATAGTGTGGAATTCACAGATCTGTGCATGATCTGTGGCGGTATCATTGCTTCTGGTTTCTGTGGAATGAATGTGAATGTTTAGGCTCTACTTTGTATATAATAAATAGCATCTATGCCTATTTATGTATGTATTAAGAATTTATATTATGGACTATAATTGGGGATGGAGATGGTGTATACAGTTTGGTATAAAACCCATAGAATGATATGAACACACGATGGATCATAATTGTATCTTTATGTTGCTGGATAGCTAGCAGTGTAAACTCATGATCGATATGCATACATTTTGTGGTAGGGAAGGGCTAGCCTTGGTTCAAGGCGCTCTATACTCCCACCTCCATCATCCCTACACCACCCTATCCCCTCCTCCATCGATATCCCTTCACACGTTCACACGTCCACACCCCCATTCCACCTCAACTTTACCAACAACAACCACAGCGATATAGCTCTACATAGCTCTACACCAGGCATTCTCAAATGGTGGCGCGCGCGCCACTTGTGGCGCATCAAGGCATCCTAAGTGGCGCGAGAGTGATTACAATTTGTTTTTAAAATAAATCATATCATGATATAGCCAGATTTCATAGGCCTATGACTGTCAGATGTATAAAGACAGCAATTTTTCGCGCGCTGCGCGCGCATATGCCCTCAAAAGAGTATTATTAGTTATTATGTTGCCTACATAATATATGTCAAAATATTTTGTAAGGGGAATTGCCATTGTAAATTCTAAAAAATATGATCAAGTGGATCGCTTCAACAAGTTGGTTACTAAAATGTGGCGCATCAGCAAATCTAGTTGAGAAAGCCTGCTCTACACACACACCGGCAGCCGACTGATAGCTCTACTCTATACACAGACAGCCGCGAAGCTGCTGCTAGCGACGAAGTCGCTAGCGATGCCCGAGCCGCGCAGCGGCTACACGGTGAGATCGCGCGCGACTAAACATTGGATTGACGAAGTCGCTAGCGATGCCCGAGCCGCGCAGCGGCTACGGTGAGATCGCGCGTGACTAAACATTGGATTGATATACGATACAGGTAGGCCCGCTGTACTGGTATCAAATGAATAGTGGTAGAGAGGGTGTGGGTGGTGGGGAGAAAATAAGGACTTGATTTCAAGTCTAGGGAAGGGCTGGTACATCCAAATTTATCTTCAATCCAAATCCAAATTAATCATCATGATTTAGCAATATGATACTATTAGTAGTATTTTTAGCTAACTCAGTTCTTATATAAATTATACACACAAATCTGATAATTATATGGATCTGAGATGTGTATTTTAAACATGATAGGTGGTGAGAGAGAGGGAATCCCAATCTTTATATAATTAGCTTCAAAAAATTAAAAGTGTTCCCTGTAGTTGCACACTCAACACTGTTCTCAACACTTATGCTCGATGGGTAACAGCATAGACAGTGGTAACAGCAAAAGATAAATAATTGGCTCCACCCACAATCAACTCAGTTGCTACTTGTACAGCAGCTGGGTGGTATATTTTGCAACTGGATACAGTGTGTGGTGCTTGTGGGACCGCCTACTGCAGAGCATTGAAGGGCGCCGCTTACGACTGGTATTTCTTTCATGCTCCCTGCCTGCTCCCTGCATTTCTCACAATAAAACAGAGGGATGGGGTGACCTTTCCACAGCCGTTGGAAGGCCCCTTTAAATACCCGCAAAAGTAACGGTTTTCTATGACACGCAAGGTTCGCAAAAACACCTGTAAGCTGACAAAATATCGTATATTGTAACTACGCGTTCCATGCAAATTCCTTGTTTTTAGGAGCACCGCTACAGCGCCAGGCTACAGCTGCTGGCACATACCTCCCCAAAATGAGCAATTACATGCTGATTTTCCCAACCATACCCCAACGTTATTACTAAAAAAAACCGTTATACCAGTATGGACTGAAAAACAAAAACATCCCAGGGATATCCCCTTTGACTTAAATCCTGGTCCCAGGATTTTCCAAAAGAAGGACCAGTTGTGAATTGGTCGCGCAAGGGTGTGGGGTTGGTCATGGGTAGGTTTACCCTTAGAGTCTAACGCTTTGTTCCCGATAGCAAGGTTCACTTTGCGCACGTGTCCGTCTGTTACGGCCCAATACGTGCAAAAGCCCAATACGTGCAAATTTGCACGTATTGGGCTTAAATAGAAAAAAATGACAAATAAATTATTCTTTGGACCAATACGTGCTAAAAAAAAATTGAACTCTAAATTTTGAAAATATTCTATTAGGCAACCACTCTCCCTCTGAAAGCTTCAAACAATGACTATGTTTAGTCGACCCTGCTTGATTCGACCAGAAGTAAATTGGTCCAAATGTTTAAATGGCTGTAAATGGTCAATAATGTTATGTTGAAGCTATTCCAGTAATAAAGCACCCTCCCTCTGAAAAATTTAAATAAAAAGCTACTGAACTCGACCTACGTCCAATTCGTCCCGACATACCCATGCCCCTCTAATCAGTAATATTAAATTCAGCTTTAAATCTCTTTAATTTAACTTACACCCTCCCTCTGAAAAATTTAAATCATAAGCTACTGAACTCGACCTACGTCCATTTCGTCCCGACATACCCATGCCCCTATAATCAGTAATATTAAATTCAGCTTTAAATCTCTTTAATTTAACTTACACCCTCCCTCTGAAATATTTAAATCATAAGCTACTGATCTCGACCTACGTCCATTTCGTCCCGACATAACCATGCCCCTATAACCAGTAATATTAAATTCAGCTATAAACATCTTTCTTTTAACTTACACCCTCCCTCTGAAATATTTCAATCGTACCTTGAAATATTTCAATCGTACCTTACAAAACTCGACCTACGTCCATTTCGTCTCGACATAACCATGCCCCTATAATAAGTAATATTAAATTCAGCTATAAATATCTTTTCCTCTGAAATATTAAATCGTCCAACAATTGACTCGACATGAAATGTTGAACAAAAAATATTGGGCTTAGGTTTCTTAAATATAGGTAACAAGACGATTTTTTTCTCGACAGATTGAAGGTAATAAGACATAATAGAAGTCATATATAAACTAAACAGATGTCTCTAGATCATTTTTCAATTATTATTTTTTTGCACGTATTGGGCTGAGGTTGAAATTTTCTTAAATATCAACAATAAGACGGTTTTTTCGACAGATTGAGGGTAATAAAACATAATAGAAGTCATATATAAACTAAACAGATGTTTCTAGATCATTTTTCAAAAAAATATTTTTTTTGCACGTATTGGGCTGAGGTTGAAATTTTCTTAAATATCAACAATAAGACGGTTTTTTCGACAGATTGAAGGTAATAAGACATAATAGAAGTCATATATAAACTAAACAGATGTTTCTAGATCATTTTTCAAAAAAAAAATTTTTTTGCACGTATTGGGCTGTGATTGAAATTTTCTTAAATATCAACAATAAGACGGTTTTTTCGACAGATTGAAGGTAATAAGACATAATAGAAGTCATATAAAAACTAAACAGATGTTTCTAGATCATTTTTCAAAAAAATAATTTGTTGTGTGGGTGACATGTCTATAGTCCGACGGTTCTTTAGTCCGAAGGTTCTAAAATCAGAAGGGTTCTATAATCCGAAAAAAATAAGGTTCTATATTCTGAAGGTTCTATAGTCCGAAAAATAATTAAGGTTCTATAATACGAAAATAAAAAGGGTTCTCTAATCCGAACATGCAACACGATTCTTTAGTCCGAATACTATGTACGTGTTCTATAATCCGATTTGTGAAATGGTTCTTTAATCCGATTTGTGAAATGGTTCTTTAATCCGAACATTAAAACAGGTTCTCTAGTCCGAATATGAATTAAGGTTCTTTAATCCGATTTATAAAAAAGGGTTCTTTAGTCCGAATCTTAAAATGGGTTCTATAGTCCGAATCATATAGCGTATTCTTTAGTCCGAATGGGTCAAAAGGTTCTCTAATCCGAAAAATTAGTTTTTCAGGTTCTACAGGTTCTAATGTTAATTTAAAATATGATATATTGCGAAACTGACGTTGATTAAAACGCTTCTTTATAAAAGAGGCAATGGGCTATTTACTTAATTCATCCAAGCATTCTCTTCAATGGGTAATTTTAAAGATCAAACCATACAGAGAGGAAAGAGTAAGGTATTTCAATATTATAGGTTCGGTCGTCTGAAATTGTCATAGTGCCGCCATCTGCAGACCACTGATCTGCAGGCCAGACGACGCTGGCCATCCGCCACGCGTCTCGGACGACCCAATATGGTTTCACACCACTAAATAACGTCTGGCCCTACCCCCTTTGAGGCAAAAGTCCAAAACCGGCCCGTTTCTATGCCGAAACGGGAAACCTATTGTAAATTACAGTTTAAAATTAGGGTATTTACTACATGTTATGGCGAAATTAATATAGTGTGAATTTTGACAGACATATCAGCGTTCTTCAGGTCCAAAACAATTGATGCAATGATGATTTTTTAATATTTTAACAGAGACATTTGTGTTCAGGTCATTTCCGGTATCTGACGCAATAATCTTAATCAACAATTGCGTGTGCCCAGGAAAACTCAACTCGTACTTTTTGAAAAGGCTCTAGCTCAAAATTATGCCGGTTACCCCCCATAAATGAGTTGTTGAGTTAGTAGTCATGGCTTTCATCTTCAAGTTGAAACCAAATTTCAAGTTACCAGTTTCTTATAACGTCGAGAAATATCCATTTTAAAATTGTGCATTTCACGTGTAACCCTATGGGAGATGTATTTGGTGGTGTGCAACCATATGGCAACATCATTTTGAAATATTTTAAGCTGTTATCGCCCGGTTAACGAGGGAAATAATTCAAAAAATAGCATTTACAATGGAGTTGGTTAGCCAACTCCAACGGTTTTGGATTAGAAAAAAAGTCTTATAATTATGATGAATTTTTCAAAATGATAAGATTAACATTCGCGATTACGCGTTATTCCAATACGAATTCAAAATTTAGGTTTCGCGTGGCCACCGTCGTCTGCTGCAGACCATGCATCATAACTTGCGCCCTCAGTTCAGTTGTACATTCTCCCGTTGAATTTAGTGGCATAGCTTAGGATTTTAATAGCGAGGCACGTGCAGGGGGAAGCCCAGTTCAGTGACGTAGCCAAGGCCAGGGGTGTGCGGGTGGGGTGGAATGCACAGATGTCTGAACAATTATACAAATGTAAGGAAAAGATAAAAATTGAGCCTGCTTAGAAATGCCTTAGAGAGCATCTTTTAAAGAGCGGGCGCGAAGTTGCATTATATAGCCTACCTACTAACCTACACACCGTTGGACCAGTGGTGGTGGTCATGGGTTATAGCGGTTAAAAAGACATAGGAAACCCGTTTCATGGTAATTTCATGGCCGGTAAATTTCAGTATAATTTCGCGATAAATTCTTGTCAAAATTGTACTATTTCCACCATAGATTCTTCTCAATTTTCCCGACTGGCTGATCAGTTCGATTGGTCGTAAAATCATTTATGGTAAAACGAGGCCGGCAAATCGTTATATTATTAAAAGAAGTAATAAAGTCTATGGCGTTGTCAGCTTTAAAAAAGGGGGAAGGGAGCATAACATGAAGCTTGTTGTATCGACGAAATGCATGATGTATTGACGATAAAATACGGCTTTGGGTTCGGGCACGCTTATCAAGGACCCAAGAAAATTTGGAAATTAGATGCTATCTGAGGTCATTTCTAAACGGTATCAAACGTCATATAACCATGCGAAGTTGCATACATGTTGATATCATTAACAAGACGTTGTAGGGTATAACATGCAACATGGATTTTAGATGTTTTTATATTAATGATATTTTACATCTTCTTAGACTTTCATAGGACTGTGAATGGATCTCCCTCTAATTCTTTTATATTTCAAGATCTTTTACAATTTTGATTGTTCCGCTTAAAATCACGTTCATGTCAGGGTGTCAAGAGGTGGTGTTCCTCTATAGACCAACAACGTGTCGGTGAGTTTCGGCATGGAGTGAGGGGCATAGTTATTTTGCATCCACTTATTGCGCACCCTCCCAACTGGTTTACCCCTCGAAATACCGGGTCGCTATAAAAAAAAAGTACTAACCGGGTCACTCATAGTGTCCAAACAGTAACATTGTTGAAATGATAAAAAATGCCTCGCCCTTGTTCCTCTTTTTTAATTACTTTTTAAATATTAAATATTTAAAAAGATTGAAGGTAGATGTGTGCTAAGGCATGCATATCCGGCCTGATTGATTAGGGCCTGTTCATTATTTCTACCGGGGGCGGGGGTGGGGGGGGGGGTGGGGGGGGTGGGGGGGGGGGGGGGGCGGAGTAAATATCGCAAAGTCGAACAAAAAGCACGGCCTCCCTTCACAACTTCACCAAACCGTTTGATTCCCCCCTCAAAGGCTACAACCAATCTTAAACTTATCTATTATGACCCCATATGCAGGATGTCACCAAGTACGTCAAAGCCAAGTAAGAGTGGGGTAGCTAGGTTTTTCATGGGGGAACGGGCAAGAAATGATATATAGTGAACCGACAAGATTGTTCTGACTAAAGAAATTCGCGCTAAAATTTAGGACTTTACACTATTTTTGCTATGCCTTGAGGTACTTGGCTCTAAACAAGCTTGTACCCAAATAGATTGGATTTTGTGGACACATGCGCGCGTAGTGCTCGAAAAAAATCCGCGAAAAAATGCCATGATCTGTGTACTTTTGACCATCATAATTCCATGTCAAATGAACCGATAGTGCCGATCTCAAACAATTTGGATACAATGTTATGATTTTTTTGTGTGGGGGTCCAGGGGCGAAGCCCCCGAAGCTGTTGGATATTAACGGTAAAAAACAGTATGGCCCATTATAGGGAAAAACATGTGAGCCCCCCTTTTTGTCAAGTCAAAACCATGTGGTCAAAACCATGTGACCCCCTGTTTTCTTCCCCGCCCCCGCCCCTCCTTCGGTGGAACTAATGAACGGTCCCTTATCGTCTTCTTGTTATATAAATAGCACAGATTTGTTTCATCTGTGTACTTTTGCCAATCATATTTCCATGATTCCTTTGGTCAAATGAACCGACAGTGCCAATCGCAACCGACACGACGTTACCGCCCCTCCCCTGGCTACGCCACTGCCCCTGATGCCCCCTCCCAATTGAAATACCTAGTTACGCCCCTGAAAATCAGCAAACCGTTTATTAACACTTTCCACGCCACTATTGATTTGCCATAATTATAATACACAACCGAATTTTCAAACCTTTCACATTAGCTTCCAAAGTCTATCTCAAGGGTAACTGAACCAATACTAGGCATGTTTGCACTTATCTTAATGCATTTTTTTCACGGTGATTACATGCATATATGCAAAGAAATTCAATATTTCTGACTTATAAAACATTTTGTGACATTTTAGAAATGTCGTCTCCAGACGCCTGCCGCGTGGAAAGTGGCATTATTGACGTCTAGTGAAAATTGTGGTGATGGTCTTACTCTTGATCAATTATAAGTTCAAAAGTTCAAGTTCACGATTCATATTTATGGACTTTTTGAACCCTGATGGTCCCGGCTTAATCAATTTAAAATTACAAATCATATCATTTCTGGGACATCCATATGCCCGGCTGATATGGGGACCGGGATTTAACGTTAAAATGAAGGCTAATAAACACAAAAGATAAAAAACACATACCGGTATTAATATTGCGGAGCCGGGACTCTAAACACGTATAGGTATAGGTCTACTACATAAAGCCCGCCCCACCGCTCTGAGGCTGCCACCGTATTATATAGTTGTTATTAAATATGCATATTTATTTTTTATTTATGATCTGCTCTTGTGAAATCTCGTCATGATGGGACTATCAGACCACATAGGCTTATAACATGTGAATATTTGATGGGACTAATCGTGGAGTTAGTCTAGCTCAGTATTAATAAGCCAATGTCTGAGAGCTTGAAGCTAGAATGTGAGCATGTTAATTTGAGCCGTTGTCAGAAGATACGAGATTGTGTTATCACCAATCATATCGGTTATTTTGTGGTGATGAATCATGATAGGCCTGAAGTGTTTTAGACCATTCAACTTGTGACCCGCACTTTCAAGAATCACCGCTATCCGCGGTAACGCGGACAGGGCGAGTCAGTAATGTGCCCCCTCGGAATTGGATTTGTTTTCAATTTTCGAACCCATTTGGTGCGATTTGGTGTGTACTTTTGACAATTATTTTATTGAAAAGCCTTCATTTTAAATTTATTTATTGTTATTTTAACACTAAAATGGACCTGAAACGTTTATGAAGCCATCTTGTTCCAAACTCGCAAAAATGTCTAGTTTTTATAATGGCCCATAAAACGTTCCTGAAATATGTTGTTATAAAGCTTGAATAATAAAAATTGAAACCAATTCGCGTGTCAGAATCATTTTTTGAATTTAATCCGGTTGTTTAGTGTTCGTCCCATTCACTTGAGCAAGTATATTATGTAACCTCGTACCGTACGCATAATTTAACTTTGAATATTCGTGAATAGGCATGTGTCCAGCATCGTCTGCATCTTACACTTGTGCGGTAGATTGCAGCCCCCTCTGTAGGTTGAAATTACTAATGCTTCGTAGTTATAGGTACACACCACCATAACCTTCCGCGGGCCAGGGTGCAGGGGTACTAAAGTCCCTAAAAAAAACTTTGATTGCTGCTTCAAATGTGAATATTTTGACCAGATTTTCGCCATTGGTCTTAGATTTTGTTTTATTAAAAAGTTGAAACCTTCACGATTGTAATCTGAAATTTAAAAAGTCATGAATTATTCTTGGGCGAAGTCTTGATCACACGTGTGAAGCGGCCCGAAACTCCGATTTTCCTGTTTTTTACGCACTATAAAGACGGGTGCTTTGCGAAATCAAAATTACTGAAAAACGGGGCTTGTCGATCTCATATGAAATGTTAATAATATTAAAGAAAACAAAAATACGAAGATTTTACAACCAAAATGAATATCCTAGGTAAGGAGGGAGACCCAGGAGAAGCGATTGAACACTGGGTTTCTAACACGCGTTTCAATGGAAGCTGGTGTATACCCTTATGAATATTCTTCATGTCATATGCATAGAGCGCGCACTGATAAGTACTCTAATTTAAATATCGGATTATCGAACCTTTATTTTGATTCGGATTAAAGAAAAGTGACACCTTTTCGGACTAGAGAACCCTTTTTAAAATTCGGACTATAGAACCTTTTTTTTAAATTCGGACTAGAGAACCTTTTTAACTATCGGATTAGAAAACCCTTTACCAGTTTTCGACTATAGAACCCTTTGCAATATTCGGATTAAAGAACCTTTTTATTATTCGGACTAAAGAACACCTTTCCTATTTTCGGACTAGAGAACCTTTTTAACACGTTTAAAAATTCGGATTATAGAACCTTTTTATTTTCGGAATATAAAACCGTCGGACTGTAGAACCTTTTTTATATTCGGACTAGAGAACCTTCGTGATAGATAACCCTTTTTATCGGACTAAAGAACCTTTTATCTTATTCGGACTAGCGGGTGGTAAATTACGTGCGTCGGACTATAGAACCTTCGGACTATAGAACCTTCGGAT
>CM069447.1:18305692-18349729 GCA_035610835.1 Ophiura sarsii
CCTATACTGTTAGTATTATTGATCATCTTATTTGGTTAAGGAATGTTGATTAAAATTAATTTACACATGATAATTACGGCAGAAAATGTTTTATTATGCATCCAATTTTGTAAGTGTCTTTCTTGCTTGACTTTCAATTATTAAGAATAGAACAGTCAGAAGTGTGTAATATTTAACATCTGATACAAGGCAAGATGATGACAACATACATATCGTACTGGGTTACAATTTCGTAAAGGTATAGTTAAACAATCAATTAACTCGCTAGTAATAATATTCTTACTCATCTCATTTGGTAAAAAGCATGTTCATCATTAAAACTAAACATAATAAAATATTAAGCATATAGAAACATTTTAAGTAAGACACCTCTGATCATTCAGCCTTGTAATCTCTACTAACAAGTTTAGTGGATCTTGTTGTATTCTTTGTGTAGTTAGTTCTTCATCTCTCTCTTGTCACGAGGATGAATATCTAGTAGAACAGAATTACTCTTTGTTTATTATAGGACATTTTAGAATGTTAAGAATAAACGTTTCAGTTTCCGTGTGAATCCAAAGTATTGGATCGAATCAACTATTGAACATCTCCTCGAGCCATCATTAATTAGAAAGCAAACGGTTTTCTTTTAGCAAACAGTTTGATTTGCCTGTAATTCATAGCCTTGAATGTCAGGTTATTTGTTTTAAGCAATAAAACAACCGGTTGTCTTCCTCTATTTGTTCTAAATGAAGGAGGCAAGTGAGTCTTCTAGCAGTTATCATTTTGAATAGCTGTTTTAAACACGAAAGCCAGATCGCTTTTTAATTAATTTAATACTTTGAAATAATTTCATATATCAGACCTTATATTATATATATAAGTTTAATATGAGCCGAACATGTTTAAAGTCTAGAGCGTTCAAATGTCGTGCATTTCAGTCCACAGCGGAATAAAGGACATACAACTTACAGCAAGACATTCAGTTGTCAGATTAGAATGAATATATAATTTCCTAGTTTGGAATTTGTATCATTCTAAAAGTCGTACATAGTCAGTTTTTTATCGAGTTTCAACCGGAGGCAGATTCAGTTTGACAGAGAATCACCAATATGAAATATTTTGTCAGATGCAGACAAAATAGGAATTTTATGTTTAAAAATTCAATGTTGTTTGATTTAAAAACACTAATCTAAGAGGTTTTGCCACGACAGAGATATTGTCGGGCATGTGCTTTTCATTGTGATTTTCTTTTAAATCAACCACTGCTTAGTTCAATTACACTAATTAATGAATGTCGGAAGCATTATTCATGAACAATTTTTGATTAGAGACTGAAATCAGTTAGACCTACCCTTGATTCCCTCACACCTTTAAAAAAAGGGAAAATGTTTTACTAAATTTCTTGTTCACTTAAAATACGTTTCGGTGACATTACACAACTTGCCCGAGCAAAAATAAAGCAAGTTATTGTATATTTGTGACACATGAATTCCATTTTCAAATACAACTACAATAATGGCCAATATTATGTACCTCAGTAGTCACTTCTCTGCAATTCCAGGGGAAGTTGGTTAACTACGCATACATCATATTGACAAGCTGGTTTAAAACAATATTACGCACCAAACGATATTATTCCCGTCGTTTATACATTCCTGCTAAATATTTACATCATATTAGGTGCGAAATAAAGCGAAAAACAATACAGGAATTGTACCATGTTAATTAACTAATATATAGGTTACCTACGAATACATAATGGAATATGAAAAAAAATTGATTATGAAGCCGAAATTTCATGGATATTATGACTAAATGTACCCATTTTAAGACGATCAACGTGTAATCTATGGATATAAATAACATTCATTCACTCTAACTCCAACAAAAAATATGTTCTCGGCAAAACTAGTATGATTGTACCATGCATTTTATTTAAATTAACATCTCCTATTTTCATTTAATAAGGGAATATTAATTTGTTCCCTCCAAATATAAATCTAATAATATATCCACTCATATTGTATGATTGCGCACTGCTTGTATGTAAAATAAAATCATTTAGGGCCAATCTGCACCGTGTATATTGTTGAATGTTGCCTACATATACATGTTACCTCCGAATACAACATGAAGTCATGCACGAGAAGTTGTTACTGAATATTTATATAAACACTAATCACCCCCATTGCGACTTAAATCAACTGTCAGAGGATGTCTATGCGTGAATAACATAACAATCTACACTAATAGGAGTAACAAGATTGAGACAGAGGGAGGCTATATTCAATCAACTTTTAAGACAACAACAAATTATTGATGCACTTGTACGCAAACTACAGAATTTTGTGAAAAGTTACTTACAAAAAGCTGAAAGATTGATGCAAAACTTCTCCGTTGCTTGCCGAACGCAGCGCACGTTTCTACTTTATTCCAGTCGTTACAAGTATGTAACAACAGAGGGAAGTACCACGGTATCGTTATTTGTATTTGAAGGTAACAGTTCATAATTCAAATTTGCCTACGAATACAGTCTTTTATTGCAGATATTTCAAAAAATATTGCCTTCAAAATTATAAAACTTAGCACACGTGTACATTGTATCATACTACACTTATTCTATAGATATCATTCACTAATCTGTGTTTATATTAAAATGGCAGTGTTTTAAATAGGTATTCGGAGGTAATGCATTTTTTTTACCAAACCGATCGTTTCCGCTTTTAAAATTTCTAACAACTTTATCAAAAAATCGACTTGAATGGGGACAATGCATTTAAGTATTTAACATATTTAGGTATCCTTACAGGACAAATTACACTACATCAGGCGAATTCTTCCCCGAAAGTGAGATTTAACAAAACATGTATTGGTAGGTAACGTCAAAACTTACCACAGCAAAATAAATCACAACAATTCAGGGGATTGATCAAAAGTAACAAAAATTGCAAGAGGCATTCTTGAGATATCCACCAATCAAACAGGCAAAATTATTTCCATTTAAGCTCGTGTTCATCTAAACGGTTATATGTCTAAAATAAAACCTTAACAACTATTTTGTAAAAAGGGTGAAAAATAGCAGGTTTATTGCTCGCATACGCCCAATTGTGCATAGAAGTTAGTCATGTTATATATGGCGCGAAGCGTCTCATCGAGGCGGATACGTATAACACAAAAATAAAATAGTCAAGATATAGAATATTTTAGTATAGGTCTGAACATCCCGTGTACACTTTTCGTTGGATTCGACCATATACGTTCAAGTTTAAGGTCAAGGTTAAGTATAAGGTCAACTATTGAACAGCTCAGAACTATGAAGACTTTTTTATGATTAATGCAAAGTTCACCACATTGAAAAACTGCATCACTCTCGTCTCGGCTACATCGGAGTTAGGTGCGGTATTACAGTTTTTTTTAAGGGCCTTGGCCAGCGTTCGAAATCATCCGAAATGACCAAATCTACCGGCGGATGACCAGTTTTTCTTGGCCGGTCATCCGGCGGATGACCAAAATGATGGGAGATGAAAGTGATGAAGAGAATCACTAGCATGCATTAAAGGCTATAGACCTGGCCGTCCGTACTGAAAGAACAAGTCATGGTCGCGAATGAACCAACCCTAGAAGCTGCAAATGGGGATGACACTGACACAGCTGACAACACTGACCCAGCAGCTGCAGTTGTGGAACTTAAGGCTGAGTCAGATGAGGATGACCTGGATACAGATCCAATGGAGTCAGGAGATAAGAGTGAAGAAGAGGATCACCCGGATCAGGATGCATTAGAAGCTGTAAATGAAGATGACACTGACACAGCGGACAACACTTACCCTGCAGTTGGGAAACTTGATGCTGAGTCAGATGAGGATGACCTGGATACAGATCCAATAGAGTCGAGAGTTAAGAGTGAAGAAGAGAAACATCCGGATGCATTAGAAGTTGCAAATGAGGATGACACTGACACAGCGGACGACACCGACCCTGCAGTTGTGGAACTTGAGGTTGAGTCGGATGAGGATGACCTGGAGACATCCAATGGAGTTGGGAGATGAGAATGAAGAAGAGGATCATCAGGATGCATTAGAAGCTGTACATGAGGATGACACTGACACAGCGGACGACACCGACCCTGCTGTTGTGAAACTTGATGCTGAGTCAGATGAGGATGACCTGGATACATATCCAATGGAGTCGGGAGATACGAGTGAAGAAGAGGATCATCAGGATGCATTTCAGGGCTTACAGCTGGTCGTCCTATTCAGAGACGTACTGAAAGAACGTGCGGACTAGAACAAATAAGTGACTGAAGAAAAATAGTAGTTAAAAGAAAGGAGATTGTAAAATAAAGAGAAAGTTGTTTATTGAGCATAGAGGTTAATGTGGAGTTGTCGTCATTGTATGTGTATAATATATATTAAGTAATATACATATGTATGTGTATGATCCAAATTAAAGCAAGTTTATTCCATTTACACTACAGTATAATGTATCATACAACCAAAATGGTTGCACTCCTCAGGTGTAACTGAATACTAAGTAACACTTGCACTGTGTATTATGTATATGTGGGGGGGGGGGGGGGGGGGGGGGGGTGTATGAAGACTCGCTTAAAATGTGATTTTTGAGCTTGCCACTGAAAAAATGCGGATAACCAAAAATATTGGCGGATGACCAACATCCCAATCTAGGTTATCCGGTGGATAACCAATTTATTTTTCTTATTTCGAACGCTGGCCTTGGCTATTAGGAGCTATTTATGTGTATATTATATATTCTAACAGTAGCCCTTTTTTGCTAAATGTAACGAGATTTTTGTTACTATTATACATGTATATGTATAGGGATCGTATATTAGCTATCGCTATCAGCTAAAGGGGTACCCCTAACAAAAGTAATGTTTAGCTTATATTAGCTACCCCTATCTGCTAATGGGCTATCTTGATTTTATATTTTTTTCCCTGGAAAACGTAGCTATTGAGCTATCAGCTATCACAACCCGTTAGCTTATATTAGCTACCCCTATCTGCTAATGGGCTATCTTGATTTTATTTTATTTTTTCCCCTGGAAATCGTAGCTATTGAGCTATCAGCTATCACAACCCGTTAGCTTCTATTAGCTACCCCTATCTGCTAATGGGCTATCTTGATTTTATTTTATTTTTTCCCTGGAAATCGTAGCTATTGAGCTATCAGCTATCACAACCCGTTAGCTTATATTAGCTACCCCTCTCTGCTAATGGGCTATCTTGATTTTATATTTTTTCCCTGGAAATCGTAGCTATTGAGCTATCAGCTATCACAACGCGTTAGCTTATATTAGCTACCCCTATCTGCTAATGGGCTATCTTGATTTTATATTTTTTTCCCCTGGAAAACGTAGCTATTGAGCTATCAGCTATCACAACCCGTTAGCTTATATTAGCTACCCCTATCTGCTAATGGGCTATCTTGATTCTATATATTTTCCCCCTGGAAATCGTAGCTATTAAGCTATCAGCTATCACAACCCGTTAGCTTATATTAGCTACCCCTATCTGCTAATGGGCTATCTTGATTTTATATTTTTTTCCCTGGAAATCGTAGCTATTGAGCTATCAGCTATCACAACCCGTTAGCTTATATTAGCTACCCCTATCTGCTAATGGGCTATTATCTTGATTTTATATTTTTTCCCCTGGAAATCGTAGCTATTGAGCTATCAGCTATCACAACGCGTTAGCTTATATTAGCTACCCCTATCTGCTAATGAGCTATCTTGATTTTATATTTGTTCCCCCTGGAAAACGTAGCTATTGAGCTATCAGCTATCACAACCCGTTAGCTTATATTAGCTACCCCTATCTGCTAATGGGCTATCTTGATTTTATATTTTTTTCCCTGGAAATCGTAGCTATTGAGCTATCAGCTATCACAACCCGTTAGCTTATATTAGCTACCCCTATCTGCTAATGGGCTATTATCTTGATTTTATATTTTTTCCCCTGGAAATCGTAGCTATTGAGCTATCAGCTATCACAACGCGTTAGCTTATATTAGCTACCCCTATCTGCTAATGGGCTATCTTGATTTTATTTATTTTTTCCCTGGAAATCGTAGCTATTGAGCTATCAGCTATCACAACGCGTTAGCTTATATTAGCTACCCCTATCTGCTAATGAGCTATCTTGATTTTATATTTGTTCCCCCTGGAAAACGTAGCTATTGAGCTATCAGCTATCACAACGCGTTAGCTTATATTAGCTACCCCTATCTGCTAATGGGCTATCTTGATTTTATTTTATTTTTTCCCTGGAAAACGTAGCTATTGAGCTATCAGCTATCACAACCCGTTAGCTTATATTAGCTACCCCTATCTGCTAATGGGCTATCTTGATTTTATATTTTTTTCCCCTGGAAATCGTAGCTATTGAGCTATCAGCTATCACAACGCGTTAGCTTATATTAGCTACCCCTATCTGCTAATGGGCTATCTTGATTTTATATTTTTTTCCCCCTGGAAATCGTAGCTATTGAGCTATCAGCTATCACAACGCGTTAGCTTATATTAGCTACCCCTATCTGCTAATGGGCTATCTTGATTTTGTTTTATTTTTTCCCTGGAAAACGTAGCTATTGAGCTATCAGCTATCACAACCCGTTAGCTTATATTAGCTACCCCTATCTGCTAATGGGCTATCTTGATTTTATATTTTTCCCCCCTGGAAAACGTAGCTATTGAGCTATCAGCTATCACAACCCGTTAGCTTATATTAGCTACCCCTATCTGCTAATGGGCTATCTTTATTTTATATTTTTTCCCCCTGGAAAACGTAGCTATTGAGCTATCAGCTATCACAACCCGTTAGCTTATATTAGCTACCCCTATCTGCTAATGGGCTATCTTGATTTTATATTTTTCCCTCGAAATCGTAGCTATTGAGCTATCAGCTATCACAACGCGTTAGCTTATATTAGATACCCCCATCTGCTAATGGGCTATCTTGATTTTATATTTTTTTCCCCTGGAAAACGTAGCCATTGAGCTATCAGCTATCACAACCCGTTAGCTTATATTAGCTAACCCTATCTGCTAATGGGCTATCTTGATTTTATTTTATTTTTCCCCCTGGAAATCGTAGCTATTGAGCTATCAGCTATCACAACCCGTTAGCTTATATTAGCTACCCCTATCTGCTAATGGGCTATCTTTATTTTATATTTTTTCCCCCTGGAAAACGTAGCTATTGAGCTATCAGCTATCACAACCCGTTAGCTTATATTAGCTACCCCTATCTGCTAATGGGCTATCTTGATTTTATATTTTTCCCTCGAAATCGTAGCTATTGAGCTATCAGCTATCACAACGCGTTAGCTTATATTAGATACCCCCATCTGCTAATGGGCTATCTTGATTTTATATTTTTTTCCCTGGAAAACGTAGCTATTGAGCTATCAGCTATCACAACCCGTTAGCTTATATTAGCTACCCCTATCTGCTAATGGGCTATCTTTATTTTATATTTTTTCCCCCTGGAAAACGTAGCTATTGAGCTATCAGCTATCACAACCCGTTAGCTTATATTAGCTACCCCTATCTGCTAATGGGCTATCTTGATTTTATTTTATTTTT
Organism: Ophiura sarsii; assembly: GCA_035610835.1. Taxonomy (NCBI): domain Eukaryota; kingdom Metazoa; phylum Echinodermata; class Ophiuroidea; order Amphilepidida; family Ophiuridae; genus Ophiura; species Ophiura sarsii. The sequence goes on from CM069447.1 coordinate 18,313,281, forward strand.
TCCCTGGAAATCGTAGCTATTGAGCTATCAGCTATCACAACCCGTTAGCTTATATTAGCTACCCCTCTCTGCTAATGGGCTATCTTGATTTTATATTTTTTCCCTGGAAATCGTAGCTATTGAGCTATCAGCTATCACAACGCGTTAGCTTATATTAGCTACCCCTATCTGCTAATGGGCTATCTTGATTTTATATTTTTTCCCCCTGGAAAACGTAGCTATTGAGCTATCAGCTATCACAACCCGTTAGCTTATATTAGCTACCCCTATCTGCTAATGGGCTATCTTGATTCCTGGAAATCGTAGCTATTGAGCTATCAGCTATCACAACCCGTTAGCTTATATTAGCTACCCCTATCTGCTAATGGGCTATCTTGATTTTATATTTTTTCCCCCTGGAAATCGTAGCTATTGAGCTATCAGCTATCACAACGCGTTAGCTTATATTAGCTACCCCTATCTGCTAATGGGCTATCTTGATTTTATATTTTTTTCCCCCTGGAAATCGTAGCTATTGAGCTATCAGCTATCACAACGCGTTAGCTTATATTAGCTACCCCTATCTGCTAATGGGCTATCTTGATTTTATTTTATTTTTTCCCTGGAAAACGTAGCTATTGAGCTATCAGATATCACAACCCGTTAGCTTATATTAGCTACCCCTATCTGCTAATGGGCTAACTTGATTTTATATTTTTTTCCCCTGGAAAACGTAGCTATTGAGCTATCAGCTATCACAACCCGTTAGCTTATATTAGCTACCCCTATCTGCTAATGGGCTATTATCTTGATTTTATATTTTTTCCCCTGGAAATCGTAGCTATTGAGCTATCAGCTATCACAACGCGTTAGCTTATATTAGCTACCCCTAACTGCTAATGAGCTATCTTGATTTTATATTTGTTCCCCCTGGAAAACGTAGCTATTGAGCTATCAGCTATCACAACCCGTTAGCTTATATTAGCTACCCCTATCTGCTAATGGGCTATCTTGATTCTATATATTTTCCCCCTGGAAATCGTAGCTATTAAGCTATCAGCTATCACAACCCGTTAGCTTATATTAGCTACCCCTATCTGCTAATGGGCTATCTTGATTTTATATTTTTTTCCCCTGGAAATCGTAGCTATTGAGCTATCAGCTATCACAACCCGTTAGCTTATATTAGCTACCCCTATCTGCTAATGGGCTATTATCTTGATTTTATATTTTTTCCCCTGGAAATCGTAGCTATTGAGCTATCAGCTATCACAACGCGTTAGCTTATATTAGCTACCCCTATCTGCTAATGAGCTATCTTGATTTTATATTTGTTCCCCCTGGAAAACGTAGCTATTGAGCTATCAGCTATCACAACCCGTTAGCTTATATTAGCTACCCCTATCTGCTAATGGGCTATCTTGATTTTATATTTTTTTCCCTGGAAATCGTAGCTATTGAGCTATCAGCTATCACAACCCGTTAGCTTATATTAGCTACCCCTATCTGCTAATGGGCTATTATCTTGATTTTATATTTTTTCCCCTGGAAATCGTAGCTATTGAGCTATCAGCTATCACAACGCGTTAGCTTATATTAGCTACCCCTATCTGCTAATGGGCTATCTTGATTTTATTTATTTTTTCCCTGGAAATCGTAGCTATTGAGCTATCAGCTATCACAACGCGTTAGCTTATATTAGCTACCCCTATCTGCTAATGAGCTATCTTGATTTTATATTTGTTCCCCCTGGAAAACGTAGCTATTGAGCTATCAGCTATCACAACGCGTTAGCTTATATTAGCTACCCCTATCTGCTAATGGGCTATCTTGATTTTATTTTATTTTTTCCCTGGAAAACGTAGCTATTGAGCTATCAGCTATCACAACCCGTTAGCTTATATTAGCTACCCCTATCTGCTAATGGGCTATCTTGATTTTATATTTTTTTCCCCTGGAAATCGTAGCTATTGAGCTATCAGCTATCACAACGCGTTAGCTTATATTAGCTACCCCTATCTGCTAATGGGCTATCTTGATTTTATATTTTTTTCCCCCTGGAAATCGTAGCTATTGAGCTATCAGCTATCACAACGCGTTAGCTTATATTAGCTACCCCTATCTGCTAATGGGCTATCTTGATTTTGTTTTATTTTTTCCCTGGAAAACGTAGCTATTGAGCTATCAGCTATCACAACCCGTTAGCTTATATTAGCTACCCCTATCTGCTAATGGGCTATCTTGATTTTATATTTTTTCCCCCTGGAAAACGTAGCTATTGAGCTATCAGCTATCACAACCCGTTAGCTTATATTAGCTACCCCTATCTGCTAATGGGCTATCTTTATTTTATATTTTTTCCCCCTGGAAAACGTAGCTATTGAGCTATCAGCTATCACAACCCGTTAGCTTATATTAGCTACCCCTATCTGCTAATGGGCTATCTTGATTTTATATTTTCCCCTCGAAATCGTAGCTATTGAGCTATCAGCTATCACAACGCGTTAGCTTATATTAGATACCCCCATCTGCTAATGGGCTATCTTGATTTTATATTTTTTTCCCCTGGAAAACGTAGCCATTGAGCTATCAGCTATCACAACCCGTTAGCTTATATTAGCTAACCCTATCTGCTAATGGGCTATCTTGATTTTATTTTATTTTTCCCCCTGGAAATCGTAGCTATTGAGCTATCAGCTATCACAACCCGTTAGCTTATATTAGCTACCCCTATCTGCTAATGGGCTATCTTTATTTTATATTTTTTCCCCCTGGAAAACGTAGCTATTGAGCTATCAGCTATCACAACCCGTTAGCTTATATTAGCTACCCCTATCTGCTAATGGGCTATCTTGATTTTATATTTTTCCCTCGAAATCGTAGCTATTGAGCTATCAGCTATCACAACGCGTTAGCTTATATTAGATACCCCCATCTGCTAATGGGCTATCTTGATTTTATATTTTTTTCCCTGGAAAACGTAGCTATTGAGCTATCAGCTATCACAACCCGTTAGCTTATATTAGCTACCCCTATCTGCTAATGGGCTATCTTTATTTTATATTTTTTCCCCCTGGAAAACGTAGCTATTGAGCTATCAGCTATCACAACCCGTTAGCTTATATTAGCTACCCCTATCTGCTAATGGGCTATCTTGATTTTATTTTATTTTTTCCCTGGAAATCGTAGCTATTGAGCTATCAGCTATCACAACCCGTTAGCTTATATTAGCTACCCCTCTCTGCTAATGGGCTATCTTGATTTTATATTTTTTCCCTGGAAATCGTAGCTATTGAGCTATCAGCTATCACAACGCGTTAGCTTATATTAGCTACCCCTATCTGCTAATGGGCTATCTTGATTTTATATTTTTTCCCCCTGGAAAACGTAGCTATTGAGCTATCAGCTATCACAACCCGTTAGCTTATATTAGCTACCCCTATCTGCTAATGGGCTATCTTGATTCCTGGAAATCGTAGCTATTGAGCTATCAGCTATCACAACCCGTTAGCTTATATTAGCTACCCCTATCTGCTAATGGGCTATCTTGATTTTATATTTTTTCCCCCTGGAAATCGTAGCTATTGAGCTATCAGCTATCACAACGCGTTAGCTTATATTAGCTACCCCTATCTGCTAATGGGCTATCTTGATTTTATATTTTTTTCCCCCTGGAAATCGTAGCTATTGAGCTATCAGCTATCACAACGCGTTAGCTTATATTAGCTACCCCTATCTGCTAATGGGCTATCTTGATTTTATTTTATTTTTTCCCTGGAAAACGTAGCTATTGAGCTATCAGATATCACAACCCGTTAGCTTATATTAGCTACCCCTATCTGCTAATGGGCTATCTTGATTTTATATTTTTTTCCCCTGGAAAACGTAGCTATTGAGCTATCAGCTATCACAACCCGTTAGCTTATATTAGCTACCCCTATCTGCTAATGGGCTATTATCTTGATTTTATATTTTTTCCCCTGGAAATCGTAGCTATTGAGCTATCAGCTATCACAACGCGTTAGCTTATATTAGCTACCCCTAACTGCTAATGAGCTATCTTGATTTTATATTTGTTCCCCCTGGAAAACGTAGCTATTGAGCTATCAGCTATCACAACCCGTTAGCTTATATTAGCTACCCCTATCTGCTAATGGGCTATCTTGATTTTATATTTTTTTCCCTGGAAATCGTAGCTATTGAGCTATCAGCTATCACAACCCGTTAGCTTATATTAGCTACCCCTATCTGCTAATGGGCTATTATCTTGATTTTATATTTTTTCCCCTGGAAATCGTAGCTATTGAGCTATCAGCTATCACAACGCGTTAGCTTATATTAGCTACCCCTATCTGCTAATGGGCTATCTTGATTTTATTTATTTTTTCCCTGGAAATCGTAGCTATTGAGCTATCAGCTATCACAACGCGTTAGCTTATATTAGCTACCCCTATCTGCTAATGAGCTATCTTGATTTTATATTTGTTCCCCCTGGAAAACGTAGCTATTGAGCTATCAGCTATCACAACGCGTTAGCTTATATTAGCTACCCCTATCTGCTAATGGGCTATCTTGATTTTATTTTATTTTTTCCCTGGAAAACGTAGCTATTGAGCTATCAGCTATCACAGCCCGTTAGCTTATATTAGCTACCCCTATCTGCTAATGGGCTATCTTGATTTTATATTTTTTTCCCCTGGAAATCGTAGCTATTGAGCTATCAGCTATCACAACGCGTTAGCTTATATTAGCTACCACTATCTGCTAATGGGCTATCTTGATTTTATATTTTTTTCCCCCTGGAAATCGTAGCTATTGAGCTATCAGCTATCACAACGCGTTAGCTTATATTAGCTACCCCTATCTGCTAATGGGCTATCTTGATTTTGTTTTATTTTTTCCCTGGAAAACGTAGCTATTGAGCTATCAGCTATCACAACCCGTTAGCTTATAATTAGCTACCCCTATCTGCTAATGGGCTATCTTGATTTTATATTTTTTCCCCCTGGAAAACGTAGCTATTGAGCTATCAGCTATCACAACCCGTTAGCTTATATTAGCTACCCCTATCTGCTAATGGGCTATCTTTATTTTATATTTTTTCCCCCTGGAAAACGTAGCTATTGAGCTATCAGCTATCACAACCCGTTAGCTTATATTAGCTACCCCTATCTGCTAATGGGCTATCTTGATTTTATATTTTTTTCCCTGGAAATCGTAGCTATTGAGCTATCAGCTATCACAACCCGTTAGCTTATATTAGCTACCCCTATCTGCTAATGGGCTATTATCTTGATTTTATATTTTTTCCCCTGGAAATCGTAGCTATTGAGCTATCAGCTATCACAACGCGTTAGCTTATATTAGCTACCCCTATCTGCTAATGGGCTATCTTGATTTTATTTATTTTTTCCCTGGAAATCGTAGCTATTGAGCTATCAGCTATCACAACGCGTTAGCTTATATTAGCTACCCCTATCTGCTAATGAGCTATCTTGATTTTATATTTGTTCCCCCTGGAAAACGTAGCTATTGAGCTATCAGCTATCACAACGCGTTAGCTTATATTAGCTACCCCTATCTGCTAATGGGCTATCTTGATTTTATTTTATTTTTTCCCTGGAAAACGTAGCTATTGAGCTATCAGCTATCACAACCCGTTAGCTTATATTAGCTACCCCTATCTGCTAATGGGCTATCTTGATTTTATATTTTTTTCCCCTGGAAATCGTAGCTATTGAGCTATCAGCTATCACAACGCGTTAGCTTATATTAGCTACCACTATCTGCTAATGGGCTATCTTGATTTTATATTTTTTTCCCCCTGGAAATCGTAGCTATTGAGCTATCAGCTATCACAACGCGTTAGCTTATATTAGCTACCCCTATCTGCTAATGGGCTATCTTGATTTTGTTTTATTTTTTCCCTGGAAAACGTAGCTATTGAGCTATCAGCTATCACAACCCGTTAGCTTATAATTAGCTACCCCTATCTGCTAATGGGCTATCTTGATTTTATATTTTTTCCCCCTGGAAAACGTAGCTATTGAGCTATCAGCTATCACAACCCGTTAGCTTATATTAGCTACCCCTATCTGCTAATGGGCTATCTTTATTTTATATTTTTTCCCCCTGGAAAACGTAGCTATTGAGCTATCAGCTATCACAACCCGTTAGCTTATATTAGCTACCCCTATCTGCTAATGGGCTATCTTGATTTTATATTTTCCCCTCGAAATCGTAGCTATTGAGCTATCAGCTATCACAACGCGTTAGCTTATATTAAATACCCCCATCTGCTAATGGGCTATCTTGATTTTATATTTTTTTCCCCTGGAAAACGTAGCCATTGAGCTATCAGCTATCACAACCCGTTAGCTTATAGTAGCTACCCCTATCTGCTAATGGGCTATCTTGATTTTATTTTATTTTTCCCCCTGGAAATCGTAGCTATTGAGCTATCAGCTATCACAACCCGTTAGCTTATATTAGCTACCCCTATCTGCTAATGGGCTATCTTGATTTTATTTTATTTTTTCCCTGGAAATCGTAGCTATTGAGCTATCAGCTATCACAACGCGTTAGCTTATATTAGCTACCCCTATCTGCTAATGGGCTATCTTGATTTTATTTATTTTTTCCCTGGAAATCGTAGCTATTGAGCTATCAGCTATCACAACGCGTTAGCTTATATTAGCTACCCCTATCTGCTAATGAGCTATCTTGATTTTATATTTGTTCCCCCTGGAAAACGTAGCTATTGAGCTATCAGCTATCACAACGCGTTAGCTTATATTAGCTACCCCTATCTGCTAATGGGCTATCTTGATTTTATTTTATTTTTTTTCCCCCTGGAAATCGTAGCTATTGAGCTATCAGCTATCACAACCCGTTAGCTTATATTAGCTACCCCTATCTGCTAATGGGCTATCTTGATTTTATATTTTTTTCCCCTGGAAATCGTAGCTATTGAGCTATCAGCTATCACAACGCGTTAGCTTATATTAGCTACCACTATCTGCTAATGGGCTATCTTGATTTTATATTTTTTCCCCCTGGAAATCGTAGCTATTGAGCTATCAGCTATCACAACGCGTTAGCTTATATTAGCTACCCCTATCTGCTAATGGGCTATCTTGATTTTGTTTTATTTTTTCCCTGGAAAACGTAGCTATTGAGCTATCAGCTATCACAACCCGTTAGCTTATAATTAGCTACCCCTATCTGCTAATGGGCTATCTTGATTTTATATTTTTTCCCCCTGGAAAACGTAGCTATTGAGCTATCAGCTATCACAACCCGTTAGCTTATATTAGCTACCCCTATCTGCTAATGGGCTATCTTTATTTTATATTTTTTCCCCCTGGAAAACGTAGCTATTGAGCTATCAGCTATCACAACCCGTTAGCTTATATTAGCTACCCCTATCTGCTAATGGGCTATCTTGATTTTATATTTTCCCCTCGAAATCGTAGCTATTGAGCTATCAGCTATCACAACGCGTTAGCTTATATTAAATACCCCCATCTGCTAATGGGCTATCTTGATTTTATATTTTTTTCCCCTGGAAAACGTAGCCATTGAGCTATCAGCTATCACAACCCGTTAGCTTATATTAGCTACCCCTATCTGCTAATGGGCTATCTTGATTTTATTTTATTTTTCCCCCTGGAAATCGTAGCTATTGAGCTATCAGCTATCACAACCCGTTAGCTTATATTAGCTACCCCTATCTGCTAATGGGCTATCTTGATTTTATTTTATTTTTTCCCTGGAAATCGTAGCTATTGAGCTATCAGCTATCACAACGCGTTAGCTTATATTAGCTACCCCTATCTGCTAATGGGCTATCTTGATTTTATATTTTTTTCCCCTTGGAAATCGTAGCTATTGAGCTATCAGCTATCACAACGCGTTAGCTTATATTAGCTACCCCTATCTGCTAATGGGCTATCTTGATTTTATATTTTTTTCCCCTGGAAAACGTAGCTATTGAGCTATCAGCTATCACAACCCGTTAGCTTATATTAGCTACCCCTATCTGCTAATGGGCTATCTTTATTTTATATTTTTTTCCCCTGGAAAACGTAGCTATTGAGCTATCAGCTATCACAACCCGTTAGCTTATATTAGCTACCCCTATCTGCTAATGGGCTATCTTGATTTTATTTTATTTTTTCCCTGGAAATCGTAGCTATTGAGCTATCAGCTATCACAACCCGTTAGCTTATATTAGCTACCCCTCTCTGCTAATGGGCTATCTTGATTTTATATTTTTTCCCTGGAAATCGTACCTATTGAGCTATCAGCTATCACAACGCGTTAGCTTATATTAGCTACCCCTATCTGCTAATGGGCTATCTTGATTTTATATTTTTTCCCCCTGGAAAACGTAGCTATTGAGCTATCAGCTATCACAACCCGTTAGCTTATATTAGCTACCCCTATCTGCTAATGGGCTATCTTGATTCTATATATTTTTCCCCTGGAAATCGTAGCTATTGAGCTATCAGCTATCACAACCCGTTAGCTTATATTAGCTACCCCTATCTGCTAATGGGCTATCTTGATTTTATATTTTTTTCCCTGGAAATCGTAGCTATTGAGCTATCAGCTATCACAACCCGTTAGCTTATATTAGCTACCCCTATCTGCTAATGGGCTATTTTTATTTTATATTTTTCCCCCTGGAAAACGTAGCTATGGAGCTATCAGCTATCACAACCCGTTAGCTTATATTAGCTACCCCTATCTGCTAATGGGCTATCTTGATTTTATATTTTCCCCTCGAAATCGTAGCTATTGAGCTATCAGCTATCACAACGCGTTAGCTTATATTAAATACCCCCATCTGCTAATGGGCTATCTTGATTTTATATTTTTTTCCCCTGGAAAACGTTGCCATTGAGCTATCAGCTATCACAACCCGTTAGCTTATATTAGCTACCCCTATCTGCTAATGGGCTATCTTGATTTTATTTTATTTTTCCCCCTGGAAATCGTAGCTATTGAGCTATCAGCTATCACAACCCGTTAGCTTATATTAGCTACCCCTATCTGCTAATGGGCTATCTTGATTTTATTTTATTTTTTCCCTGGAAATCGTAGCTATTGAGCTATCAGCTATCACAACGCGTTAGCTTATATTAGCTACCCCTATCTGCTAATGGGCTATCTTTATTTTATATTTTTTCCCCCTGGAAAACGTAGCTATTGAGCTATCAGCTATCACAACCCGTTAGCTTATATTAGCTACCCCTATCTGCTAATGGGCTATCTTGATTTTATTTTATTTTTTCCCTGGAAATCGTAGCTATTGAGCTATCAGCTATCACAACCCGTTAGCTTATATTAGCTACCCCTCTCTGCTAATGGGCTATCTTGATTTTATATTTTTTCCCTGGAAATCGTAGCTATTGAGCTATCAGCTATCACAACGCGTTAGCTTATATTAGCTACCCCTATCTGCTAATGGGCTATCTTGATTTTATATTTTTTCCCCCTGGAAAACGTAGCTATTGAGCTATCAGCTATCACAACCCGTTAGCTTATATTAGCTACCCCTATCTGCTAATGGGCTATCTTGATTCCTGGAAATCGTAGCTATTGAGCTATCAGCTATCACAACCCGTTAGCTTATATTAGCTACCCCTATCTGCTAATGGGCTATCTTGATTTTATATTTTTTCCCCTGGAAATCGTAGCTATTGAGCTATCAGCTATCACAACCCGTTAGCTTATATTAGCTACCCCTATCTGCTAATGGGCTATTATCTTGATTTTATTTTTTTTCCCCCTGGAAATCGTAGCTATTGAGCTATCAGCTATCACAACGCGTTAGCTTATATTAGCTACCCCTATCTGCTAATGGGCTATCTTGATTTTTTTTTTTTCCCCCTGGAAATCGTAGCTATTGAGCTATCAGCTATCACAACGCGTTAGCTTATATTAGCTACCCCTATCTGCTAATGGGCTATCTTGATTTTATATTTTTCCCCCTGGAAAACGTAGCTATTGAGCTATCAGCTATCACAACGCGTTAGCTTATATTAGCTACCCCTATCTGCTAATGGGCTATCTTGATTTTATTTTTATTTTTTCCCTGGAAAACGTAGCTATTGAGCTATCAGCTATCACAACCCGTTAGCTTATATTAGCTACCCCTATCTGCTAATGGGCTATCTTGATTTTATATTTTTTCCCCCTGGAAATCGTAGCTATTGAGCTATCAGCTATCACAACGCGTTAGCTTATATTAGCTACCCCTATCTGCTAATGGGCTATCTTGATTTTATATTTTTTTCCCCCTGGAAATCGTAGCTATTGAGCTATCAGCTATCACAACGCGTTAGCTTATATTAGCTACCCCTATCTGCTAATGGGCTATCTTGATTTTATTTATTTTTTTCCCTGGAAAACGTAGCTATTGAGCTATCAGATATCACAACCCGTTAGCTTATATTAGCTACCCCTATCTGCTAATGGGCTATTATCTTGATTTTATATTTTTTCCCCTGGAAATCGTAGCTATTGAGCTATCAGCTATCACAACGCGTTAGCTTATATTAGCTACCCCTAACTGCTAATGAGCTATCTTGATTTTATATTTGTTCCCCCTGGAAAACTTAGCTATTGAGCTATCAGCTATCACAACCCGTTAGCTTATATTAGCTACCCCTATCTGCTAATGGGCTATCTTGATTTTATATTTTTTTCCCTGGAAATCGTAGCTATTGAGCTATCAGCTATCACAACCCGTTAGCTTATATTAGCTACCCCTATCTGCTAATGGGCTATTATCTTGATTTTATATTTTTTCCCCTGGAAATCGTAGCTATTGAGCTATCAGCTATCACAACGCGTTAGCTTATATTAGCTACCCCTATCTGCTAATGGGCTATCTTGATTTTATTTATTTTTTCCCTGGAAATCGTAGCTATTGAGCTATCAGCTATCACAACGCGTTAGCTTATATTAGCTACCCCTATCTGCTAATGAGCTATCTTGATTTTATATTTGTTCCCCCTGGAAAACGTAGCTATTGAGCTATCAGCTATCACAACGCGTTAGCTTATATTAGCTACCCCTATCTGCTAATGGGCTATTATCTTGATTTTATATTTTTTCCCTGGAAATCGTAGCTATTGAGCTATCAGCTATCACAACGCGTTAGCTTATATTAGCTACCCCTATCTGCTAATGGGCTATCTTGATTTTATATTTTTTCCCCCTGGAAAACGTAGCTATTGAGCTATCAGCTATCACAACCCGTTAGCTTATATTAGCTACCCCTATCTGCTAATGGGCTATCTTGATTCCTGGAAATCGTAGCTATTGAGCTATCAGCTATCACAACCCGTTAGCTTATATTAGCTACCCCTATCTGCTAATGGGCTATCTTGATTTTATATTTTTTCCCCTGGAAATCGTAGCTATTGAGCTATCAGCTATCACAACCCGTTAGCTTATATTAGCTACCCCTATCTGCTAATGGGCTATTATCTTGATTTTATTTTTTTTCCCCCTGGAAATCGTAGCTATTGAGCTATCAGCTATCACAACGCGTTAGCTTATATTAGCTACCCCTATCTGCTAATGGGCTATCTTGATTTTTTTTTTTTTCCCCCTGGAAATCGTAGCTATTGAGCTATCAGCTATCACAACGCGTTAGCTTATATTAGCTACCCCTATCTGCTAATGGGCTATCTTGATTTTATATTTTTCCCCCTGGAAAACGTAGCTATTGAGCTATCAGCTATCACAACGCGTTAGCTTATATTAGCTACCCCTATCTGCTAATGGGCTATCTTGATTTTATTTTTATTTTTTCCCTGGAAAACGTAGCTATTGAGCTATCAGCTATCACAACCCGTTAGCTTATATTAGCTACCCCTATCTGCTAATGGGCTATCTTGATTTTATATTTTTTCCCCCTGGAAATCGTAGCTATTGAGCTATCAGCTATCACAACGCGTTAGCTTATATTAGCTACCCCTATCTGCTAATGGGCTATCTTGATTTTATATTTTTTTCCCCCTGGAAATCGTAGCTATTGAGCTATCAGCTATCACAACGCGTTAGCTTATATTAGCTACCCCTATCTGCTAATGGGCTATCTTGATTTTATTTATTTTTTTCCCTGGAAAACGTAGCTATTGAGCTATCAGATATCACAACCCGTTAGCTTATATTAGCTACCCCTATCTGCTAATGGGCTATTATCTTGATTTTATATTTTTTCCCCTGGAAATCGTAGCTATTGAGCTATCAGCTATCACAACGCGTTAGCTTATATTAGCTACCCCTAACTGCTAATGAGCTATCTTGATTTTATATTTGTTCCCCCTGGAAAACTTAGCTATTGAGCTATCAGCTATCACAACCCGTTAGCTTATATTAGCTACCCCTATCTGCTAATGGGCTATCTTGATTTTATATTTTTTTCCCTGGAAATCGTAGCTATTGAGCTATCAGCTATCACAACCCGTTAGCTTATATTAGCTACCCCTATCTGCTAATGGGCTATTATCTTGATTTTATATTTTTTCCCCTGGAAATCGTAGCTATTGAGCTATCAGCTATCACAACGCGTTAGCTTATATTAGCTACCCCTATCTGCTAATGGGCTATCTTGATTTTATTTATTTTTTCCCTGGAAATCGTAGCTATTGAGCTATCAGCTATCACAACGCGTTAGCTTATATTAGCTACCCCTATCTGCTAATGAGCTATCTTGATTTTATATTTGTTCCCCCTGGAAAACGTAGCTATTGAGCTATCAGCTATCACAACGCGTTAGCTTATATTAGCTACCCCTATCTGCTAATGGGCTATCTTGATTTTATTTTATTTTTTCCCTGGAAAACGTAGCTATTGAGCTATCAGCTATCACAACCCGTTAGCTTATATTAGCTACCCCTATCTGCTAATGGGCTATCTTGATTTTATATTTTTTCCCCTGGAAATCGTAGCTATTGAGCTATCAGCTATCACAACGCGTTAGCTTATATTAGCTACCACTATCTGCTAATGGGCTATCTTGATTTTATATTTTTTTCCCCCTGGAAATCGTAGCTATTGAGCTATCAGCTATCACAACGCGTTAGCTTATATTAGCTACCCCTATCTGCTAATGGGCTATCTTGATTTTGTTTTATTTTTTCCCTGGAAAACGTAGCTATTGAGCTATCAGCTATCACAACCCGTTAGCTTATAATTAGCTACCCCTATCTGCTAATGGGCTATCTTGATTTCATATTTTTTCCCCCTGGAAAACGTAGCTATTGAGCTATCAGCTATCACAACCCGTTAGCTTATATTAGCTACCCCTATCTGCTAATGGGCTATCTTTATTTTATATTTTTTCCCCCTGGAAAACGTAGCTATTGAGCTATCAGCTATCACAACCCGTTAGCTTATATTAGCTACCCCTATCTGCTAATGGGCTATCTTGATTTTATATTTTCCCCTCGAAATCGTAGCTATTAAGCTATCAGCTATCACAACGCGTTAGCTTATATTAAATACCCCCATCTGCTAATGGGCTATCTTGATTTTATATTTTTTTCCCCTGGAAAACGTAGCCATTGAGCTATCAGCTATCACAACCCGTTAGCTTATATTAGCTACCCCTATCTGCTAATGGGCTATCTTGATTTTATTTTATTTTTTCCCTGGAAATCGTAGCTATTGAGCTATCAGCTATCACAACGCGTTAGCTTATATTAGCTACCCCTATCTGCTAATGGGCTATCTTGATTTTATTTATTTTTTCCCTGGAAATCGTAGCTATTGAGCTATCAGCTATCACAACGCGTTAGCTTATATTAGCTACCCCTATCTGCTAATGAGCTATCTTGATTTTATATTTGTTCCCCCTGGAAAACGTAGCTATTGAGCTATCAGCTATCACAACGCGTTAGCTTATATTAGCTACCCCTATCTGCTAATGGGCTATCTTGATTTTATTTTATTTTTTTTCCCCCTGGAAATCGTAGCTATTGAGCTATCAGCTATCACAACCCGTTAGCTTATATTAGCTACCCCTATCTGCTAATGGGCTATCTTGATTTTATATTTTTTTCCCCTGGAAATCGTAGCTATTGAGCTATCAGCTATCACAACGCGTTAGCTTATATTAGCTACCACTATCTGCTAATGGGCTATCTTGATTTTATATTTTTTTCCCCCTGGAAATCGTAGCTATTGAGCTATCAGCTATCACAACGCGTTAGCTTATATTAGCTACCCCTATCTGCTAATGGGCTATCTTGATTTTGTTTTATTTTTTCCCTGGAAAACGTAGCTATTGAGCTATCAGCTATCACAACCCGTTAGCTTATAATTAGCTACCCCTATCTGCTAATGGGCTATCTTGATTTTATATTTTTTCCCCCTGGAAAACGTAGCTATTGAGCTATCAGCTATCACAACCCGTTAGCTTATATTAGCTACCCCTATCTGCTAATGGGCTATCTTTATTTTATATTTTTTCCCCCTGGAAAACGTAGCTATTGAGCTATCAGCTATCACAACCCGTTAGCTTATATTAGCTACCCCTATCTGCTAATGGGCTATCTTGATTTTATATTTTCCCCTCGAAATCGTAGCTATTGAGCTATCAGCTATCACAACGCGTTAGCTTATATTAAATACCCCCATCTGCTAATGGGCTATCTTGATTTTATATTTTTTTCCCCTGGAAAACGTAGCCATTGAGCTATCAGCTATCACAACCCGTTAGCTTATATTAGCTACCCCTATCTGCTAATGGGCTATCTTGATTTTATTTTATTTTTCCCCCTGGAAATCGTAGCTATTGAGCTATCAGCTATCACAACCCGTTAGCTTATATTAGCTACCCCTATCTGCTAATGGGCTATCTTGATTTTATTTTATTTTTTCCCTGGAAATCGTAGCTATTGAGCTATCAGCTATCACAACGCGTTAGCTTATATTAGCTACCCCTATCTGCTAATGGGCTATCTTGATTTTATATTTTTTTCCCCTTGGAAATCGTAGCTATTGAGCTATCAGCTATCACAACGCGTTAGCTTATATTAGCTACCCCTATCTGCTAATGGGCTATCTTGATTTTATATTTTTTTCCCCTGGAAAACGTAGCTATTGAGCTATCAGCTATCACAACCCGTTAGCTTATATTAGCTACCCCTATCTGCTAATGGGCTATCTTTATTTTATATTTTTTTTCCCTGGAAAACGTAGCTATTGAGCTATCAGCTATCACAACCCGTTAGCTTATATTAGCTACCCCTATCTGCTAATGGGCTATCTTGATTTTATTTTATTTTTTCCCTGGAAATCGTAGCTATTGAGCTATCAGCTATCACAACCCGTTAGCTTATATTAGCTACCCCTCTCTGCTAATGGGCTATCTTGATTTTATATTTTTTCCCTGGAAATCGTACCTATTGAGCTATCAGCTATCACAACGCGTTAGCTTATATTAGCTACCCCTATCTGCTAATGGGCTATCTTGATTTTATATTTTTTCCCCCTGGAAAACGTAGCTATTGAGCTATCAGCTATCACAACCCGTTAGCTTATATTAGCTACCCCTATCTGCTAATGGGCTATCTTGATTCTATATATTTTTCCCCTGGAAATCGTAGCTATTGAGCTATCAGCTATCACAACCCGTTAGCTTATATTAGCTACCCCTATCTGCTAATGGGCTATCTTGATTTTATATTTTTTTCCCTGGAAATCGTAGCTATTGAGCTATCAGCTATCACAACCCGTTAGCTTATATTAGCTACCCCTATCTGCTAATGGGCTATTTTTATTTTATATTTTTCCCCCTGGAAAACGTAGCTATGGAGCTATCAGCTATCACAACCCGTTAGCTTATATTAGCTACCCCTATCTGCTAATGGGCTATCTTGATTTTATATTTTCCCCTCGAAATCGTAGCTATTGAGCTATCAGCTATCACAACGCGTTAGCTTATATTAAATACCCCCATCTGCTAATGGGCTATCTTGATTTTATATTTTTTTCCCCTGGAAAACGTTGCCATTGAGCTATCAGCTATCACAACCCGTTAGCTTATATTAGCTACCCCTATCTGCTAATGGGCTATCTTGATTTTATTTTATTTTTCCCCCTGGAAATCGTAGCTATTGAGCTATCAGCTATCACAACCCGTTAGCTTATATTAGCTACCCCTATCTGCTAATGGGCTATCTTGATTTTATTTTATTTTTTCCCTGGAAATCGTAGCTATTGAGCTATCAGCTATCACAACGCGTTAGCTTATATTAGCTACCCCTATCTGCTAATGGGCTATCTTGATTTTATATTTTTTTCCCCTTGGAAATCGTAGCTATTGAGCTATCAGCTATCACAACGCGTTAGCTTATATTAGCTACCCCTATCTGCTAATGGGCTATCTTGATTTTATATTTTTTTCCCCTGGAAAACGTAGCTATTGAGCTATCAGCTATCACAACCCGTTAGCTTATATTAGCTACCCCTATCTGCTAATGGGCTATCTTTATTTTATATTTTTTTCCCCTGGAAAACGTAGCTATTGAGCTATCAGCTATCACAACCCGTTAGCTTATATTAGCTACCCCTATCTGCTAATGGGCTATCTTGATTTTATTTTATTTTTTCCCTGGAAATCGTAGCTATTGAGCTATCAGCTATCACAACCCGTTAGCTTATATTAGCTACCCCTCTCTGCTAATGGGCTATCTTGATTTTATATTTTTTCCCTGGAAATCGTAGCTATTGAGCTATCAGCTATCACAACGCGTTAGCTTATATTAGCTACCCCTATCTGCTAATGGGCTATCTTGATTTTATATTTTTTCCCCCTGGAAAACGTAGCTATTGAGCTATCAGCTATCACAACCCGTTAGCTTATATTAGCTACCCCTATCTGCTAATGGGCTATCTTGATTCTATATATTTTTCCCCTGGAAATCGTAGCTATTGAGCTATCAGCTATCACAACCCGTTAGCTTATATTAGCTACCCCTATCTGCTAATGGGCTATCTTGATTTTATATTTTTTTCCCTGGAAATCGTAGCTATTGAGCTATCAGCTATCACAACCCGTTAGCCTATATTAGCTACCCCTATCTGCTAATGGGCTATTTTTATTTTATATTTTTCCCCCTGGAAAACGTAGCTATGGAGCTATCAGCTATCACAACCCGTTAGCTTATATTAGCTACCCCTATCTGCTAATGGGCTATCTTGATTTTATATTTTCCCCTCGAAATCGTAGCTATTGAGCTATCAGCTATCACAACGCGTTAGCTTATATTAAATACCCCCATCTGCTAATGGGCTATCTTGATTTTATATTTTTTTCCCCTGGAAAACGTTGCCATTGAGCTATCAGCTATCACAACCCGTTAGCTTATATTAGCTACCCCTATCTGCTAATGGGCTATCTTGATTTTATTTTATTTTTCCCCCTGGAAATCGTAGCTATTGAGCTATCAGCTATCACAACCCGTTAGCTTATATTAGCTACCCCTATCTGCTAATGGGCTATCTTGATTTTATTTTATTTTTTCCCTGGAAATCGTAGCTATTGAGCTATCAGCTATCACAACGCGTTAGCTTATATTAGCTACCCCTATCTGCTAATGGGCTATCTTGATTTTATATTTTTTTCCCCTTGGAAATCGTAGCTATTGAGCTATCAGCTATCACAACGCGTTAGCTTATATTAGCTACCCCTATCTGCTAATGGGCTATCTTGATTTTATATTTTTTCCCCCTGGAAAACGTAGCTATTGAGCTATCAGCTATCACAACCCGTTAGCTTATATTAGCTACCCCTATCTGCTAATGGGCTATCTTTATTTTATATTTTTTTCCCCTGGAAAACGTAGCTATTGAGCTATCAGCTATCACAACCCGTTAGCTTATATTAGCTACCCCTATCTGCTAATGGGCTATCTTGATTTGATTTTATTTTTTCCCTGGAAATCGTAGCTATTGAGCTATCAGCTATCACAACCCGTTAGCTTATATTAGCTACCCCTCTCTGCTAATGGGCTATCTTGATTTTATATTTTTTCCCTGGAAATCGTAGCTATTGAGCTATCAGCTATCACAACGCGTTAGCTTATATTAGCTACCCCTATCTGCTAATGGGCTATCTTGATTTTATATTTTTTCCCCCTGGAAAACGTAGCTATTGAGCTATCAGCTATCACAACCCGTTAACTTATATTAGCTACCCCTATCTGCTAATGGGCTATCTTGATTCTATATATTTTTCCCCTGGAAATCGTAGCTATTGAGCTATCAGCTATCACAACCCGTTAGCTTATATTAGCTACCCCTATCTGCTAATGGGCTATCTTGATTTTATATTTTTTTCCCTGGAAATTGTAGCTATTGAGCTATCAGCTATCACAACCCGTTAGCTTATATTAGCTACCCCTATCTGCTAATGGGCTATTATCTTGATTTTATATTTTTTTTTCCCCTGGAAATCGTAGCTATTGAGCTATCAGCTATCACAACGCGTTAGCTTATATAAGCTACCCCTATCTGCTAATGGGCTATCTTGATTTTATATTTTTCCCCCCTGGAAATCGTAGCTATTGAGCTATCAGCTATCACAACGCGTTAGCTTATATTAGCTACCCCTATCTGCTAATGGGCTATCTTGATTTTATATTTTTCCCCCTGGAAAACGTAGCTATTGAGCTATCAGCTATCACAACGCGTTAGCTTATATTAGCTACCCCTATCTGCTAATGGGCTATCTTGATTTTATTTTATTTTTTCCCTGGAAAACGTAGCTATTGAGCTATCAGCTATCACAACCCGTTAGCTTATATTAGCTACCCCTATCTGCTAATGGGCTATCTTGATTTTATATTTTTTTCCCCTGGAAATCGTAGCTATTGAGCTATCAGCTATCACAACGCGTTAGCTTATATTAGCTACCCCTATCTGCTAATGGGCTATCTTGATTTTATATTTTTTTCCCCCTGGAAATCGTAGCTATTGAGCTATCAGCTATCACAACGCGTTAGCTTATATT
This sequence comes from Ophiura sarsii, assembly GCA_035610835.1. Classification (NCBI taxonomy): domain Eukaryota; kingdom Metazoa; phylum Echinodermata; class Ophiuroidea; order Amphilepidida; family Ophiuridae; genus Ophiura; species Ophiura sarsii. The sequence goes on from CM069447.1 coordinate 18,332,299, forward strand.
AGCTACCCCTATCTGCTAATGGGCTATCTTGATTTTATTTTTTCCCTGGAAAACGTAGCTATTGAGCTATCAGATATCACAACCCGTTAGCTTATATTAGCTACCCCTATCTGCTAATGGGCTATCTTGATTTTATATTTTTTTCCCCTGGAAAACGTAGCTATTGAGCTATCAGCTATCACAACCCGTTAGCTTATATTAGCTACCCCTATCTGCTAATGGGCTATCTTTATTTTATAATTTTTTCCCCTGGAAAACGTAGCTATTGAGCTATCAGCTATCACAACCCGTTAGCTTATATTAGCTACCCCTATCTGCTAATGGGCTATCTTGATTTTATATTTTTTTCCCCTGGAAAACTGTAGCTATTGAGCTATCAGCTATCACAACGCGTTAGCTTATATTAGCTACCCCTATCTGCTAATGGGCTATCTTTATTTTATATTTTGTCCCTCGAAATCGTAGCTATTGAGCTATCAGCTATCACAACCCGTTAGCTTATATTAGCTACCCCTATCTGCTAATGGGCTATCTTTATTTTATATTTTGTCCCTCGAAAACTGTAGCTATTGAGCTATCAGCTATCACAACCCGTAAGCTTATATTAGCTACCCCTATCTGCTAATGAGCTATCTTTATTTTATATTTTTTTCCCTCGAAAACTTAGCGATTGAGCTATCAGCTATCACAACCCGTTAGCTTATATTAGCTACCCCTATCTGCTAATGGGCTATCTTTATTTTATATTTTTCCCTCTAAAACGTAGCTATTGAGCTATCAGCTATCACAACCCGTTAGCTTATATTAGCTACCCCTATCTGCTAATAGGCTATTTTTTTATTTATTTTTTTCCCTCGAAAACTTAGCTATTGAGCTATCAGCTATCACAACCCGTTAGCTTATATTAGCTACCCCTATCTGCTAATGGGATATCTTTATTTTATATTTTTTTTCACTCGAAAACGTTGCTATTGAGCTATCAGCTATCACTATATTAGCTACCCCTATCTGCTAATGGGCTAGGCCTATCTTTATTATATATTTTTTCCCTCATTGAAAACTTAGCTATTGCGGCTATCAGCTATCACAACCCCTTAGCTTATATCAGCTACACCTATCTGCTAATGGGCTATCTTTATTTTATATTTTTTCCTCATTGAAAACTGTTACGAAAGGTTTCCGAAAAATCTGTTGTTCGATAATAATTATGGTAAATTATGGCCGCGTAGAAAGTGTTATCATGCATATTAAGAATTTTAAAGAACGACCAATCGTGTGTTCCGGGATCGATTTGATGTTTTAACGCTTAATAAGGGTTTAAATTTCTATGGCTTCTAACACCAAGTTAAAAACACCAACAATGTGATGTTTAAACTCTTAACATGCTTTTAATACCGGTTTAAACGTCATTGGCTTCCTACACCAAAGTTATATCAAATGTAACCACCTTAACACTTTCCACGCGACAGGCAGCTGCAGACGACATTCCAAAATGTTGTCAAAATTGTTGTATTTCATTACCATATTTGGAATCACCGTGAGAAATGCATTGAAATAAGTACAAACATGCCTTGTGTTTGGTCAGTAATCTTTGAGATAGACTTTGAAAATTATGAAAGGTTTCTGAAAAATCTCTTTTGTGTATGGTAAAAATAATAGCCGCGTGGAAAGCGTTAAAAGGTGTTTACATTTTTACATTTTATTGGCTTTTTTAAGAACGACCCTTGATGTGTTTGGGAAACGATCAAGTTAATGTTTTATCTCATAATATATTGTTGTAATAGCTAATATCAGCTATAGCTAGGTTTATAATAAAGTAAAAATATAACTACCATTAGCGCATAACCCGATATTAGCTATCAATAGCTGACATTAGCTACCAATAGCTTATATAAGCTACCAATAGCGTATTATTAGATTGTTGTAATAGCTAATAGCTGGTATATCTATGTCTAGAATAAAGAAGAAATCGAACTACCATATTAGCGAATATTAGCTATATTAGCTAGCGCTCTATTAAGCCGATATCAGCTTATGTTAGATAGCAATAGCTTATATGATTGTTATAATAGAAGGTTGTAATAGCTAATATCAGCTATAGCTAGATTTAGAATAAAGTAAGAATCTATGTACCATTATCCTATTAGCCAATAGTAGGTATCGATATAGCTTATATTGCCTACCAATAGCTTGTATTAGCTACCCGTAGCTTATAATAGATTGTTGTAATAGCTTATATCAGCTATAGCTAGGTTTATAATAAAATACAAATCTAACTATTACCGCATAACCAGATATTAGCTATCAATAGCTGATATTAGCTACCAATAGCTGATATTAGCTACCAATAGCTTATATTAGCTTCCAATAGCGTATATTATATTGTTGTAATAGCTAATAGCTGGTATATCTATGTTTACAATAAAGAAGAAATCGAACTATCATATCGCATTAGCGGGTAGTAGCTTATATTAGCTAGCGCTCTAGTTAGCCGATATCAGCTTATATTAGATAGCAATAGCTTATATGATTGTTATAATAGAAGGTTGTAATAGCTAATATCAGCTATAGCTAGATTTAGAATAAAGTAAGAATCTATGTACCATTATCCTATTAGCCAATATTAGGTATCGATAGCTTATATTGGCTACCAATAGCTTATATTGGCTACCAATAGCTTATATTAGCTACCCGTAGCTTATAATAGATTGTTGTAATAGCTTATATCAGCTATAGCTAGGTTTATAATAAAATAAAAATCTAACTATTAGCGCATAACCCGATATTAGCTATCAATAGCTGATATTAGCTACCAATAGCTTATATTAGCTTCCAATAGCGTATATTAGATTGTTGTAATAGCTAATAGCTGGTATATCTATGTTTACAATAAAGAAGAAATCGAACTTTCATATCGCATTAGCGGGTAGTAGCTTATATTAGCTAGCGCTCTAGTTAGCCGATATCAGCTTATATTAGATAGCAATAGCTTATATGATTGTTATAATAGAAGGTTGTAATAGCTAATATCAGCTATAGCTAGATTTAGAATAAAGTAAGAATCTATGTACCATTATCCTATTAGCCAATATTAGGTATCGATAGCTTATATTGGCTACCAATAGCTTATATTGGCTACCAATAGCTTATATTAGCTACCCGTAGCTTATAATAGATTGTTGTAATAGCTTATATCAGCTATAGCTAGGTTTGTAATAAAATAAAAATCTAACTATTAGCGCATAACCCGATAGTAGCTATCAATAGCTGATATTAGCTACCAATAGTTTATATTAGCTTCCAATAGCGTATATTAGATTGTTGTAATAGCTAATAGCTGGTATATCTATGTTTACAATAAAGAAGAAATCGAACTTTCATATCGCATTAGCGGGTAGTAGCTTATATTAGCTAGCGCTCTAGTTAGCCGATATCAGCTTATATTAGATAGCAATAGCTTATATGATTGTTATAATAGAAGGTTGTAATAGCTAATATCAGCTATAGCTAGATTTAGAATAAAGTAAGAATCTATGTACCATTATCCTATTAGCCAATATTAGGTATCGATAGCTTATATTGGCTACCAATAGCTTAAATTGGCTACCAATGGCTTATATTAGCTACCCGTAGCTTATAATAGATTGTTGTAATAGCTTATATCAGCTATAGCTAGGTTTATAATAAAATAAAATCTAACTATTAGCGCATAACCCGATATTAGCTATCAATAGCTGATATTAGCTACCAATAGCTTATATTAGCTTCCAATAGCGTATATTAGATTGTTCTAATAGCTAATAGCTGGTATATCTATGTTTACAATAAAGAAGAAATCGAACTATCATATCGCATTAGCGGGTAGTAGCTTATATTAGCTAGCGCTCTAGTTAGCCGATATCAGCTTATATTAGAAGGCAATAGCTTATATGATTGTGATAATAGAATGTTGTAATAGCTAGTATCAGCTATAGGTAGGTTTGTAGCTGATATTAGCTAATACAATAAGCACATTGTAATAGCTAATATCTTATAGCTATAGCTAATATATAATAGCTGATATTAGATGTATTTGAGTACTATACTAATATACCATATTAGCTAGCTATAGCTGATAATAGCTACAGCATTAACGGGTTAATTGTAGTAGCTTATATCTTATTACCTATAGCTAATATCTAATATCCCCCTTTATTACCTAATATCATCCAATATCAGCTACAAGTACCATTAGCTAGTATCCGCAATAGCTGAGGCTATTGGTGGCTATTAGGTTTCTAATGCAGCTAAATGTAATATCGCACCTTAATGCTACATCGCTGGCCTCGTTTTCGGAGCACTAATTGCTCTGAACATACGCAGATAGCACGACCCTCTTTTGACGTAAATGCGCCAATTATGAATAACCTCTATAGGTCTAAATGTCGCCAACGCCAAGAATGAAACTAAACTTGCGATAGGCCTAAATATTGTTTTGATAAGTCCTGCTTGAAACAACATGTAAACCTGTCGAAATTGAAATGTATTTGATGATACCCGGACACTGTGTCTAGTCTATACGCTGTTTTTGTTGTTGTTGAAATATTAATGAAGTATTCAATAATCACCAAAAAAATGCACACACATGTACTATGGGGGAACTCTTTTTATAAGAGGTTAACGTTTGGACCATGAGGGGTGAAATCCTAAAAATACGATCTTTGCAAATTTCAGTCAGACTTTTTTTCTGCTGGGACACTCAATAATTCATAACCCATCACAATACATGTATGCCTTGCTATTCACAGAGATACTACAGTGCAACTTACCATAACTCAGTCAATAGTTAGGTCACCCAAGCCCTATATGAAAGCTATGAAGATTGTTAAACGGGGTCAGTCGTCACAAACATGCACAAACACAATAGTCAAACGACCTTGCTATTGTCATGCTATTGTATACGCTCCCTACACAGAGGTCTGCAGTGCAAATCTGTACGATTTTCGCCATGTAATGTCAATGACAGATTTCATTCCGTGGTATAAAGCTATGAGGTTTCCGTGGTCTTCGCTATCTCCAAGCAGATAGAGCAATACGTACACTGACTTTTTTGTAGACGAGGGTTCATTTCATGATTTGGTGAGGTTTAGAATGAGTTAGGATTCCTGTAATTTTGAAGACCACGGATTTTCAAAACGTGCATTTTCCGGCATTGTACGACATAAATTTGGTCACCAAACGTGTTTAAAACTATACATTTTACTGTTCTGCAGATGTTATTGACACTCCTCTAAAATTCTACATGATTTTTAACACGTTTCTTAGTTTTTGTGGTGCCCAATAGACCATTTCCCGAAGCTATTTCTAGCAAATATTGCAGTCACTATGACTCCATTGTTTTCTTGCGTACATAACAAAATATGACATGCAGCGTGACCTCCCTACTGGCTGAACTGCCCTATATTTCATTGTGTCATGCATATAGACCTATATTGGATGTAAACAAGCATAGTAGGGGACTGGTATAGAAATCCACACACAGCCCTCCTGTGTATAACCATGCTTCACTGCACATTATTTGATGTTGATGTACTGCTAACGCGGTAAATTCAAATGCATGTTCCCTGACTGGTGAATCATTTGCTTGCATACACTAAAGCTAGAGGTGTGCACAAAATGTATACACACTGCTTAAATACTCATAATAAAAAACTGAAAACAAAATCATAAAAAGTGCTCATACCATTTTGTTTAGGTCTTTAGCTATATTAAAGTTATGGTTATCTTTAAATTAAGTCTTAAATATTGGTTCTTAGATATGCAAATTAATCAAATAAAGACAAAAATACAAAGATTTTTTTTTATTTTGCTCATACAAAATATCAGAATTAGGTATATGCACAACATATCTGATTTCCAGTCTACCAGCGTACACACATCTCTAGATAAAAAGTCAAATGTGTTTTGGACTTGATGCTAATTAAATATGCAAATAATACGCAAATGATGTTATTTTATAAAATCGCTCTAATAAATATTTATGTTAAGACTTCTTTAATATGTGTCACCAAACTTGACTTTATTGGAGGAAAAGTGGTGTTGTTATTGTCATTTAAGTGAATTTGGTGAAACGGGCATTTATGGTAAGTTGCACTGTACTACCTCAATAGAGCACAATACAATGCAATACGGATTAGGCCTGACCGGTCAGTTTTGATAGACTGGTTATTATATAGTGTGTCTCAAATGAAAATAAATAGCCCTATCTGATGTATAGGCTATATCTTCGGTAAAGGCAATATGGTTGGGTTTAACAACGGTGTATTAAAACACATATTTAGTATTAGTCACAGTGTCGTTTTATTTTGTGTTGCCACCCTTTTAACAACAATAAATAAACGTTTCATAATACAACATTGTTCAAGCAAATGTGTATTATTTGAAATAGATGTTCATGTTGATGAGTCGGTTTATATACAAGTAACTGCAAATGTGTACAATGTATTGATAACATGTTCATACAAATCAATTGAGCTTGCTTTGATATTAATTAGCTGTGTGTTTGTTGCATAAGAAAACGGTCCTCATTTAGTTCAATGCCTTCATTTAGTTCCTTATAGTATTAAAAACTATGACAACATTAGTTACATGTCATGTCAATAGAATAGTAGTATAATTGAAGTTAAATCGGCACAATGACATAATTGTATGTGGTCAATGCCCTGATTGTGCTAAACAAATGTTGTGGAGGAATAAACTTCAACTAACTCTGTCCTTGGTGTTAATGGTCCATTTGTCAACTGGCGGGCACAACCCGATATCGATCGCACAATGGTATTTCCTTTTCACGTTCGTCACAATATTATCTACAGTTCATTGCGGTGGTTATAATGTATGTAGAGTAAATCCTTCTCGTATTCACTATTTAACCACGTTCTTTTATATAGGAATGTGGAGATCCAGTTTAGTTGTATAGCATCATGGTTGCCCTCAAGAGTTTATTTTCGAAGACGATTACAAATAAATGTATTGCTCAGCCGTACGGTGTCCTACGCGTACGGTCAACATATATGCCGCAAACTGCAGCTAAAAGTATTGTACGGGCGTTCAAGTTCAACATTATGTGCGACGGTGTGCGACTTCATGACAATTAGCGAAAAACTACTTATTTTTAATTAGGCTATTTTTATGCCCTCGCGGCCAAAAAAAATGGGTACTGCCCGCCTGCAAACAATTGTTTTTTTCAATGTATCGGGCTACTCTATTGTCCAGAGTTGTGATCTAGGAGGCATATCGCTGTGCTTTAGGAGACATTTTAGGCAACACCCTTGCGACATAATGAGGGGATTTAGTCGGGTCATTTTGTGAATTGACCCAGAACAAATTGCTACAAAAGGTTTTTCAACTGATTCTGCTTCCAGGTGATATCAGGAATGGCCACAAGAAAGTCCCAAAAAATGCCCGCCAATATATTAAATGATGGTGGTAGATTTGTAATAAGACTGTACTCTGATGACCTTTTTGTCTCCACTATTGCATTTGGTTCTGCCGGTATTCCCATTAGTTGTTTGCACTGTGTCGCCCATATTCCTGTATAATAATGATAACAAAAACAAACCAAAATTGATGACAGATATTGTAGCTGTTTCAGCTAGGTATACCATATTTATTCACCCAATTATACGTATTGGTTTATTACGTTATCCAATAGCCATAGAACTATACACCGTTGAAGAATGCAAACAAATGAGATGGGGTCAGTATGTGATACAATATGTATGTACACTAAGTTAACATCCATAAACACATAATAAATGTTGAATCACTGTGAACAAAGTGCAATTATCTTTATCAAATGATGAAAAGTTTATTACGTTATCCATTATAAGGTGGTTTCAGTCCTGACATAGAAAGGTCCACATATTCAAATTATAACATTGGGTACAATGTATGATACTCAAGTACATCAATCATGAAAGCTACGGAACTGACGCCAACATTGACATGAGAATAGACAATGAGGTTGGTTACGTTATCCCGTATATTACGTTATTGGCAACTGCAACATTGCCTAATGCTGGCTTATAACGTATATACAAAGCAATCAATGTAGATGTTAGCGATACCAACTGCATTTCTTCACATTATTAACCCCATTCTGATATCATAGGTCCATTTTTTAATGTTATTAAAAGATCTATAATGACTTCAACTGTCATTCAGCTTAATTTTCATATTACTGCAAGAAAAAAATGAGGAATTCTTACCATTCGTCGTGGGTTTTTTGCATTGTACTTTCAACGAGTATTCTCCATGCATGCCTGCGAAAAGGGCCTGCCACGTATCTTTGTTTAATACAGTCGTAGAGAGCAGCTGTCTCTCTTTCGATTTATTCGATAACGTAATAAACGATAACGTAGTAAACGTTTTTCGTACTCAAAGTACGATGTAGACGATCTGGAAAGAGCTAGCGGGTGTTCCAAGTAACCACATAGTCTATGTGTATGTATCAAATTGGTTTTTAACCAAAAAGTGTGTTTTAATACATAGTTCGGGAGAAATCTGAACAACGTAATAAACATCCTTAACAAGGTCGCATGCTTTGCAGCATTTTGATTTATTCTCAAGGTCAGACATGCTACTATAAATTTTTGAAAATATTATTTTCCAACACCCATGTTCTTTTAGATTCAGAATATGTATATTTAAATGTTTAAATGTTAATTTTGAAAAAACTTTGATCCTCTATATGTCGCAGGTAACGTAATAAACATCAACATCTCGGACAAAATATATGAAATTGAAACAGGTAAAATCGTAAAAGATGTGTGCATTTTTTTTCTAACCATGGAATATCGCTATATGTTCCCTACAAATTAGGACATATCTTGTAGAAAATCGTGTACTTTTTGTATTGTAATTATTAAAGGCAAAATTTAGTTTTATGCTGCGGACATGGAAATTTCGCTAATTTGGGGTATATGAGGGCATTTTTTTTAGTGAAAACACGATCAGAAGTATAGCAAAGTATATATATCCAAGTAGAAAACATCGAGATCTATCTAGAAAAGACGTTTTTCAAGCATGAGAGTTAACCATACGCTATTTGTACGCAATATGACCTTAGGGGCATTTGGTGTCATGTAGGGTGGGGGTAAGGGGTCTACCGACCCGCTTATAGTCATAAGGTAGGGTTAGGGTTAGGGGTAAGAGTAAGGGGTTAGAGTTAGGGTAATGGTTTGGGATAGGCCTAAGGTTATGCTGATGTGGTACAAGTAGCATTTTGTGGGGCTTAATAAAACAACCTGATTTCTTTACTTGAAGTTGGCATGCCAAACAATCCAAGGGACCGAGGGTTAATGAATGAAGTAGCCATGGGAATAGGTTTAGAAGGATTATGATTATAAATCAACCTGGTTGATGTGGTGTGTGTAAGTTGGGGTGAGGGGGGGGGGGGGGGGGGGGGCTGGCGGTTGTAGGAAGGTTATATGGTTTCAGAGGTACTGAGGGTTAATGATACTGTTAGTGTCATTTCATGATGAAAACAAATTAATGAATATTGGGAAATGATGGGTACTAAGCATTTCGGGACAGCCTCTAGTACTACAGTAGCGGATCTAGGATTAAAATTTACGGGGGGCTGACCAAGGTTTTTTTTAATTGGTACCCCCAAAAAATCGTAAGAGATCCCCATTTTTTTTTTGCCGACAGTTCGTGAAATTCTGCTAAGTGTGTGTGTGTGGGGGGGGGGGGGGGGGGGGGGGTTCTGCTAAGTGGGGGTGGGGGGGGGGGTAGTTACGAGGTATTTGTCTCAAAATCTGCTAAAAATATCGCATGGTACAAGTCACAAATGTACCGACGGAACCTACCTATGCCTCTGAAAAAGGAAAAGTGGCACACAAAAAAGGTATATTGTCAAATGTTACGGGGGGCGCCCGCCCCCTCCGCCCCCCCTGTATCCGCCACTGGTACATGTACCCCTATTTGATAACAGTTAAGGTAATAACAAGGAGTGGAATTACAATACTAAATTATTCATTTGGTCCATGCAAGTATTCCCCTGAAGCCATTCACAAATGCCGATGCCAGTTTATACCATTTTATTCAAGTTACTGACCATTTCACGTGGGAATTTGTGAATTAGCTACGTTTTGAATACTTATTAAAATATTATCAGTATCAACATTTATACCGAGTTGCTCGAATTTGTGGGGATAGGTACAATCGCAGTTATTATGTGATTAAAACGGAAATTATTATTCCAATTTAAAATCAACCACCCCTCCCCACCAATGTGAAAATGACACACTAATTTGCATTTGGTCAAAAGGTAAAACCACCATGTCTTATGGACAAAAGTGTAACTTCAGTTTGATAAGTTCAACAACGTATTCATGATGAGCTAAAAAGTTTATTGAAAGGTTTTAAAATAATTATGTCAAGGATGAAGGAAAAACAATGGATCTAATTGCATTGATTTTCATACAAAACAAATGAATGAACTTTGGGCATGGGTAGTAATCGTTTTGGGACAGCCTGGAACAATTTTAATATTTCGCTCTTAAAAGGCTTAGAAACCCCCCCAAAGAAACGGGTTTTTTTAATTTTGTATTGGGGGTGGGGGTGGGGGGGGGGGGGGTGGGGGTCACGGTACTGACAAAGAACGTCTGATGGGGTCGTGGGGCCAAAAAGGTTAAGAACCTCTGGTGCAGGACCTAATAACATGACTTTAAAACGGGACTAGCATACCCTTTATGCTAGTCCCGTTTTAAATAGTATGTCTCGCTGACCTTTTTAAACTATGACTAGCGGACCTTTTGTTAAATTATGACTAGTTGACTTTTTGTTAAATTATGACTAGTGGACCTTTTGAAAAATTATGACTAGCGACCCTTTTAATTATGACTAGCGAACCTTTAGGTATTTTATGATTAGCGACCCTAATGTATTTATGACTAATGAACCTTTTGGAATATTATGACTAGCGGACCTTTTGAAAATGTATGACTAGTGGACCGTTTTTTCTTCTTTAAAAAGGTGTCGCTAGTCATAATATTTCAATTATGACTAGCGACCATTTTTTATTATGACTGTAATTATGACTAATGAACCTTTAGGAATATTAGGGTCGCTAGTCATAATGGTCATTGGTCATAATGGTCGCTAATCATATTTCAAATATAGGTTCGTTAGTCATAAGGTTCGTTAGTCATAACGGAAAAATTGGTTCGTTAGTCATAATTGAAACAAAGGTTCGCTAATCATAATAGAAACAAAGGTTCGCTAATCATAATGCGACAAAAGGACCACTAGTCATAATAAAAATGAAGGTCCGTTAGTCATAATTAAAAAAGGTCCGCTAGTCATAATTAAAAAAAGGACCGCTAGTCATAAATATACAAATAGTACGCTAGTCATAATATTAAAAATGGTTCGCTAGTCATAATAAACAAAGGGTTTGCTAATCATAATATGAAAAGAGGACCGCTAGTCATAATAAAAAATAAAGGTCCGCTAGTCATAATTAAAAGAGGTCCGCTAGTCATAATGGGATAAAAGGTCCGCTAGTCATAATGGGGAAAAATGTTTGCTAGTCATAATGGAATAAAGGGTCCGCTAGTCATGATAGATTACTACACTTATTAAATCTATGGTTAAAAATGTGTTTAAAACTTTAAACAACCATAGTTGTTTAGGTCACCCGTTAAACAAATATTTAAAAACTCGATTTAAACATTTGAACAGACTTGTTTAAATATTCAAACAGTTGTTCTTTTTGTTGTATTGTCTAGCACGGAATATAATTAATTGTTCCTGTTATTAGGCTATAAAGTCGTAATCGCTGATCATAATTTAAAATCAAGGTGATTCTAGAACCGCAAATCTCGCCTTGTGTTGTGTGGGGCGATAGTCAAGGGATTATGTGTGATTACGGGTGTAAATATCGCCCCTCTTATATTATAGTCCCACGGTGTTTGTTTTTCGGGTGCTCACTGTTTTAATGTTAAAATGACCTTTGAAGTGGCATGAGACAAACAATACTGGTTCGGTTTTCGAAAAATCAATAAACTAACTTCTTGTTTGAAAAAAAATCCCTTTAAAAAGGGATTCGTCAGCACAACTAAGCAAACATGGTCGTTTCTGTAATATTGAATTGAACTGATAATGAGAAGCAAGACACGTGAGGAGATAAGTACTGGAGGTATTATCACAATAATTTATGCCACCAATATGTTTGAAAACACTTACTTCTTATAGCTGACTAATTTGACTTTATTTGAAATGGTCCATTCTGACACTTATTTAATGAAGTTATGATCATCCCGATAAGAAACCGTTTCGTATCCTTCTCCCAGTAGATGTAGTAAGCATGCACGCGTTTTACTTTCATCAGACGTTTTAGACATCGTATTTTGTCTGTTGCCAGATTTTTGGCTAATTTTCGACGGGCCACCTGACAAAGAGGGCCATAGTCTCTGCTTTATTCACTGACTATAATGTGCCCATAATATTTCAAGCCTCATTGCGCTCTTCGTGGTTTATGGTTCTATTTCACATAATAGCCCCCCCCCAAAAAAAAAATAAAATAGAAAAAAAATAAAATAAAAATATAACTTGTTTATTCCCCCCCCCCCCCCCCCCCGGTGGACACCAATTCGACGCTTTTAGTCACCAAAGGTCCTTCAATGTGAGAGTGCTCAACTAGCTTCTAAATATAGGAGCTGGTAAAGGAGCTGTTCTACCAGCTCCAAGCTCCTGAGACTACCAACTGTGTTACCACCATCTGTGGTATAAATAGAGATGAACATGAGGACGATATAAGGTGGTCGTCACGGCGACAAAAATATTGTACAGCCTTTATAAATATGATACAAATATAATTATATTACATAATAGTCTGCTAACCCAATACAAGTATTGCTTTCTCGATCAAAAAGGTTCAATTTCATTTAAATACACTTGATGGGTGATCATTGGCACACTACTACACAACGAAAATGCCACACAAATATAAACGAGTTAGGACTAAGATACCCCTCCTATATATAAAACCAGTAAAAGGGTAAGCTTTAGAATACCCTACCATTTTTTTCCTCACTGTGTAAGTATATTCATGGGTCATTCTTTAAAAGTACCCATTGAAGACACGCAGTGGTAGGGTGTAGGTCTACTATAAGGGGGGTCTACCCGCTAGTCATAAGGGTCGCTAGTTATAACGTGTATTTTCCTATACCACGAGTGCGCTATAGTCATAAAAGTATCTTAGGGTTAGGGTTAGGTTTAGGGTAGAGTTAGGGTAGGTTTAGGGTTAGGTTTAGGGTTAGGGGTAGGGGTAGGGTTAGAGTAGGGTATGGTTAGGGGTAGGGTTAGAGTAGGGTATGGTTAGGGTTAGGGATATGGTGTCTTTATCCAGTTCCAATGCATTAGAAATGGTGGGGGTGATACAATGACGGACTATTTGGTATAGATATTGACCCCGCGCACTTAGACTTTCAAACTTGTACAGACGACAGAGCGTGCAAATCCGTGTCACAATGTGTATGGAATTTCCCACAGTGTATTTTCTTTCATATTTTTCTTTCTTTCTATGATATCGCGCTGATCCATGTGAAGTTAACTATTGTCTGTCGTGAATACCAATTACCAACTATCCTCAGTGAAAAACGCCCAACCTATACATATTTAGGGTAATTAGTTTTATTTTGTGTGTTTTCCCCTGTTTATTCCCTTGTCGTGTTATTGCATGTGAGTGTGATTAGTCATCTTTGTCTTTATCCTCCAAATATATCCTTTGACAGTATACATGTTCGTACATAATACCAAGGCATAAATGGTGTTAACATATCTCCCGGCCCTGCATAACTCATTTTACAAATATTTAAAAAATGTCAACATTATTGAATTTCATTACAAGAGTTAGAATCACCATGAGAAATGCATCGAGATAAGTACAAACATGCCTAGTATTGGGTTAGTAATCCTTGAGATAGACTTTGAGTGGGAAGGGTTTCTAAAAAATCTGTTTTGTATTAAATTGGTATTGAAACTAAATAGCCGCGTGGAAACTTTCCACGCAGCTAGCTATTAGTTTTACCATTTCAGAAACACATTTTTTAGAAACCTTTCCCAACTTTTAATCTTAAGAATTACTAAACCAATACGATGAATGTTTGTACTTACGTTAATGCATTCCTCATGGTGGTTCCAAATATATGGTCATGAATTCTAATTATTTTGTATTTTTGAAACATTATGTGAAATTTCGAAATGTCGTCTGCAAACGCCTGCCGCATGGAAAGTGTTATATTGATTGATGTATATAATTATGCTATATTTAATCATATATAATATATATTTATTGCATTTATTAAATACGGTTTAACACTATTCGTCCAAAAAATTAATGATTTAAAGTTTGATCTACGTACAATGAAACAAACCAAGAGTTTTATACATGTTTAGGGGAATACAGAATGAATGCAGTTGTTGCTGCCGTAGGCCTGCTAGGACGGTCAGGCATAATTACAGTTTTATTTCAGTGATGTGTTGGAGGTGGCGGCGTGGCGCCCTCAATGTTGATACAAACTGGGATTTGTACATGTTTACAATTGTATTACATGTATGAACTTGCACTTCAGGATTCAAGAAAATCAGCCCTCTTTGTACAACAAAACATTCTGATCTACGGCTTTGACAAGAATTTCACATTATAAAGCTCTATAAACTGTCACAATATAAATATGCAGGGCATAAAGGCTGCTTTCATGATTTCGTGAGTGGTCAGTGGCAACTTCAAAAATTACCATGATTAATGTTCACCATAATTTGTAATACTTTTCACATCACACTAAGTTATAGTGTAATTCATTAAACACAGTGCAGTAAAACGATCATACCACTCACTCATATAAATTGGATAATACCATTTACTGAGAGTGTACATATTATTTTATTATTCACATGGATTGTAGGGGTATAATATTTTCAACTTACAATCTATTGTTTGTTTTATATCGAAAGGTGTATGATGCCATCGGTATGTCGAAACTCAACTGAAGAAATTCAGAAATTCAGTAACTATAGAAGTCATTCATTTCTATTGAAATTGTAGTCTATTTTTATCGGTATTTATTATGAGACAGGTATACGGATAGAATAATACCAATATTGAAGTTGACCTTTAAACACAAAACCTCTTCACATGCTGCATCAATCTTCCATGATAACCAAGCACGCTATTGATACCTTATTACTTGCGTTACGGTTGCATAGATATGCTCAATACCATCCAAAGTCACCTGTTTGGGTTAGGCTGCAAGTTTAACGACAACAATATTCAATGCAATAATATAACTGATTTTTTTCTTCTTCTTTTAGTATGCTATACAGTGTTAAGTATATATACCTTGAGAATATTATAACCCAGTTGGAGTTGTTGTTTGTAGTCTACACAATATCTCGAGTGGTATTCAGGGCATTGAATATGGCTAGCGTGATCAAAACTGCAACTAAATCTTATAATGTTGTCGATTTTGGTAGAGTTACACTTTGGGGGAGGAGCAGGAGGGGAAGGGTGTAAATGTATATATCATACACCCTATCCGCCTAAGAAATGGCTTACATTATTCAAGACATTGTGTTATCATTCTGTACTAGTAGGCCTACACAACTGTGTTATTGCATTATGAACACTGCATTGGGTCCTGGTATTGGTCAGGGCCTCCAGTTAGTTGGTTGATTCGGCAGCACTGAGCTGCCTCCAATGGACACCGGATTGGGGGTAGTCAGAGATTGGGGGTGGGGGTAAACATACTGACATTTAAGCTGCCTCCGATGGATACCGGATTGGGGTAGTCAGAGATTGGGGGTTGGGGGGGCGGGGGTGAGCAGACTAACAAGCTGCTTCCGGTGGACACCGGATTGGGGTAGTCAGAGATAGAGATTCTGGGGTGAACAGACTGATTTCTTTAAGATCTAGGGAGGGTGCTGCTGACCTAAACCTAACTTGAACATGTGTCCCTTCATGACCTCACGTACCACAAATGTCAATTGATACCACAAATATATTAATGGTGATTAGGCCTATAACAACTTTGTTTTCCTTCAAATTACCCTTTGCCCTGAACATCTGAATGCTCTCCACAACTCACCCACTCCCACTATTTTTTATTTCAAATATACGCGTATGCAACGTCACCACATTGTACGTTATTAAACGTGAATTATATTTGATCTAAATATGTAAATAAAACTGGAAACATTTTCTGAATCTAGCATGGTTCTTTAGTCAAAACCTGTGTAGTCATACGGACACGGTTGATACTTAAACAACAATCTATCCCCCATTAACATGAACATATTCAACGGATACTTTAATTGTGACTGGACTAAGGATCCAAGTTATAATGAACAGAGTATAAGCAGGGGAGTCACACTGTAAGCACCGGGTTCTTTCTTTAACCTTTTATATTCGATTATTTCTATACAATTTAAAAATATGCACGGGTTATTGATTTTGGACCCTTTGGACTTGTACTCTTCTCTCTCTATGTATTTTATCTTAGTGTTGGTTCTTTGTTTTTACACATTCTCGCATATAATAAGTGCATTCTATAAAGACACACATGTATTTCAACAGGGCATGATAGGACAAATCTTAAACTTTAATGAATAGAGAAAACTTTAAATTATACAAGTTACCTATTTGTTTTACGGGATTCGCATATAACAGGTTAATATCACAAAAAAGGCAAATATATATTCATACAATACACCAGGTCATAATTTACTCGTTCACCATTACGTGTTAAAACTGTCTACATGTATACCTATAGGGCCTACTTATGAATTTATAGACGGTCCATTGACGTCAAGTTCGAATTAAAATTGGAAGGGGATATTTTACCTTTTCCCTCTGTTTTAATCATTGGTAAATATACATGCATAAGTAATATTAAACACATCAAAACTAATTAGTAATAATAATAATATCAACATGACAAGTTACTTTCCACATGTTCCACGCGGCTATATAAGTTTTACCAATTTACAAAATAGATTTTTACAAACCTTTCCCAGCTCTCAACGTGTATCTCAAGAATTACTGAACCAATACTAGGCATGTGTACTTATGTTAATGCATTTCTTATGGTGATCCCAAATAATAGTAATGAAATTGAATAATTTTGACATTTTTGAAACATTTTGTGAAATGTTGGAATATCGTCTGCAGACGCCTGCCGCGTGGAAAGTGTTGATGAGCACATTAATAAAGGCACTTAGTATCTTTAGTATTTAAGGGTGATTGGTTTTTTTCCCTCTGTAATTGTTAATCAACTTGTAAATGCATAAGTAATATTAGAAACATCAACACTAATATTAGAATGGCAAGTCAACGCCTAAGATACGGTACAGTAACAGTGGCACAACTGGGGTCTTCAATTAGGGCATA
>CM069447.1:18349829-18537829 GCA_035610835.1 Ophiura sarsii
GAAGCTGAGAAGCGCCAATCCGGCGGTAACTGCTGCACCGAGTTTGCGTTAGCGCAAGGAGCTACCAACGGAAATTCAAAAGCCGAGTGTTTCCTGCAAACTTGTTCCATGCAGGCCGTCGAGGCAAACACTCTGAGCCCGTTTACTGAGGACGCAACGTGCGTCCCCGATGGTTGCACTATCTGCGCTTAGCTCACGCGGTATTTTATTGCCCATGCGCATCGAATCAATTATTGGTGTACTAGTAATTAAAGCAATTAGGGACTCTAGGTATAATGGTATTGATAATTCAAATAGGGCGACGAGAAAAAACCAAGCCCTGTTCTACGGGCACGACGGACCATTTTCTTGTATTAAACAAATATTGTTGCCCGAGCGATCGATCCTACCTGAGACGAGGTCCGTTTGCCCCTAAAACAATAGAACATGTTTTTTCCCGTCGCCTATGAGAAGTATTTCAAAGAAGATATTCTTGTGCTTTTACAGCATGCTTTCTTAATTGTACCACATAAAGTTATAATACAGTTTAAGCCATAAAGCTTAAAACTCTTTTAGCCAATGGAGCGGACATTGTTTTTGTCATTAAGTTTGTTGGTCTCCCGTTGCTACCATTTGGCCACTCACGTTCCACTTCCAGGTGCCCGCGAACTTGCCCTTTGGTTGGTTGTTTTGCTCTTCTCCCCCGCTCCTTAGGCCTTCATTCGCTTTCTGTCTCCATACCAAGAGGACTGCATTTTAACCTGAGAACTACCGGCCGATTGGTTAAAAAGATGGATACATCATTGATTGCACCAATGAGAGACATTGTTAGAATAATTGTATCCCTGATAAAGATGGGAGTGAAACATTTTACAAGCTGCATTTGAATTGGCTATTCATATGAGTACATCTTGTAATAAACCAATCAGAACCACTGTAAGATAGACATGTAGACCCCAGGGGGTTAAATTAAAACCACTCACACCCTCCCATTTTGCTCGTACTGCCATGTACCTGGATGTTCTTGGCACTCGTTGGCCGGCCGTTTTCCTTGATGATATCGGCCGACCCACTAATTTCCCCGCTGACTCCATGTTCGTTGTTGTTCGTGGACTCTTTGTTTCCCCTCCAGTCCTCTGTCCCTTGATGTATCTTAGGCCTGTGGATTGCCCTTCGTCTCCTCAGTGCGTGCGAGTCCATGTTCCTGGATCACCTTGGCCTCCACTCACCATGCTCACCCTCCTCCACCCTGCGGCCTCTGTTCCTTGATGTATCTTTAAGCCTTATTATGACTGCGTTAGCTGTATCATAATTGTGTTTTGAGGGAGAAAAAATTAAAGATTCAGGGATTTAAATCCCAATTATTGACTGTTTAATATCAGAAATATTCATAAATGGTAAATGCAAGTTATTAAGTTTATTTATATTAAGTCAAATGTAAATTATTACCCCATTGTATAATTGGTAATCTATTATTAGGCCAACTGGTTTCTACTCGTCAAGTAGTTATTTAACCTATTTTCATTCAGAAAATCAATTATATTGAAAATCATCACTTGATAGGATTTTATCAGTGGTAGGGTTGCCGGTTGCTCACCCCAACCCGCCAGATTGGATTATCGTATTTCAATGGGCTTACGACAAATTGAATAACATTGATTCTGAAAGAAAGCATAGCATCTTAAAAAATTGGAGCTCTTTATGAGCGTCTTTCTAAAGTTTTAAGTTCTTAGGTATGATTACTCGGACCTTTACAATTTTGACTGAATGACATTTCAGAAAATTAACCTTGTCTCTCATCTGAATATTTGAATATTAATGTATCAATGTATTATAAGGTACCACAGTGCCACTGATTATTGTGAAATGCATTTTGTGTACATTTGCGAAATTAAATATCTTGGTATGGAGCTGAGATACTCGTTTTGTTTCCCACTGTCTATCAATTTCCGATGTCTACGGGTAATTTATGCTGACGATGTAGTAGCTATTATACCGGGTGTCCCTAAAATAAGGGTGTTTACCCAACTTGTTGACCATGAAGTTCTACCATTTGGTGTAAGATATTTACACATATTAAAAGATTAAATACCTGGCTTTCGGATGCTGCTTATTTCATCTGATTCGGATTTGTCAATCCTGAGATATGGACAATTAACTAGAGGTTCCCATAATCAACGAGGTGCCACTTTACAGTTCCAAAGGTTTACTTCTAAGATACAACTTCCACTTGTACGATTGCCCTTCACCAGCGTTATGCAAAATAACATTGTTAAGATTGAATAGGTTTAAATAATAGATTGAGTGCCTGTGTATCCAAGCAGAACTGAATATAAATATGTTTGTTACATGATTCGAACCAGTCCTTTTGACGAGGTTTCACAAAATGTTTATTGGGCCTACATTTTCAAAACAGTACATACGTCCATATGGCTGGGTGAGGCTTCAATTTCCATTAGAAGAGGGTGTTCGTTCATGGTCTTAAAATATCATGAAACGAGAAGTCCAGCATAATTAACCAGAGAGGTTGCCATTCATTTCCCAAACACTCACGTACCATCTAGGAATACACCTACAAAGGAGTATTGGAAATACTTGGTAGATGGTACAAGCACCTGGTAGATGGTACAAGCACCATCACCAATATGAATAAAGAACAATCTGGAAGACTAAGATATGAAAAGTGGCAGGACACAGTAACACATTGATAACGTGCGGCGTGCACTTCAGAGGGATCCCAGAATAACTGCTCGTAGAAATCCCTTACCACATAATCCAAGGACATCACTTGTGTTCCCCAGTCTCTTTTAAACAATTCTGGTCAAGTGCCCACCCCCAATGTTTCAAGACGATTGATGCCCATGGATAGACCAATGTTAATATCGTTTTGACGCTAATAATCATTCTTTCTGTAAAAGTGGCACAACGTCGATTTTGGGTAGCTTTGATAAACTGGGTATATCTCAGGGATTGACAAATCCAAATCAGATGAAATAAACGGCATCTGAAAGCTGAGTTTTTTCCCTTTTCGTGTGTATAAACATATTACATCAAACTTTAGGACTTCGTGGTAATCAAGTTGCGCAAACATGTGCACTCTTTTTTTAGGGACACCCTGTAGGTAACCTGACCTTGAACATGTTAAATTACGGTAGAATTAGGTACAATATAGCCATATTTTATAACGAATGCCAGTGTCGGCATCCAGTCAGCTCAAGCCCCACCCCATTTTGTCCACCAAAAGTCGAAAATGTTGACTTTTAATGTAAAAATTAGGCTACTTAAAATTGGTCTGAAATGTCTAATTCAAAAGAAATTCAGCTAATTTCAGGCAATAAAAGCCCCGATAAAAGCCAACCCAATATTTTGGTTTTGCCCCTCTCCCCCTTCCCCCCCAAAAAGGAAGAAATATGCTGGTGCCGCCACTGGAAATAGCCCATTTTTGCACGCGCATATTGAAGCATAAGTTTGTCATTTCCGCCTAAACCCCAGATAAGGGACCTAAACCCCAAATAAGGCGGGCCTAATCCGGGGTTTAATATCCTTATCTAGGGTTTAGGGACGTAAACCCCAGATAAGGCGCCTTATCCCTAGTTAAAGCTCCTTATCTGGGGTTAAGGCGCGTTATCTGGGGTTTACATCCCTAAACCCCAGAAAAGGATCGTAAATGCGTTATCTGGGGTGAGTGTGTACCAAGGAGCGTTAACCCCAGATAAGGGACGTAAACCTAGGACGGGCCATTTTCTGTGATTTAAGTTGTTAACCCCAGATAAGGGACGTACACCTAGGATAAGGTAATCCTTACCTGGGGTTAACGATTATGGAAGCATAAGTGTGTCATTTCCGCCTAAACCCAGATAAGGGACCTAAACCCCAGAAAGGGCGGGCCTTATCTGGGGTTTAGGGACGTAAACACCAGATAACGCGCCTTTACCCTAGAAAAGGAGCGTTAACTAGGGATAATGCGCCTTATCTGGGGTTTACGTCCCTAAACCCCAGATAAGGATCGTAAACCCCGGATAAGGCCCGTCTTATCTGGGATTTAGGTCCCTTGTCTGGGGTTAGGCGGAAATGACACACTTACGCTTCCATAGTAAATGTACTACATGAACAATTTCTCGTCCCCATTTCTCTTCTCTTTCTCCTCTCCTTCCCCTTTCCCTTCTCTTTCTCCCTCTCCTTCCCCTTTCCCTTCTCTTTCTCCCTCTCCTCCCCCTTTCTCTTCTCTTTCTCCCTCTCCTTCCCCCTTCTTTCTGCCCCCCCTGCCCCCCCCCCACTGGCTACGCTACTGAATGTAATGTACATAAAAGTATGCATATTTTGTAATGGAATGAATCGGGGAATCCATTTTTGCTATATAATTTCTCAACAAATAGTGATTATTAAGTTTTTGCCCAAAATCACTTTTTTGGCGCCAAATTCAGACAACATAACAAAATCAGTTTTTGGTAACAAATTCCAAAATTTCACCAAAATCATCTAAAGTCAATTATCTAGGAGCGCATTTTTTTTTGCTTAACAAATTTTAGTTTTGAAAATATTGACCAAAAAGTACCAACAAATGTTGTCACTCTTTGGTCTGAAAAAATTGGCGCCAAAAAAGTGATTTTGGGCAAAAATGTAAAAATCACATTTTTTTGGGTGAAATTTGATACCAAAAATGGATTCTCTGACTCATTTCATTAAAAAAAATGTATACTTTTATATACATCACATTAATAGTTTAAAAGTTACAGTGCTTGATAAATTTGGCGCCAAAAAGGGTTGACATCACCTCCCTTAAGGGTGTTTTAACCTGGCTCTGAAAATGTCTGATTTGACTGTTTTCTCGCGATTCGGGACCTGTGTCAGAGGGGTTTTCACGATTATTGGTACGGTTTTTCGCGATTTGTGACACATGTTTACAGTTTTCCAGCACAAATCATACCCCACGTGTAGGGATATTTTGCAAAATAGCGCCCCATTTGGGCGACATATAGCCTACCTGTACACTGCAAAAACACCGGTGTTAAAAATAACACCGTTCGGTGTTCTGAGAGGTCCACACCAATTAGTGTTATTTTAACGCTATCTTGGTGTTACATTAACACTTACAGTGTTACTTACAGTGTTATTTTTCACACTTGCAGTTGTTAAAATGACACTACATGGTGTTGATATAACACCAAAAATTTAACACCGGTACACCGGTGTTAATTTTTTTGGGTGTGGACCTCTCACAACACCAATGGTGTTATTTTTAACACCGGTGTTTTGCAGTGTATTATACCAATAATAAGTAATTGACCAGGTAATAAATGTGCTGATAACTCTAAAAGTCCTATAGATATATTGAAATATAATAAGAAAGTGAGAAGAAAAAAAATCAAATGACTAAAACCAAACCAAAACGTGAAATATAAGTAATACATTTTCGCAACTGCATTTTTTGTGTGTTAATCTTTCCAGCAATTCAGTATAAATTTTAATAAAGTGTACACCTTAAGGGGGCTGTTAACCCTCAGCATAGCCTCAGTAAAACTGCTGTAACTCTTTTATTATTCATTTTATCTATATAAACATGATAAAAGTATACATTCTTTTGCAGAAAAGGGTTCAATGAATCCAACCATGACCATGAAATTGACCATTTTGAGACAATTAAAAAAAACACGTTTTTGACCCATTTTAGGTTCTGCAAAGATAACTCAAAATATATTTTGTCAAATTTTGTCATACTAGTTTTATTATATTCTTAATACAATTCCCTAGGAATCGTTTTTTGTTGTTGTTGAAAATCTTTATTATTTTGTGAATTATCGACCAAAAAGTGCCAACAAATGTGATTTTGTAACTCCAAAATCAATACAATTAACATCGTTTTTTGAGTATATTATTTTGGGCACTCCAATGAAATAACTCTAAATTTCTGCATACTATTTTCTAGCAAAATGCTGCTATCTTTAGTAGATAGCAAATTTGATAAAATACTACCAACGCTACCAAACACCTAAATTCATGTAAAATATTAATATTGCACAAACACTACAAACAACATTTAAGGACAAATTCCACACATGTAGAGTGCACACCACCAAATCATATTTTGCATTCTGACATTTTACGGCAGTGTTTGAAATTAAGATTGACCCCACCATAAGTCTAAATTTAACATCCTAGAAAAGGTAAAAAATGCTGTAAATGTACCGATATGTTTCATAATTTTGCATTTGTAGGTTATTTCCTCCACGTCAGGCCCAAAATCTCTAGCTTTTTCTTGAATGGTATCATTTTACACGATTTCACTGTTTCCACCAATTTAGAGCTAGAATCTCTGATCTTAGGATAAAGGCAGTCTGTCGTACCTAAGATATATATCATTGGCCCGTAGCGAAAAAAAATGCTGGTTACCCCCCACAAAAGTGATTGTTTTGAAGCAGAAGACATCTAGATCTTCAATAAAAACAATGATTTGAATGAACCAGTTTGCTCTAAAGGTGAAAAAAATTTAACACAAACTTGACCTCTTAACCACACAAAGCAATAGGGAACTGATTTGGTGGTGTGGGACCATAATCTGCCTGTTGGCACAACGAGGCTGCGTATTAGAGAACCAAATGCTACAATAAACACGGACTTTTGAGACATACATTTTTGTTCATAATTTATTCAGTCAATATTCATGTGGAGTATCTAAAATTAAAGAGAAGAAATTTCTTTTTTATTTTATGATTTGATATTTTATGTATAAGAGCTATAGCTTTGAAATTATTTACTTTTTTGAGTACTGTAAGCCTATCATCATACCGTCACGCGTCATATGCAGTCTGTAATCAATTTTAATCATAGGTGGCGCATTTATACCCGAGAATTATACGCGACGGGGGCGCCCTCCCCCTAAAAGAATTACAAGTGATTACACTTGAACATTTTAGTGTTAAAATTGCCTATTGTTGTGCTCTTCGCGCGAATTAGGTTCAATATTTCAGGAACGTTTTCAGAACAATATTAGTTCAAAAAAGAAAATATTACGCCCCTGAGAAAACGTGCAAAAGAAGAGAACGTTTGGTAAGAGGAGAGCTTGTCAAAATGGAGATCTTTGGATCCTACATTTCCATAATTTAAAAAGGTTATTTTTTCACAATATAAATCTTTGGGTGACAGTGCTAAAATGTTCAAAAATACGGTTTATTACGGTGACATTTTCAAAAAGAAAATATGTGGTCACTTAGTGAGAGTAAGGCTAAACGGATTTCTGCGTACCCCCAGAATATGATGGTAGTACCTCCAGAAATCCACCTCTCTACGTCAGAGAGTGACTGGAGAAACGTATGGTATGCCATATAAATTATTAATTTATCGCTTTTGCCAAATGATTATTGTCTATAATAAAATCCTGGGATTTTGATAAACAAAAAATATATTGCTTCACGACAAGATCCGAAAGATAGGAGCATCAATTTACAGTATAACATTTAAGTAATCGGCAGAATAAGGTGAGTGATGGCATTTAAATCCATTGTAACTAGTATCACTTTTCTGACAAAATATTTACCTTAATTGACAATAATGAGGCAATAAACAAAACCTTCACAATTTTATAATTAGCGGCGCGTTTTGCATTCACCGTATGTTGATTTTACTATGTTTATGTATGCTTTGTAATGATGATTCAGTGGAAGACTTAAGACACTTCTTATTTACATGTAGATCACTGAATGAGATACGGGTCGAGGAACATCTCAAACTCGAAAATAACCTATGCAACAATGGTTTTAGTGATGTTTGGCTGGAATTTATTATCAGTAATCTGGACTCAAAATTGTATATAATGCTCGGTTGTCCAATTAATATCACCACGCCTTACATACACACTAAAGAAGCCCGTTATGCATATGTTATCCTTGACCAATTCTGCAAATCATACCTTAAACGTGTGTGGGCTGTTAGATGTTATATCATGAACTCAAAGTGAGTCTTTTTATTGGGACTATTGTATTATTGTATACGTGACTATAATAATTATTAACATGATTAATGTTCTTTCGTTTTGTCAATTATTGTATGTATATATTATGAACGAACCGTCGGGTAGACGAGTGCCACTGTTGTAAAAGTGTATGTTCAAATAAATAAATAAATATGCCAATTTCTAAGAAGACGCAAAATCTTCCCCACGGGGAGTGTGAATTTTAAACAGAATTACCTGTTTTGGTGACTTCATTTAAAACTCATGACACGGGTTCAAATGTAAAAACAACCATATTTAAAAAAAAAAAATTGTCAACACCTTTTATAGAAAACATCTGTCTGCAGATTGAGTAAAAGCACTATACACTCACGTACAGATATATTTTGTACATGATATATCATTGGACGAATACGTTTTCTACCAAATGTCGTTTACTGCATCTACATTGATTGTTTCTATCCATAGTTATGTTCACTTGTATCGTGGTTCTAAATCATGTTGGACCATTTTCGGGCTACATGTATTTTCAATCAAACATTGATTTGGTAAAAACCGATACATTACTCCAGATTCTTGGTGTCAAATCAAAGATCATGTTAGAGGGTGACATAATCATTAATCACCATTATGGATTTTACTCTCCATTTTTTTATATCCCATTTGCCTTTTACTTTTTAATCTCCCCTTTGTCTATGTCATCCTTTTGTTACATTATCCACTTCATCAATCAGCTGTCAAGTTTGAAATTCCTTCCTCTATTCATCCATCTGTCACTTTGACCCCCACTGTGTTACATTATCCCTTGTCATTTCCTGCCCTTTGTTCCCCTGTCTATATATATGTTGTGTATGTTGTATTCTGTCATTTTACCTTCGATAAAGATTCTGTTAGAATCGAAACGTCAGGTCCTCTTATATTTATTACATTTACTTACACAGGCTATTTCTGTGGATAAGCAGTTTGCATTCAGCTTTTACATTATATTGAATCATTAAATGATTAATAAATCAATATCCCAGGCTGCTATTAACATGAAAAAAGACATAGTCGAAATCTTACAGTAACATAAGCTTAAAGGGACATTAAGTGGTGTTGACATTTTTAATTTTTAAAAATTTACTTCAGAATTTAAGATGAACATTAAAAATTGCCATTATTGTTGTTTCTACTAACAAAAAACACAGCAAAAGGTGATTAAAACAATACCATCGCTATTTATTGAAAGACGCCCTCTATGCAAATATGGTTCGCGTTATGTATCACGCGTACTGCCGGGGGATACTTTCTGACGTAAAATGCTGATCTGCCGGACGGAGATCAGCATTTTTGAATCGACGTTTTGTTTTACAAAGAGGGCTGATTTTTCTTAATCTTTAGGTGTAAGTTCATACATGAAATACAATTGTAAAAATATACAAATACCAGTTTTTATCATATGTTTTTGTAATTGATGGCGCTGCCTCCACCACATCTCTTAATGCCCCTTTAAGTAAAATCATGATTGTTTTTAGTAGAAGACATGTTCATAATCTAGCGATCATGTCATGTGGAATGTGAATTTTCTTCGCCTACAAGTTACGATGAATTTATTGGTGTCAGTATTTTAAAGTGGTCAAACTTGAATTTAGGACATCATCTTTGCAACTCTTTAAAGTGAGAAGGAGAAAGAAATACAGGCAAATTAGTTGGAAATTACTTTTTTTCACGCCGGTATGGGGACCACAACGCTTCTAGCCCCCGCTTGTCATTTTCTTACTCGACGGCAAATCAAAAAGTTACATGAAAAACCTGGCTACGCCACCGGGTCGAACTGGTGTTCACCGGGAAAAAATACCCGTAGCCCCCCCCCCTCCCCCTGACAAGTGACCCTGGCTATACGCTACTAGTTTTATGGCCTTGTCTCATATCGCACACAATGGGTTATTCCATCCATATAATGGGTTGTTCCATTTAAAATGTGTATAATGGGTCGTTCCATTTAAAATCCATACACATCCTATTGACTTATTGAGTTATTGGAAGACATTAACTTCAAATGTTCACCACAGGGAGTGTGAATTTTAAATGAGGTTGTGTGTATCTGGAATAGCCAAATGTTTCGGTATACCACCGTTCACAGTAAATTTGAATGATATTTGACTGGGTGCACATTAATAACAACAACAATTATATATTTTTTCTTCTTCAAATTTGTTTATATAATAGACTGTTACAATGAAAATGCATTCGGTGTTGACTATTACTGTTGCGTGCTTGCTATTCGTCGTTGTTATCAGCGGCAATGATGACCTAGCGGAAGTTCGACGTGATTTTGTTCTTGGTAAGTTTAATATTCGGGTTTGAACCAATCTGTTTGTGAGTAGCATCCCCGGGTAAAACACATTTTTATCCGGGAATGTTATTCACAAACAGACGGGTTCAAACAAAACTATACCCATATTGACCTAAGTTCTTGGCAGCCACTTTCACTTAAAATAAGTTTGATAGACTATAGTAGATTCACAGACTTTGGCCGGTGTACCATTCAGTATAGATAATGATCGGCCGAGTGCACCAATCAAATATCGTAATGAAATTTAGTCATTTGGACATTCTAAAAACATTTTGTGCCGCATTGAAATTAAGATGGCACGTTTGAATAGCGTCCAATTTACTTGGATAGTTTAAATTCATGCTTGGACACATGATATTTTGGCTCCACTTGCCCCATAGTTAGCTCAAACCCCAAATACATTTTGTACCTCAACCAGGGGTCGCATTCTGACGCGTCTGCGCGTCCTGGACCTCTCACTTTGTTGTAGTGACGCGTCAGGTTTCAAATTGAAAAGACTTGCGGGTCCCGATCAAAATTGAAGGGACCCCTTAAATTTGACGATGTATGGAAATGGAAACCTTAAGAAATTCTGTAAATTACATATCCATCCTTACCTTACAATATAAATTCATTAAAACTATCCGTAAAAAAGTAAAATTTTCAAATACCCAAACTTCAGGACCCCTCCATTTCTCGAGGGACCACTTAATTTTTTTTTTTTTAAAGTCCTACGGGTCCTGAACAATTTCATGGGACCTCTTACATTTTTGATCCAGTGCTATCCCTGCCCCAAACGATAAAAAATGTTGAGTTTTAATGTCTGAATTACTTTCAATTGGTATGTGTCTAATTCAGGACAAATAAAGCTAATGTCAGTTTATTTTAAACAATAAAAGCTACATTTTTGGCCTTAAATCCTGTTACCTATGAGTAGTCAGAAAGGGAACTTTTTATCCCCAGATGATTGTAACAATTTCAGTTCGTTTTGATTGTCTATTATGTTCTTTCAACACTTCTCAAATATGTTATGATGCAGAAGAGCGTAACGCCAGTTGTCAAGTTTCAGAGGCATTATGTTCCCATCCCTAAACACTTTTGGACCGGTGATTTGACATATCGCCGGTAATAAATATTCTAAGGATTTGTCTATCTCCCACTATGTGGTCCAATTAAAAGACTTGCAAAGGACATAAATATGCCCAAAAGGTAAACACCAACCTTCATAACCCTGAAAATAGACCACATAGTTAGCGCTTGACAAAATCTTAGATTATTTATTACCGGCGAAATGTCAAACCACTGGTCCAAAAGTGTTAAGGGATGGGAACATAATGGGGGTGCTGGCTTATATTTCTAGGAACTGTCAGTGCCAAAATGTACAGTTGAAACATTCATTTGTGTAACCCGCAGTTTACTTGAACAATTGACAGGTTTGCAATTGTTCCAAGGTTCCTGTTTCTTGACGCACGCGGAGCTCGAGGGAAGGCACTGATGTAGAGTTAACCATAAACAATAGAATTGTTTATGAGTTAAAGGCTTATTATGTGGTATTTTCCAGAGAGCGCCCTCTATTCATGATTGTTTTTAGAAAGTAGATTTTCTTGCAGATTTACATTTCTGATCATAAATCGTACATACATTCCAAGTTACAGAGCGATACGATTCCTAATTACCTCAAAATCATGGTTTTAGAGTGAATTTAGAGTGAAAATATAAACTGTCGGTGTTATCCCGACAGTTTATTTTCACTCTAAAACCATGATTTTGAGGTAATTAGGAATCGTATCGCCCTGTAACTTGGAATGTATGTACGATTTATGATCAGAAATGTAAATCTGCAAGAAAATCTTATTTCAATTTTTTTTCGATGTTGAGGGCGTTCCCTGGAAAGATCACATAATATACCTTTAACTTACATAGAAAAATAAACATAACCCGATTTGCTTCTTTCAATTTTGTATAGATCAACTAGCATTTTCTGTAGTCAACAACTGCTGCGACAACAAAGAGTTTCAGATAATGGCAGGAGGTACCAACGGAAATTCAAAAGCCGAGTGCATTCCGGAAACTTGTGCCAAGCAGACAGTCGAGGCAAACGCTGCAAACCCGTTTAAGAACAAGGAGGCAAAGTGCGTCCCCTATGGTTGCACCATCGGCTCTTAGTTCACGTTTTCTTTGCGCATGCGTATTGATTCAACGAGTTTATTTTTTAGAAAATTAGGACACTTGTAGTTATGGTATTAATATTTTCAAATAGGGCGACGAAATTAAAACCAAACCATGTTGAACGGGCACGATCGACCAATATTTTTTATAGATAAATTCAAAAAAAAATTGTGTTTTCAAGCTTTGTTCCAACAAAACTGTTGAATGAAAAACCAAGAAAACCCCCTGCCCAACCGACACTACCTGAGGGTCCGTTTGCCCGTAGAACATGGTTTTATCGTCGCCTAGAGGTGCATACATTTCATTGGAGATTTTCTTTAGCTCTCCTAGTATGACTATAGTACAACTACACAGTGCTCAATGGACGCATGTCATCACATGAGGTTGACCTCCCGTAAAGGACCTACGCGAGGTCAACCTCACCACCTCTTAAAACAGTGCAACCGATATCCGTGGTGCGCAATACTTAAGCTAGACCTCATGGGTCTGATTGGCTGATGCGCTGAAAGCTGATCGAAGTGCGCCCGCGTATGTCGGACTGGAGCAGGAGAATATGTGCCGTAGGTCCATTGTACCACATATGTGCTGAGGTAATAGTGGCTATAATAGGTCACCAAGGTAGATTTTGGTACATGTTAGCCCCATATTAGCTCGTATTAAACATATTTCGATAATCCTTTAAAACAATAACAAATGATTTTTCATACCCATCTATAAAATAAACGAATCCAGCAAGTTGTTTTTTCTTCGCGATACGTTCAGAAGTGGATTATTAAAAGGTTTATTAACCAATTTCTGACATACATTTTTATCTAATCTAAAAACCTAACATAACTCGTTTATGAGATCTGGTAGTTTAAATATGTCTTGTGCAAAATTGACTTTTGTCTACGGATGTTTCCAAGATAATTGATTTTGGGCTGTCACAACCTTTAAACTTAATTTATTTATTTGTTATCATAATTATTTAAGCAATCAAAACTATCGTCCACGAGTGCCTTTTCCATGTTCTTAAATTATATTCAGTTCAGAAGCTTTTAGTCAAACGGACTAAGGGACAAATTAAGTTTGCACATTTTTTCTTTAAACTTTCATATTTCATTAATTAATGAGAAAGTATAGGTTTTCAAATTGGTTTGCCCAGTAATGCTCGATAGCCACTGCTTTTATATAACTCACAGAAATGTATTAAAGTATTGTACTAAGAACCTGAAAGTTGCTGTTAAAATGTGTTATATATTTTTTGAATCACCCTGTTATCGACCATGAAATTCGTGATGTTGAAGAATTCTAGCGCATATTGTCAGATGACACCGTCATCTGACACATGGTACAGGTATCTTTAAAAAGGCAAAGACAATCAAAAAAGATATATTCTACGGGCTAACCGAACGACGAATTTTTTTCTCGAATTTGAGATTTATTTGGTTGGTTAGTTGCATAATTCTCATGAGTAGACTACGAAGACATAACTACGAAAAAGGACACGAGTTCAGATCCGTTATTTCGAGTCAATTGATAACACGAATGCAACCTCGGTGGAGCGGTTATAATAGGCCTCCAATTACGTGTAAAGCCTATGAGAAGATAATTTGTGCTCCCTATATGCTAATATAGGTGTGAGTGTATATTTGCTGCAATCAGTGAATTACCCAGTAACGTCACTGTCTCATGGAAATTAAATACGCTTGAATAAGTCCCTACCCGGCATTGCTAAAAAAGTGAACAACCAACTATTGTATGTAATGCTTGGGGGTGCAGTCAATGGAAAATCGACGTTACATTGCGTCCATATTGGCGTCCGGATAAAATTTAACTACGGCCCACAAATGATACATGCAGATGGATCCACACCACTAAATAAATCCCCTATATAGATGGGGTGACAGCAATGTTTATCAACAAACGAAACAGGTCGAAGGGACTGGACTGTCGATACATGCTTGAGTGAACAGCATATGACCACAACACTGTCCGCTATGCCTTATTGCCCTTTATATTGCTTTGGCACGAGTTTTAAAAGCACGGGTCCTAAACAAAACAGGAAGCGCGCGCAAACCGCCGGGCAAAGAACAATGGTAACTGCTGGCCAAACGCCCGGTGTGACGTCACCTGTCACCCCATCTATACCTACTGTGTAAAATGGGTCTATATTAAACACCGTTTTCTCGCTTACAAAGCAACTGGTTGCTTCAAATTTACATTTTGGATGAAGATCATGGTCTTGGCTTTCCTGTAAGCCACAACAATAAATAAGGTTAGGGCAACATTTTTGAGATATGCGCCGTCGAAGATACGAAGACCGTCGAAGATGTTTGTAGAGCACCCATGCCTAGTATAGTTCTAAGCGATTCTCATCAATTATTGAAGTCTCTTAAATGATTATAAGATCATACAAAATTGGTCAAAAGAAGAAAATTTGCACTGATATCTTCATTTAAAAATAATCCAATCAACATTTTAGCCAACAACACTACTTTTGCAGTATGTTCATATATTTAACTTTGAGGAGTGTCATCCCACCCAATTTAACAAGCCTTTCGTAGATGGTTCCATTATTTATTTAGTGGTGAGAACTCAGATCGAATACAGTGTCCAAGAATCGTCTTTATACTTTTCGTAGCTTAGTAAATCCCCGTCCGACAATGGATTATTTAAAAGAAAAATGCAATCGGTTGTAAATAGCCTATGACTTGGCCCTGTTGAATAAAAGTTAAGATTATACGTAAGTAAACTTAGGAAGAGTTTCATAAATCTTCTTAAGCCTAGTTACGAAGAATATTTAAGAACTCTTCAGGGGTTGAGCCCACTTCTAAATTCTTACATAGGGTCTATATTATGAAGATCCACTCAAAAACTCTTAAACAATCTTCCTAAGTAGGATTGAAAACTTCAGAAGAATAACTCTTCTTAAGATGAATCATAATGAGTGTTATGCAATAGAATCCAGGTAATGTAATGCAAGGTGGTGCGGTGAGTGAAAATCGACGTTATGTTGTGTTCATGATAATATGATGCGGCCCACACTGATACATGATTTGTCCTTGCCGGTGTGAGTCAGATTTTTGCCTATATTCGTTCACCCTGTGGCCCTTACTTAGTCCAACGAGTCACTTATTATCCCTGAATGTCACGTTTATCGACCATATTCCATAACATTGTTTTACGTGTATGGTGGCAATGGAATGGAATTCATTAGCTTGTTATAGGGGAACTCTTGGTTGTTTCGTAAGTTAACTAAAAACTGCGATGTGAAATGATTGTTTTTAACAGACATGATCAGGCTATGTTGTTTTCCACTTATCCACAATTTCTATTTTATTTTCAGCCTGTTTTATAGGCTGATTTCAAGCACTTTTCAGGCTGTTTAGGTGTTTCATTATCATGCCTGTTTTAAATTGTTTATTTAGCAGTTGTGATTTTAGCACCTGGGATCTGCCACACAAGTCATTTGTATTGCCGGTGAATTTCTTGCAATAATTTTCTTTTAATTATCTCAAAGACAAGTTCACCTCTTTAAAAATTGTCATCTTCGCATTATTTAGTCTTAAAATAACATTTAAGAATTGTTTCCCAGTATCTGCAACTGAAATGCAACAACATTAAAAACTCACCCCAACAAACAAATAAATATAATGTGGCTAAGAATGCTACACAAATGCATAGGTGGCCTACGGGAAACAAAATTTACTAGATATCAAAACAATGTCGTATCTACTAACGTATAAACAATATAAATACACAAATTAGCATTAAATAAATGCTAATTATCGTCTGTATTGTACTAATAATATTATAAAGAAATGTGATATGAAATGTATATTATACTTTGTAATAAACATATGAGGATACTGTGAAAAAAGAATTAAAAAAAACCACACCCAACAACACAAATTTCAAATTAAAAAGGTTAATAATGAGGTGTTAGATCAATTACAATTAATTTTGAGTCTATCCCTTTTAGATATTCGTACTGTTTCCAGCCCGCGTCCAAAGAAATTGAGAATTGCAAAATATTTTTTTAATTCTTTTTTTATTCAGGACTCCTTTAAAATCACTTTTATAACCTATATTTGCTACATTATGACTTTGATGCTATCAGATATGATAATGAACAAACACAGAATACGATTGTATTATTACCCCGGATATTTACTTGGGTATGAAATTAATATGTTATACAAATATTAAGGTTTTATGTTAAGACCATTGCGTTCTATTATATTGGTAAATTGCTTACTAAATGCTGTAAATGGTACGCAGATGCCATCGCTTTATTATATAAAACCAAAGACCCTTATTATATGAAACCAAACGACTGAACTTTAATTTCTTAATATTATAAGCTTATATTAAATGTTATAGTAATAATGTTGTGGTACCACTCAAATTAAAATATATATTCAGTCATGTTACACTCTCCTATAAGAAGTCTATTATTGAAATGGGAATTTATTTCAAGTACCTCGGTGTAAAATGTTTATCACATGTAGATTATTTCTCAAATAATATTTCAAAGAGAATTAGACGTGTTAAATATTTTCTCCCATAGAACACCCTTCTTAATGTTATCAAATGCTGTAGTTAGAGGTTATCTATGTCGAGAAAAATAACGTTTTTTAAGATTTTTAGCGATAAAATACATCTGTTTCATGATATATGCAAGCCAATTTGGTAACACGATTGAATGTCAACTAGGCCGGGTGCGATTCCCATATTATGTAGTCCGTTGCGCATGGCTACATGGATAACCTGTAATTGTAATTACAAGCATTTGTCTGACCGCTCTCACCTCGGACATACCACAGATGGCTGCAAATTCTCCAAAATTGTCTAGCAAGAACCATATTATCTGCTGATAATAGAACAACTGTTAATGAAAAAACCCACCTGAAACTAAATCCTCGAAAATTTGTTTAACTTAAACACGAGTCTAACTCACTGAAATGTGTCTAACTTTAAATATGGGTATGGGGTAGTTTAACGGGCGTTTAAGTAAACTCGCGAACCAATTGTACGTCTCGAATGATTACTCAACCGCGCTCGGTGCAAGCTTATACGTATTACGTGAAGATCGACGTGTAGTCTTAAAAATACACGTGCATTTGAGGAATTCGGACGATATCTGTTGTAAACCATTTGGGCCACACTAAAATGAATACCCGTATACCCGTATACAGTAAACCACTCTGGGAACGAGATTTGTTTAAAATCGGGTTTTGTTAAACACGTCGTATAAAAGATAAACTCGCGTTTAAGCTCTGCGAGATTTAGCCCCAACATACATTAAACCCCTCATCTGCTCATATCGACCCGGGCGTTCTCTCCGTTCATCATCAAAAAACCGTCTTTGTCCCGCTTCTAGAGGAAACACTATGTTTTATAGTGACAGGGATTTTTGCGCCGCCGCTCCCCTCTTGTGGAACAATATTAGGTCAGCAATAATAATATGAATACAAAAATAGTATTTAGAAAATCGACTGTGTAAGTGGGAAACTAAAAGCGGTTCTATATAACTAGAATTTTTTTATCACGGTCAGAAAATCTTTGGTTCTAACTTCTAACTTTAACTTCAAAATAATTATCACAGTTAAAAAATCTTTGTTCTAACTGCTAACTTTACTTCCTAAAATTACCACGTTTAGCAAATCTTTGTTCTAACTTTTAACTTCTAACGGATTTGTAACGCATACATGATTGGTTCGAAAAATTACGCACTTCTCCTTTTCCATTATTTAACTCTAGAGGGAGACATTGTACTTTTCTTAAGAATCAAAAAATAATTATAAGCATCGCAAAAAACGTGATACCGAAAACGTAGCTCTTTTATTATATAACTCTAGAGGGAGACATTCTTCTTTAAGCAAAATCAGTCGAAAATGGCATTCAATCTGCATTTCATATAAACCTTATTTATAATTGGCGGCCAGTCGTTAATGGGGCAAAAATCCACATCGCGTAACGAAAGCGTATGTAATATTTCTTTTGTAATGTTTACATTTTTCGCCTCACTTTCGTAACGCAAATGTCGATGTTTTTAACCTTTCCACGCTGTTGTTATATACAAAACAGATGTTTCAAAAGCCTTTCCCAACTTTCTAAGTCTATCGCAAGAAA
The DNA here is from genome assembly GCA_035610835.1 of Ophiura sarsii. Taxonomy (NCBI): domain Eukaryota; kingdom Metazoa; phylum Echinodermata; class Ophiuroidea; order Amphilepidida; family Ophiuridae; genus Ophiura; species Ophiura sarsii. The sequence goes on from CM069447.1 coordinate 18,368,357, forward strand.
TATTGAACTAATGCTAGGCATGTTCGTACATTTTTAATGAATTCCTCATTGCGATTCAAAATCTGGTCATGAAATTCAATCATTTTGACTTTTTTGAAACATTTTGTGAACTTTTTGAACTGTCCTCTGCAGACGATTGCCGTGTGGAAAGTATTAATATCGATATTTAACCCAATCAACGAAGGAAGAAGCCCATTATAAATAAGGTATATTGGGCACAAATCAACCAGTGACAAAGTCCTATTACCACAAGTACTCTAAGTTGCACAGCAGCTCACATGATCCCACTGTGCACGTAATTGACAGCTGGTACCGACCGAGAACCACCATATAGATAAACCAGGGTTAGATCACAACCGGTTTTTGGCCAGGATCGAGTAAGATCTTTGAACGCTTAGGTATCTACAGGCATATAACACTCCCTCACAGGCTCACATCAATCTGAGTACCCCGAGGTATCCAGATGCTAAGCGCTCCGTATTTTTGTAAATATCGGCCAAAAATATAGTTTCACCAAAAGATAATGGGGATTGACAAAAATAGCCTAAACTACCAACGCCCTCTCTAATCGCTGCGTTTTGAGTTTGACATTACATTCGGGCGACTATCATGCATGGTTGGTTGGTTCGGTCCTGTCATGACTGACAGCTCGTGACCTAACAGATACTACGCCACAAATAACGATTTTCAGCAAAGGAGTAACAATCACGGAGAGGGTGTCCAGTAATCAATTTTATTTGGTAAATCCACCGGGAACGAGGTCTGCCTCTCTTGCGCTTCCCTTCAATCATGTCTTGCATGATCATTTAGATATTTAGATATTTTAGGATAATTTGAAAATTAGCTTTAAATATTAAGCTATTCGGATATTTTAGATGTTTGGATATGATTAGGGATATTAAGTATACTTTCAGATAGTTAGACATTAAAGATAATTTGAATATTAGGTTTGGATATTAAGCTATTTAGATATGTTCTACGCTAGGGTGTTAAAATCCGTTACAACCCCTCACCACTGGGTATATTTCTATATCCCAAAATTTGTAGACATGGCTAAAGTATAGTCACACTTCAACTTAACTAAGTTGATATTTCTGGTTATATTAAATTGATGAAATTAAATAAAAATTGCACCAAGATAAAATATTGTTGACCATTTTTGAAAACTTACACACAACCATATGACCAGTAGGTGTGAAGTAGGGTGCTATTGTATTCATGCAATCATGGTTAAATACACTGTCAAGTACCTATTCCATAAGAGCACGTAGTTCGGAACACTACTATAAATCAATAACATAACAATAGAGTCCCCAATTCCAACACACACAAATGATAAGTTTCTGTTTTCTGTTCAATTTTTTTTAACTCAAGATATCTCTAAAATTTCCAATATAACATATAAATAATTTTCTTTATTTTTACAAATTCATAAAGATGAGACACTCCTCTTTCTAACCATACTAATTGTTAGTAGTAAATGCAAATAGTGTCTAAATAATTAGCATGTTATTACAGAGCTAATTTGAATCTATGAACTGGCTGCCTATTGTTATATATGATGCAATGGATGGGCGGCTCCAGCTGCCTGCCGCATAATAAAAAATATCCTTAATATCCTTAATAATATCTGAATAGCTTAATAATTAAAGCTAATTAGACCTGCATTCGTATTAGAGAATAGCAGATGGAACTTTTAGTTTAGTTGCCGGACTATGGTGTGATAATGGATTGGCAGTTAATGCCTAAAATGGCGCGCGCGTATATTTACTGCAGATCAGTGAATGACGCAGTGACGTCACTGTCTCGCGGAAATGAAATACGCTTTAGTAAATCCCTACTCGCCGGCATTGATAAAGAAACTTAAAATGTCTATATACATGACCAACTATTGTAATGCAAGATGGTGCGGTCAATGGACAATCTACGTTACATTACATCCATGTTGACTTCAGGATAATTTCGATTACGGTCCACAAGTAATACATGAAGATCGAATACGGTGTATAAAATCACCTTTGTACTGTTTGTAGGTTAGCAAATATTAGCCCGCCATTGCATTATCAATAAAAAATGGAATCGGATGTAAATAGCCTATATGGCCAGGTTATGTAATGCAAGGTGGTGCGGTAAGTGGAAAGTCAACGTTATGTCGTGTTTATGATAATGTGCTGCGGTCCACACTAATATATGATTTGTCCCTACTTACCGGTGTGTGTCGTATTTTTGCCTATATTCTTTCACCCTGTGAACCTTACAAAGTCGAAGTAGTATTATCCCTGAATGACTAACGTTGGAATCTAAATCCTGATTTTAACACTTTCCACGCGGCTATTATTTTTACCATATGAAGAGGTATTTTGCAAAAGGGCTATGGTGCATTTTTTCAAAAAATGAGTTTGATATAGAAATGTATAGGGAAAAATCATATGTTTCAAGGAAACAAAGTCATTTTTTTCAAAAAGACCTACATCTCATTGTAAACAGCCATTGAAATTGTTGTTTTGTTGCAAAAGGGCCTGTATCCAGAATTAAATCGGGATACAGGCCCTTTTGCAACAAAACAACAACTTCAATGGCTGTTTACAATGAGATGTAGGTATTTTTGAAAAAAATGACTTTATTTCCTTGAAACATATGATTGTGACCTATACATTTCAATATCAAACTTATTTATTTGAAATGATTAAAATAAATGATTTTTTGTGTGTGGTATTTTTTCTTTATGTACAAACAGATGGAGTTTTGTTGCAAAAGGGCCTACATCCAAATTTTCAAAAAATGTAAACATGATTTAAAAAAAAATTAAAACTAGCACATTTAAAATTTATTTCAATTTCAATTAGTATGTAGTGTACCTCTTTCATAATCCATTCAGTTTTTCAATTGCTCAACTTGAATATTTAGAAACAGTTTTTTGACTTTTTCTCAATAAGAGCCAAAGTGGATGTAGGCCCTTTTGCAAAATACCTCTTCATATACAAAACAGATTTTTCAGAAACCTTTCGCAATTTTCAAAGTCTATCTCAAGGATTACTGAACCAATACTAGGCATGTTTGTACTTATTTCAATGCATTTCATATGGTGTTTCCAAATATGGTTACGAAATTTAACAATTTTAACATTTTTGAAACATTTTGTGAAATTTTGCAATGTCGTCTGCAGCTGGCTGCCGCGTGGAAAGTGTTAAGACTAATACCTAATATCACAGTGCAAACAATATTTTCAATTCTTTCTGTGGGTTTCGACGGGACTTTGATTGAGTATGTTCTGTTAATAAGCTTCTAAAGGTCAGAGGTTTATTTATTGGAATTTTCCAGGATTAATATATATATAATGATTGCACTTCAAAGATCCCCACATCGTGAATGTTAAAACAATCCGACCGCTAAATGAGGACAAATAAATAAACAAACAAACAGAAAACCCTAAAAAGCATAACAAAAAAAGAAAGAAAAACATAATTCCGCATTGTTAATAACTGAAGAGTTCTGAGACAAAATAATTCATTAACATATCATAGATACGATAAAACCCTTAATGCCATCATTAGTAATAGTTCAATTAGATGCATTCCGTGTTTTTTAATAACTGAAGATTTTTGAGACAAACGATTGATAAACCCATTATGAATATGATAAACCATGAATGCCATAATTAGTAATATTAATAGTTCAGTTAGATGAAGGTTTCAACTTTCAACCATTATGTCAAATTGTATTTTTCCAATATTTTAAAGGATTTTGAAACAATATATGGAGAAAGTGCACTTTAGGTACCATATTACATTCTGGACTAGTATTTTCCGATACCGGTACCGATACACGTTCAGTGTTCCAGTATCAGGGTATACCGGAACAATACAACTATACCAGAATCGAGCGATACAGTCAATTTTCATGCGCCAATATCATGCGATACATACCAGTATCTGGGACCTAAAGTACACTTTTCCCAATATATCTATTGTATATTTTGGTACGTAATTGAAAACCATTGTTTTTTTCTACCAATCAAATTATCATCACTCATCATTTACACCGTTTCGTATTTCCATGTTTACATTAATATGTGTGAAGTGATCAAGCAAAATGAGTCGGAAGTCGCAAATATTGATTTTGAGATATAACTAAATAAAGGATTTAATTTGTTCTGTTTTCTATTGTTTTGAAAACACTTCATTTTCTCATATCATAATCATTCTTTATAGGGTTTGGTGCCACATCTTTCGTTGCGAATGGCCAATACGATACAGTGAGAAACTATAAAAATGTTATATTTTCGACATTTTGTCTTCATTACAATCCCATGACATATCAAAATACATGTTTACACATTTTATTATGATTGTGTACGTTTAAATGGCATATCATTAATAATATAGCATATCAAATATAATTAATTAATTCATCAAAAACATTCTCTTCTCCAAAATTGTCACATTTACATATCAGAACATTTTATTACATGTAGTACATGTATATTCTAAACATCTATATTGGTGTAACAATGTCCTCATCTTCAATTCTTGGAATTATAATTAACCTATTAATGAACCTGTTTTCTTTTGCGCTTCTTTTGTCTTAAAATATCAAATAACATTAACGAATTCATCAAAACTCTTTATATATTATACACTATGAGACATTTCCGGCCAAAAAATTCGTAAACATGGGATAGGGGGTGATCCGGATCACGTGAGCACACTTTTTAATACAAATTAAAACAATAAATGTCTTGAAAATGTCTGAAAGTGGCCTTACAACTGTTGATCTGCGATAAAGTACATTTGATCGGTTTAGATCTGATACTAAATCGTCGACCTGCAGGAAGCTATGATGGGTATAACACAATAGTACAAACTTTAATAAAAAGGTCAACCACGATGGTGATTACTATATAATACCCTTTAACCTTAACACGCTTGAGTTCTACGAATTACTACGATGCGGTGTGCTTGTGTCACCCGGATCGGCAGTTTTTCGATGAAATAATGGCCCCAAGGTATATACAGGGCGGCATATACTGCGCCATGTTTGGTTTCCCCCCGTGGCCTAGCGGTAGATCGTCTGCCTCTGAACCTAGAGGTCCGGGGTTCGAGCCCCGGGGGAGTGGGGTCAATTTTTCACCTCGCTATTTGGCCGCGAAAAAAATCTTTGGAAAAGGTGCCTCGGGGGTTAGGGTTAATATTGCCCAGGAAACCAAATAAAGAATTTCTAAGTTGGGAGTTACACCTGGTATGTATAAAGTAACGCGCGTCATCCGCATATAGCTCGTCCCACACTAGAAAAGAAACAATGGCAATTGGTTTTATGTATATTTTTTATATTTTCTAAAAATACTCCATCGAGTAAAGCATACTTGAATCACCATTTTGATTCACCTTTAAAAAGTCAAATGTTTGTAAAATATTCGAACTGTTTAAAGATCCTTTATGTGCATTATCTTACATTCATAGTATACATAGTGTTATTGTCACATCAACTCTAATTATGTGAGCTTTTAGTAGCATTACATACGTGTATTATTCCTTACTCAAGCATGTTATACATAAATGTTATAATAGAACAACTCACTTAAAGGTGCTATGAACGTATTTGAAATCTATGGTGTTTTTTTATTGTTACCATTCGTAGTTTTCTATTTTACTTGTCTTCTGGGTTGCTTGTGATTTCTATATAAAATACACGAACAATTATGTTTTGTAATGTGTGGTTACGTTAAATAGCTATCCTATAGTCCGGAACAACAGAAATACCCCTAACAGCAATATTGAATGGTATTGCCCCCGACTAATCAATATAGGGATATTGGACCAAACTCCAAAGTTCACCATGAATAGACTAGATAACTACGGCAAAGGACACGAGTTCAAATCTTGTATCGAGTTCATAAAACAAATGCAACATCTATAGGGCGTAACATTTCGAGTTTACTTTTTATTGATATTTGTGTTGTTTCTGGCTATAGAGGGCTTTTTAACACTTTCCACGCGGCAATCGTCTGCAGATAATATTTCAACATTTCACAAAATGTTTCAAAAAATTCAAAATTATTGAATATAATTACCATATTTGGAATCACCATGAGAAATGCAAATAAGTACAAACATGTCTAGTTTTGGTTCAGTAATCCTCCAATAATCTGTTTTGTATATTGTTAAACTTATAGCCGCGTGGAAAGTGTTAATATAACTACAAATTGTTATTATTGTTCATGTTTTGTAATATGTATTGTGATAATTATGGAAATCACAATTAATCCAGAAGACATGTCTGTAAAATAGCGAATAACGCATACGAAGGCTAACAATAAATAACACCATTATTATTATAGATACCAATAGGCTGAAAATAGCTGTACAAAGCCCCTTTTAATTGTTTTAAAATGACCTTCAACATGACTCAACCTTGAGGAAACTACGTAGGAAAGCATGACCCCTAAAACAAAACAAATTCTAAATCAATTTAGAGATATGACGCTCCTTCTCGATACCAAACGACTGAACTTACATTTAATTACTTATTGAAGGTCATTGTTGATTGTTTCATCTGAGCGCTCAAAGTCTAATGGTCCGTGTCAATTGTATTGATAATCAAGCTAATGGTCCAACCGGTAAGAGACTTTCAAATATAAGGAACGGCTAGGCCGGTATTTTCTGTTGAAGCTGTGTGTTTTTCTCGAATTAAGATCGATCATACGGAAGCCTCAAAAAAGGTCATGTAGCCTTTAGCGCTGTCATGAAGTAACCCCTCAACAGTGATAAATAACCCAACACTATCACTCTCAGAAACTACCTGCCATCGATATGAAATGATGCAATCATGTCCCGAGTGCTCGTGGGTTCGAGTTTAGATGTAATAAAACACCGAGTGAAACATTTGTATACTTTTTAAACATTGTTACGTAAATCGCGTCGGGGAATTCATGCAATAATTTTAGTTGTTCAAAATGTTTGAAGGGTTTGAATTTCCACCTACGCGTTCTTTTCTAAAGATAGTTTAATAAACTGCTCAAAAAAGGTTTGGAATATTTTTTCAAGCACAAGATTTTCACGGGATATGTTCATTAAGTGTTACATATCCATATAAAGCTGATGTGTTCATCTTACAATGATACCAAAAGAACATCTTTGCCGTTTGTTCAATGAATTGTTACATTGACCACTACAGTGTAGTGTGATGATCTATTGATTTTAAGCACGAACTAGTGTTCATTTTGACACATTCAGATTGCGACCTTCCCATGTTCTCAAGCATGTGGCTGAGCACTGGAACAAGCGATTGCTTCAAATTGGATATCATTGTAAAGATGTGTCATTACATGAATATATAACACTTAATAAACATATCCCGCGATATTTGAAATTCTTGTGCTTGAAAAAATATTCCAAACCTTTTTTGAGCAGTTTATATCATAACATAGTGTAAGCGACAATTTGTTGTCGCAGCAGACTACTATTACCCCTCTTAAATACCTGGCTTTTCAAATAAAACATGCGAGTCAAGGTGCGAGCGAGACAGATATAGCACACATTGTCTATAAAATTTCAATAGAGACAAGCATCTCTTCTTTTGATTATCTCTGAACCGGTAGCCGTCACTAAGGATGCTTGTACGTGACGGATGGGTGGACTTACATTTGAAGTAAGGTGTGTTGGTCGGTCGGGGGGTTTATTATTTTTAGATATTAAAAATTAAGAAATCCAGAAATGTACCAAAATGTTCAATGATGTCAAAATGAATAAATAAAGATAAATAAAATATTAATAATTGTTTATTCAGAAATGTTCCAATGTCTTGAACAAATAAACAAATATTGGACATCGCGAAACCTTAGCGGTTCGGCTCTGTAGAACAAGTTTTTTAATCTTAGCCTTATCGACATTTTATTCAGGGCGTCACCGTAGTCTTGACATGCGCAATGTTTGGGAACGTTATGATAGAAATGTATACACTTTTGTAGGGTAAAGGTTTATTGTTAGCATTCTTGTTATATTGAACAATTGGCTTGTTTCTTTTTTGAAATCAGCTATTGATTTTCGCGCCAAATTGATTTTCGCGCCAAGTTATATACGTATATTAATGTAATAATCATCTCGCGATATTTATAAGTGATACCAAGACGGTTGCCGAGGAGCTCTGCTGATATTACGGGAAACAGCACCATGGACACCATTGCTATGTACACCATCATTCCCACTATCATTATCGGTAAGTTGGTGTTTGCATAATAAGAGCGGACTTATGTTTCTTATGACCTTAATTCTGAATTTTGTATATCTCATTATGTCGATATCTTACTTTAAAGAAGTTGACTGGGCAAGTTAATACATTTCACCATGTAGACATCATACTTATAGGAAGATGACTTGGCAAGTTAATACATTTCGCCATGTCGACATCCTACTTTTAGGAAGATGACTTGGCAAGTTAATACATTTGACCATGTCGACATCATACTTTTAGGAAGATGACTTGGCAAGTTAATACATTTCACCATGTCGACATCCTACTTTTAGGAAGTCAACTTGGCAAGATAACATATCTCACAATGTCGACGGAAAGTTAATATTTCTTACCAGGTGAACATTCTACTTTGAGGAAGTTGACTTTGAGGAAGTTGACTTTGCAAGAAAAGTTGGCTTTGCAAGAAAATGTATCTCACCATGTCAGTATCTTAATTTTAAGAAGTCGACTTGGCAAAATAATATATCGCACCATGTCGACATCCTACTTTTAAGAAGTCAATTTGGTAAATTAATATATCTTACCATGCCAACTTGGCGTGATTACGTATCTTGCCACGCAAACATTTCAGTTTTATCAAGTTTACTAGGCGTGATAATATATCTTGACATGTCAACATAAACTTTCTCAACATGTTGACGTAATACTGATTATAAGTCAAAATGACAAGGTAAATTATCTTGACAGGTCGTTGCATTTAGACGCTTCCATACTAAAGAGCTCAACAAAAGAACGTTGATTATGTCCTATAGAGTGACTTCCAATTGTTTTTTTGACCAAACAGGCTAGATAGACATTTGGATGAATCTTTTTGGCACAATTTGGTACCATATTTGCCACTAAGGGACCGTTCATTATTTATGGTGGAGGGGCGGTTGGGACAAATTTGAGACTCGTGTGTCAAAATTACCTAACCCCCCTACAGCTGAAATTGAAAATTACATGACCCCCCTGCTAACCAGTAGCTTTTTACACACCCCCCCTCCCCTCCCTGAAAAAAATCAACTTGTCACATACTTTTAAGTCCCCTTAAAAGGGGACTGTCTTTACCTTTGGAATTTTGATCATGGATATACTTTGGCAAATTCTGTTTGTGCTCTATCTGAACGGCCAATAATTTTGATTGTGTGAAATTAGTAATGGCGAGCGTAGCGAGCCAGAAACTTTGTCATTTAAACATTTTGGGTGGTTTTGTGAGTCTTTATAACTCGAACAAGTTAGAATATTCTGGGCAGAAACGTATAATCCAGTGAAACGTTCTACTTTTGTGAGCATTGGTGCAAAGCTGAGACAAGGTGAAAAGCATGCAATAATTTTGTTTATATCATAAAATTGGATTTTGTAACATACAGTAATTATGTGATCTTTCCAGGTTGCGCCCTCTATTCATGATTTCTTATTTAGAAAGTAGATTTTCTTGTAGATTTACATTTATGATCATAAATATATTCCGAGTTACAGAGCGATACGATTCCTAATTACTTCAAAATCATGGTTTAAAGAGAGAAAATCTGAAACTGTCAGGTCTGCGCACAATTTATTTTTCACTCTAAATTCACTATTCACTAAACCATGGTTTTGAAGTAATTAGGAATCGTATCGCTCGGTAACCCAGAATATATTTATAATTTATGATCAGAAATGTAAATCTGCAAGAAAATCTACTTTCTAAAAGAAAATCATGAATAAAGAGCGCCCCCTGGAAAAGATCACATAATATGCCTTTAACATGTGGATCTAATTTCTAGACCGTTGATGATTATATAGATGTTTTTCCATCAGATGGTCCGAGGCACAAAAAAGATTTGCTGTCCAGAAGTCGTCTCATAGTAAATGTTTTTGAAGTCGATAGGTTTAAAAAAATATGCGCGAAGCGCAGAAAAAAAATGGCATTCACACTCCAAAATAGCCTCTAAAATCACCCCAATCACCACCATCTTTATAGTTTAAAAAAAGTTACACAACCCCCCCTGTTTAAGAATAAAAAGTTACATAACCCCCCCCACCCTATTTCAACATATGAAAGTTACATGACCCCCCCCCTATAGTTTACCCAACCCCTCCAGCATAAATAATGAACGGTCCCTAAACAACAAAGATAGGCCATGGTCAGTATCAGTTAATGAAAATCCGTAACTTTCCAAATTCGCATATTCAATACACTACGCGGGAGAAAAACCCGAAAGTTACCAAGCACATATCCCGTATTTGTCCTGTATTGATCACTGCACATTTCCCCTACGCGAGCCAATTCAAATTCAAACTATCATGCATGGGGAGTATAGCAGGTTGCAATGTGTTATCGATATCCACAGAGGTCATCAGGCCATGCAATGCCGCAATCGCAGCATTTTTTCCCCGCGTAAAGTGTGTTGAAAATGCAAATTTTGAAACGTCATTGATTTTCTTTAATGGCTCTATTCATCTGTTCATGGCTTATCTTTGTTGTTTTGTGGCAAATTTGGTACCAAATTGTGATAAAATATTTGGTCAGAAAGTAATTGGAAGTCATTCTATAGAAGATAAATAAAGTGTGTGACTTTCTTTTGTTGAGCTCTTCTGATGATCGATCTTAATCCGAAACACACTTAGCTTTTTACAGTAAATACCGGCTCAGCCGTCCCTGTAATTTAAAAGTCACTGACATGCGGGTGTAAGTAGGGAAGTGTCCTTCACTATATTCCACCGTCATAGTGCGAGTGATGTTTAACACTGTTAATTTTAATTTTATGTTTTAATTTTGTTAAGCGCTGTGGTACCATACAATACAATTTGTATAATGTGTCAGTGCGCTATATAAATGCTCATTGTTATGTTATGTTTATGTTACGAAAGAGTACTGTCTTTCCTGCAATATAGTGAAGGACACTTTCCTACTTACACCCGCATGTCAGTGACTCTTAAATTACAGGGACGGCTGAGCCGGTATTTACTGTAAAAAGCTAAGTGTGTTGCGGATTAAGATCAATCATCAGAAACCATTATAAAAGATCGCGTAGTCTCCAGCACTGTCATGACATAACTACTCAACAGTGAGAAGTATAACTCTTCACTCTCATTCACAGACACTATTATCGATCTGAAAAATGCACTAATTGTCCCGAGTTGCTCGTGGGTTTAAATTTAGGCGTAATAAAGCTCTGAGTTACACTTATTAGTTTCATGCTTTCATATTCCTTAAATATTTTTGAAACCACAGAAGCTATCTCAACAAAATTGGTATTATTTTGAAGCCCTAATGACAAGCTATCTGCCTGCATAATGGCATTGGTATAGCTAATACAGAAGGGGAGATACAGTTGTTTGAAGTTTGGGGACCAGGGGTGGTGCCGGAAGGGGTGCCACCTGTACAAACTTAATGATGGGGATAATCCCATGCTTTGTTCTTTTTACAATAACTAGTCATCCCCTAATGTTACAAACACCATTCTGGTCCCATTTTAAAGGATATTTAGTAGTCTTATTATGTATTTGGGTCAACAGAGTTGTCAACTATTTGTAACAACTATTTAATTATGGATAAGACCATGATCATCAGCTTTCTTCCTATTCGCTACACAGTCAACATGAATAATCAGCCTCAATTTACCGATTTAAAGTTTATAAATAGATTAATAAATACATTAAAATAAATAAAAATGATGTATAAATACATTTAATAAATCAATTGATTAATAATAAATAAATACTAAAGTATGTCATTATACCTGGGACATATTATTATATTATTATATTGAATGATTTCATTAAGGGGGGACTTAAAGAAGTTTTCTTTTGAATTTTGTGAGTGCTGTCGTATTAATCAAATGCATGTAAAAGTATACATTTTTGGAAGGGATTTGGGTCAGAGAATCCATTTCTGTCATCAATTTTGAACAATAAATGCCTACAATTGCTTGATTATACTATTAAGGCACTAATCTAGAGACGATTTTCTCATTTATTCTCCTTCAGCTGTTTCCTTGAAATGTTGACCAATACTGGCCAAAAAAGTGAAATAATGAACATTTTTGGCACTTTTTGGTCACAATTTCAAAAAAATTCAGCTTTGGAAGAAAAAAATGAGAAAATCATCTCTAGATTAGTGTATTAATAGTATAATTAAGCGATTTGGGGCATTTTTTACTCAAAAATAATTTTGTTAACTTGTCCCCAAAAAAATTGGGACAAAAAGTGAATTTTGTGATTTTCTCAAGGAATCAACATTTTTGATCAAAATTGATGTCAAATTTGGATTCTGTGATCCATTTCCTTTCCAAAAATGTATACTTTTATATGTATTTGATTCATAGTTCAATAATAACAGAACTCACAAAATTCAAAAAATCAAATCAAAAACTTCCATGAGTCACCAACATGTTTAAAAAAATAAAACATAAAGGAATTTCGGGAATCGAACCCGTGATTTCCGTTTATTAAAGACAGGATCACAGTACCACGCCACAGAGATTGGACGCTAGAAGTGGCATCTCATTATTAATACACCATTGAACTATTCAATTACAAAAACGGATTTTATCATGAAAATTGTACCTTTTAGTGCGACATTTGTATGTGACACTCGCCCAAATTATATTTGTAATGACATGATAGTCCTTATTTTTGAAAAACCGATTAACAATTTCGAATTTTTTCATATAAGTCAACATTTAGGGCATGGTATTTTAAAGCGCGCGTACAGGATCACGAATGGTCTATAAAACTTGGCGACACGTGTCTAATACGGGATATACCAAAACTGACTGTTTGTACCAATAAATATTAAACATTATATTGTGCAGAACACCTATTAGGAAGCTACCCGTCTGAGAAATACTAAGCATAGCCCATCGCACTACTACATATCTACTCCTACCACACCAATTATACTGTAAGCCACACAAAACACGAATTTCTCTTCAACATTTAACATATGCATATTTTTGTATATCGTCGTTTTTCAGCATTCACCATATTCGCTGAGACCATTATGATCTCAGATATGATGTGTGTATGTGTACTTATAAATTGTATACCTCTCTCAATAATATCAACAACACATTTTGTTCTTTGTAAGTTTATCAAAATTCATCATATGCATTACGTGCGTGTAGTGTATTTAAATATATTCTACCTCTCTCTCTCCCATTTATTTTAAAATTCCATACATGTCTTGTTCTCCAAAACGTCAATACATATTTTGAACTTATTTGTTTTTTAACATTCACCATATGTAATACGTGCGTACAGCCTATTTAGAAAGATTCTACCTCTTTCTCAATAATATCAAATACCACACATGATCTTGTACTTTTCTCAAAAATTTCAACACATAATTTTGTACTTAGACGTTTTTCATCATTCACCATATGCATTACGTGCGTGTAGTATATTAGTAAAAAATTCTACCCCTCTCTCAATAGTATCAAAACCACACATGTTCTTGTACGCTAATATTTTCCTCCAAAATGTCAACACATTTTTTTGTACTTAGTCATTTTTCAACATTCACCCTATGTATTAGGTGCGTGTAGTGTATATCTACCTCTCTCTAAATGTTTTTAAAAATCCACACATGTTCTTGTACTCTAATATTTTCTCCAAAATTTCAACACATGTTTTTGTACTTAGTCATTTTACAACATTCACCATATACATTACGTGCGTGTATAGTGTATGTCTACCTCTCTCTCAATGTTTAAAAAAATCCACATATGTTCTTGTACTCTAATATTTTTCTCCAAAATGTCAACACATTTTTTTGTACTTAGTCGTTTTTCAACATTCACCCTATGTATTACGTGCGTGTAGTGTGTATCTACCTCTCTCTAAATGTTTTTAAAAATCCACACATGTTCTGGTACTCTAATATTTTTCTCCAAAATGTCAACACATTTTTTTGTACTTAGTCGTTTTTCAACATTCACCCTATGTATTACGTGCGTGTAGTGTATATCTACCTCTCTCTAAATGTTTTTAAAAATCCACACATGTTCTTGTACTCTAATATTTTCTCCAAAATGTCAACACATTTTTTTGTACTTAGTCATTTTTTAACATTCACCCTATGTATTACGTGCGTGTAGTGTATAGCTACCTCTCTCTCAATGTTTAAAAAAATCCACACATGTTCTTGTACTCTAATATTTTTCTCCAAAATGTCAACACATTTTTTTGTACTTAGTCGTTTTTCAACATTCACCCTATGTATTACGTGCGTGTAGTGTGTATCTACCTCTCTCTAAATGTTTTTAAAAATCCACACATGTTCTGGTACTCTAATATTTTTCTCCAAAATGTCAACACATTTTTTTGTACTTAGTCGTTTTTCAACATTCACCCTATGTATAACGTGCGTGTAGTGTATATTTACCTCTCTCTAAATGTTTAAAAAAATCCACACATGTTCTTGTACTCTAATAATTTTCTCCAAAATGTCAACACATTTTTTTGTACTAAGTCGTTTTTCAACATTCACCCTATGTATTACGTGCGTGTAGTGTATATCTACCTCTCTCTCAATGTTTTTAAAAATCCACACATGTTCTTGTACTCTAATATTTTCTCCAAAATTTCAACACATTTTTTTGTACTTAGTCATTTTTTAACATTCACCCTATGTATTACGTGCGTGTAGTGTATAGCTACCTCTCTCTCAATGTTTAAAAAAATCCACACATGTTCTTGTACTCTAATATTTTTCTACAAAATGTCAACACATTTTTTTGTACTTAGTCGTTTTTCAACATTCACCCTATGTATTACGTGCGTGTAGTGTGTATCTACCTCTCTCTAAATGTTTTTAAAAATCCACACATGTTCTTGTACTCTAATATTTTTCTCCAAAATGTCAACACATTTTTTTGTACTTAGTCGTTTTTCAACATTCACCCTATGTATTACGTGCGTGTAGTGTGTATCTACCTCTCTCTAAATGTTTTTAAAAATCCACACATGTTCTGGTACTCTAATATTTTTCTCCAAAATGTCAACACATTTTTTTGTACTTAGTCGTTTTTCAACATTCACCCTATGTATAACGAGCGTGTAGTGTATATTTACCTCTCTCTAAATGTTTAAAAAAATCCACACATGTTCTTGTACTCTAATAATTTTCTCCAAAATGTCAACACATTTTTTTGTACTTAGTCGTTTTTCAACATTCACCCTATGTATTACGTGCGTGTAGTGTATATCTACCTCTCTCTAAATGTTTTTAAAAATCCACACATGTTCTTGTACTCTAATATTTTCTCCAAAATTTCAACACATTTTTTTGTACTTAGTCATTTTACAACATTCACCATATGCATTACGTGCGTGTATAGTGTATGTCTACCTCTCTCTCAATGTTTAAAAAAATCCACATATGTTCTTGTACTCTAATATTTTTCTCCAAAATGTCAACACATTTTGTTGTACTTAGTCGTTTTTCAACATTCACCCTATGTATTACGTGCGTGTAGTGTATAGCTACCTCTCTCTCAATGTTTAAAAAAATCCACACATGTTCTTGTACTCTAATACTTTTCTCCAAAATGTCAACACATTTTTTTGTACTTAGTCGTTTTTCAACATACACCCTATGTATTACGTGCGTGTAGTGTGTATCTACCTCTCTCTAAATGTTTTTAAAAATCCACACATGTTCTGGTACTCTAATATTTTTCTCCAAAATGTCAACACATTTTTTTGTACTTAGTCGTTTTTCAACATTCACCCTATGTATAACGTGCGTGTAGTGTATATTTACCTCTCTCTAAATGTTTAAAAAAATCCACACATGTTCTTGTACTCTAATAATTTTCTCCAAAATGTCAACACATTTTTTTGTACTAAGTCGTTTTTCAACATTCACCCTATGTATTACGTGCGTGTAGTGTATATCTACCTCTCTCTAAATGTTTTTAAAAATCCACACATGTTCTTGTACTCTAATATTTTCTCCAAAATTTCAACACATTTTTTGTACTTAGTCATTTTTTAACATTCACCCTATGTATTACGTGCGTGTAGTGTATAGCTACCTCTCTCTCAATGTTTAAAAAAATCCACACATGTTCTTGTACTCTAATATTTTTCTCCAAAATGTCAACACATTTTTTTGTACTTAGTCGTTTTTCAACATTCACCCTATGTATTACGTGCGTGTAGTGTGTATCTACCTCTCTCTAAATGTTTTTAAAAATCCACACATGTTCTGGTACTCTAATATTTTTCTCCAAAATTTCAACACATTTTTTTGTACTTAGTCGTTTTTCATCTTTCACCATATGCATTACGTGCGTGTGATGTATGTCTACCTCTCTCTCAAGGTTTTTAAAAATCCACACATGTTCTTGTACTCTAATAATTTTCTCCAAAATTTCAACACATTTTTTTGTACTTAGTCCTTTTTCAACATTCACCATATGCATTACGTGCGTGTATAGTGTATGTCTACCTCTCTCTCAATGTTTAAAAAAATCCACACATGCTCTTGTACTCTAATATTTTTCTCCAAAATGTCAACACATATTTTTGTACTTAGTCGTTTTTCAACATTCACCTTATGTATTACGTGCGTGTAGTGTATATTTACCTCTCTCTAAATGTTTTTAAAAATCCACACATGTTCTTGTACTCTAATATTGTTCTCCAAAATGTCAACACATTTTTTTGTACTTAGTCGTTTTTCAACATTCACCCTATGTATTACGTGCGTGTAGTGTATATCTACCTCTCTCTAAATGTTTTTAAAAATCCACACATGTTCTTGTACTCTAATATTTTTCTCCAAAATGTCAACACATTTTTTTGTACTTAGTCGTTTTTCACCATTCACCCTATGTATTACGTGCGTGTAGTGTATATCTACCTCTCTCTAAATGTTTTTAAAAATCCACACATGTTCTTGTACTCTAATATTTTCTCCAAAATTTCAACACATTTTTTTGTACTTAGTCATTTTTTAACATTCACCCTATGTATTACGTGCGTGTAGTGTATGTCAACTGAAATTTTTGCGTATTTGAACGGTTCTTTTGGGTTTTTCTAAGCGTTTTTAGAACGAAATATGAAAATGGTTCCCCAAAAAGCTATATGACCCCTCTCTTTAGGTTCGTTATTTATTTATTTTCCGACCATGATTTTTCATACTATTTTCGACGAATTGGGTTTTTGATTTCCCCGATTGACGAAAGAATTTTACTAAAAACCTCTTAATTTCCTCCGAATAAGTATAATCCCAACCCCACCCGAATGAATTTAGTTCCGGGTTACCTGTTTCCGGAAAACATGAGCGCGAAGCGCGCGAATTTTTTTCCTATATACTCAGTTCTGGCTATAATTTATGTGTATTTTGGTTTGAAATGAGCTTTTAGAATGATATTTCTGGACATATGCACGCATAGCACACGAATATAAATGTTATTGCATACGTACTTATTCATAATATTTGTAAAGAATATGGTTTCGATTCCTTCGACTGAAGCCTTAAAATTTGATAGAATTAAATATATAAACCCATGCAATGTCTATCTGTCAATTTCTAAGGGGTGCATGCCCCTCCAAGCTGGATTATATCAGCCACCCCCCCAATTTGGACACGCCACTGATATCCCAAGTGGGTGCAACTAGGCCTTTTCAATATACCGATAGACATCTGTTTTCCTTTCCTCTCTTCTTTCCCTTTTCTTTTCTTTCCTTTTTCTTTTCTTTCCCTTTTCTTTTCTTTCCCTTTTCTTTTCTTTCCCTTTTTTATTTGACTTATTTTTGAGGCGGGAGTTTATATATGCTATGCGGGAGTGCGGGAGAAAGAGTGTCTATGCGGGAGACTCCCGCCTAATGCGGGAGAGTTGACAGCCCTGTCGTTAGTAAGTTACGCTACAGTTAGGGCATAACTACTAGAGGTAGCTTATCTTCCTATCAAGTAACGCCAGTTTGGTGCACTCGGCAGGTTATCTTATATGCTTGTATTACGTTTACATCGTTTCACTTTTCTGTATTTATGATTGGAATTTTCTGTCTTTTTTTCGAATTTGAAAGTAGATCGTTCAGTGTTAATGAAATATTGGAAACTATTGGTGGGTTTTGTTATCATTCCAATTAGTATATTGTTTACACGCCAGGATGATTATAACATTGGCTATAGTATTATTCTGGGTTGTCAATTTTCTAGCCATAAATTAAGCTTTCTAGAGATATTCAAAAATAAAAATAAATAATAAGTAACCATTGAACCCGTTTGAACCCGTCTAAAGTACCCCTAATATTTTTCGCTTTATTAAAATGCATTCCTTAATGTATTAGTAACATGGATCGACGATTTTCCTTGCAGTTTGCATCAATTTGAAATAAATACTATTAAGTTTAATACTCTAATTGTCAAAGCGCAACTTGCGCGTATAGACGAAGACGAAGACGACGACGACTAAAAGTTAATGATTACATATCTTTGTTTAGTCACAGTCGGCATGGCAACTGTACGTTCCAGGTTTACACCATAGAATAGAGGCCCAAAAGCAATAAATATAATATAAAGGGTCAAAAGTATTGTGTTTGTGTGTTTAACTGGCATTATGGGCCTCTTCGTTTGCACAATGGGGTTATTAAGGGCCTCTTTTTTACATTTGAATCTTGTTCGATATCGCATTACAAAGTCTCAAATAAAGTGTAATAGGGTCCATATGAGTGCGATTATTGTTCAGAGACTTAGATAATACAATGGGGCCCTTGTATAATGTATGTGTGTACAATTTTGTTGTTGTTGGTTGTTGTTGTTGTTGTTGTGGGGGGGGGGGGGGCTTATGGGGCAGAGGAAACCATGATAGATCATGACTCCTCCTGATCTGTCAGCTTTTCAACAAATCAAGGTATGGTTGCAATCGAAATGTTCTGCATAACAGAATAAGATATGAATAGGCAACTGTAAACGAAGTAGGGTCAAACAAAGAAGAAGGTCTGTCTCAGAAGCCCGCCCGCATTGGTATGTGAAATGAGCTACGGCGCGTAGGTCTATGCGCTGAGGGCTAAAAACTTTTTTTAAATTTTTAAATTTTTTTTTTTTTTAAATAGGTTTAAAAAAGTTTGGATTAGCAAAAAAAAAAAATATATATACTTGGACCATAGCATTATTTATGTAGGGGTGTTTTTGCATCCAACAGGTGCATCAGAGCCATTAAGGCTACACGAATAAAAACTTGAGTAACACTTTCAATTAATCAAATTAAAAAAGTTGCCCAAAGAAGGAACATTTGCCACAAATAATGCGGTTTTTATCACTCTGCGCGCAAAAGTAATCCAATTGTATGCGAACTTATTTGACATGTGTCACGCATACGATTCGCAATCCGTCAGCCCAGGATTAGGATTAGGGTTAGGGTTAGGGTTTATGACTAGCGACCCTTATGACTAGTGACCCTTATGACTAGCGACCCGTATGACTAGCGAGTTTGACCCAGCTACGCCACTGACCTAACGATGCAGCGCTTGAATCAGACCCCCTACCTCCCTAAACTATCTAAATGCCAGCAGCACCTGTTTGCTGGCGCACCTGAGGTCTATCCCATGCCATAATACAGGCTGACCATTGATCGTGGTGGGGTGGTTCAGTCACTCGCCTTCCAGTCTGGCGCCGACCCTGGTTCAATTCCCTGAATATCCTTAAAAAATAATGTCAAATATCACAATGCCATGGTAGGACTAAATTATTTTATCCTATAATCATTGGAGTTGAAAAACAATATATTGTTTTATTAATTTTAATTTAATGTTTATCGGTGTAAACCATTTTTACACCTATTAACAAATCTTAAACCGTCATCGTCATTGTCTTCGTCGTTCATTAGGCTACAAGGCCCGCTTAGCAGCGCTATAAATTGGTGCCCTAAAAACCGGCACCAAATTTAAATATTCGCCTTCCATCAAAGCTGGTTGCTATATGACATAATTCTCGTGTGCAACCGGCTGTATTGCAACGCCCATTGAGTAGTTTAAATGCGTGAGCGTGGATGTAATTTGCAACATAATGGAAACTCACCCATGCAGTTAGCAAGAAGTACCGCTCGTACACGCCCCGAATTTAAATATACAACCAGGCAATCCTCTCGTAGTAATTGATGATAGGTCACAGGTTTACCAGACCGAATTAATAGCGCTCCTAAGCGGGCAATTTATGTCATGACCTTGTCTTTGTTATTTGCAATAATCATCTGCATCGTCGTCTTCATAGTCAGTATTATCATTAGTATTATTGTTTCTGTTACTTTTATTAATAATATTATTGTTAAACATATTCTTGTGGTCGTTTCATGTGTGGTCTAGTGGATAGATCGCAGGTCTCACAATACAAAGGTTGTGAGTTCGAGCCCCGCTACGGCCAACATGTTTATATCCTTAGGCAAGGTACTTAGTCTCAATTGCCTCGTGGTTCAGAAGTCACGTAGAAATGGCCCGTTGTCGTGCATCGGAAATGCAAAATCCGAGCACGTTAAAAGGTCACAGACACCTTCGTAAAGAGTAGGGGATCATTCCGGGTTGGTACACAAAAAACTAATGTCCCTAGGTTTCAGGGGCACTGTACCGTTAATGCCCGATATAGGGCGCTGTGTACAGTATAACAGTATGTAGACCGAAAAAACTAAAATAAACGCACCGAGTTCTTTGTTTTTGGATCCTGTTAAACTAAGCCATCTTTGATGCTGTTTTTGTTTTGTGGTCTGGTCGTCAACTTCTTGATTCATGGCTCAGACACCTAAGGTACTATATTTGTATCTGCTTTTATATTAAAACAGTATACTTCACTTGCCCCGTGGGATCAGACATGTGTATGATGATCAGACGAAAAGACCCGACAACCGACGGACTTTTGCGATGGTCAATCCCATCAAAGAAACGCTGTTCCTGCATGGGTGTAGCGATGAGACAAAGTAATATCGACGTCTGCCCAGAGGTTCTACTACAGGATTTGTGGTTTACAGATGATCCGTATCCTCTCATCGATCGTCAGAACTGGAGACCAGAGATACTGGACGCACTTTTCGATAGGAAATTTGAGTGCGGTAAGTCGATGGTTAAATCTCTCGGGAACCGGATCAATTGTGCTCTTTCAAAATGTATAAATATTAATATTGATTTCACGGCATATGCATGGGTTCATATAGGAAGCTTGACTGGACTGGATCAACCGTGTTCTCTTTCAAAATTGACCAGCTTTAAACCCTTACGGTCCTTAATGCTGAAAATACTATTCTACCACGTGCCGTTAGTGCGTGGTTCCCAAGGGTTTCTCCGGCCGCGCCCAAACGGGCTATCATAATTATGTGCAAGAAAACGTTAAGTTTCCCCCTTAGCTTAGTTGGATATACAGCGGACTGCCACCCAGGCGACCAGACGGTGCCTGTTTTTCGGCTCAAATTTGACCCTTTTTCTCCCCCAAAACACGCCGCCGAGGTTAAGGTTAATATTACTAAATAATTAAATAATGACATGTCACCCAGAGCCCGCTGTGTCAACAGATAACGTATTTTGTTTAACGTGTTTTTTCGCATATGTCTACTTTTCCTAATTTACAAGCAATGGAAACAACAACAAACAAACAAAAATAATTATCTGCTTTAGATTATTACTCTTTCTTGGAAACTATTCTTCCTTCTCTTTCAGATTTATTGAAGCCGGTCATATTTGATATGCCGGGCGTCTGCAGACGAGATTCCAAAATGTCACAAAATGTTCCAAAAATGTAAAAACTATTGAATTGAATTACCAAATTTGCAATCACCGTGAGAAATGCTTTAAAATAAGTACAAACATGGCTAGTTTTGGTTCAGTAATCCTTGAGATAGACCTTGATAGTTGGGAAAGGTTTCTGAAAAATCTTGTTTTGTATTTGGTAAACCATTAGCCGCGTGGAAAGTGTTAACACTTTCCACGCGGCAGGCGTCTACAGACGACATTCCAACAATTCACAAAATGTTTAAAAAAATGAAAAATCTGTTTTGTTTATGGCAACACTAATAGCCTCGTGGACAGTGTTAATATGGGTTCGTATTACTCTCTTCAGATACCGAGAAGCCAGTCATCTTTAATATGCCTGTCAACATCGTCCAAGACACCGACAAAAGTGTCGCAACGGCCATTGTGAACTGGGTTGAGCCATACGCGACCGATAACACTGGCACGCATACACTGACATCCAGCTACAGTCCTGGTTCAACGTTCCCAATTGGTAACACGTCGGTGGAGTACACGGCAGTAGATACTTATGGGAATGCTATCAGTGCTACATTCATGATAAACATACAAGGTTAGCAAAGACGCGAGAACATGGCATTATACACTAGCAACAAAAGTCTTAAGACACTTTGCACGCTACAAATTTAGCGAAAACACTGGGAACCCATTGAACTATTGTATTAGCTTTTTACAGCCAATTAGGCCGTGTTTGGTATCATTTTGGAGAGGAGGGTCTGTTTTAATTAGCATTTCAAAAGAGTCTACGAACATGTAGGCTACATTGAATAGACTAGTAAAGACGAGATTGTGTCAATAATGCTGAGATACACAAACAAATATGTAAGTTCCCCCCTAGCATATACTAGAATATTTCCTAAATATTTGATGAATTTATATAATCTTCGGCTAGAAATATGCACCCAATTGTTAGGCACATTTTGATACCAAATTTGTTGGCCTTGAGACAGTGCAATGCTAAGAAATTGTGCCATTTATCAATTTTTATACAGAAAAAAAGTGGTAAAGGTTACAATAAACCGGATACATTATGCAGTAATGCACCTTTAGAACTGCGCATTAAAGTATATCAATGTTTCCGATTTCATAAGTAGTACAATATTGACATTGCCGTTTTAAGTAACCTGCGCGGCAAAGGTATTTAAAATCATCCGCGGAAAGTGTTGCAACTTAGTCTCACCTGAAAAACAAGTAATCAAAATATCATCTGCGTTGGATTAACCATTTAACACTTTCTACTCGGCAGACGACATACCAAAATGTCACAAAATGTTTCAAAAATGTCAACATTATTAAATATAATTATCATTTTGGAATCACCATGAGAAATGCATTAAAATAAGTACAAACATGCCTAGTATTGGTTCAGTAATCCTTGAGATAGGCCTAGACCTCGAAAGTTGGAAATGGTTTCTGAAAAATCTGTTTTGTATTTTTGGTAAAACCAATAGCCACGTGGAAAATGTTACGATGGGTCCGTATTACTCTTTTCAGATACCGAGAAGCCAGTCATTTTCGAAATGCCTGCCAACATTAGCCAATACACTGTTGATGGTGTTGCAACGGCCATTGTGAACTGGGTTGAGCCATACGCGACCGATAACTCTGGCGCACAAACTCTGACATCTACCCACAATCCTGGTTCATCGTTCAGAATTGGTAACACGTCGGTTGAGTACACGTCTAGAGATGCTTATGGGAATACTAGATTTGGATCATTTGTAATAACCATTAAAGGTAATTTCTATCAAACTCTATATATAATAATAATAATAATAATAATAATAATAATAATCAGTATTTATATAGCGCCTTTTCCAAATGGCTCAAAGCGCTGTAATTTTGCTGCTGGTGAATCATCAGAATCAGGTCGCATCAACTAGGGTGCTGCCAATTTCTAGCGCAAACCTATCTGCACTTAGATTTCTAATATCCACCATTTTCAATGCAGCTCCCCAAATACCATTGGGTCAAGCAAGTTTTTGATAACCGAAACAACTGATCACCTATTTTGAAAGCAGGAGGAAACCGGAGAACCCGGAGAACGTCAGACACCCTCTTACGTCAGACACCCTCCAGGGATATACCGTATTATGATACCAGTGATAAGAAATCAGTTTACACGTTGGATGTATTAAGGCCAAACAAATTGTTATGTTGTCCTCCACAACTTTCAGAGAGGAGGGGCGGGCGGGTGGATTTTTTAAATTTAATGCTTTAATGCTTTAAAATAAGTACAAACATGGCTAGTTTTGGTTCAGTAATCCTTGAGATAGACCTTGATAGTTGGGAAAGGTTTCTGAAAAATCTTGTTTTGTATTTGGTAAACCATTAGCCGCGTGGAAAGTGTTAACACTTTCCACGCGGCAGGCGTCTACAGACGACATTCCAACAATTCACAAAATGTTTAAAAAATGTCAAAATTGTTGAATATCATTACCATATTTGGAATCACCATGAGAAATGCATTGAAAGAAGTACAGACATGCCTTGGTCTTGGTTCAGTTATCCTTGAGGTAGACTTCGAAAAATTGGGAAAGGTTTCTGAAAAATCTGTTTTGTTTATGGCAACACTAATAGCCTCGTGGACAGTGTTGATATGGGTTTGTATTACTCTCTTCAGATACCGAGAAGCCAGTCATCTTTAATATGCCTGTCAACATCGTCCAAGACACCGACAAAAGTGTCGCAACGGCCATTGTGAACTGGGTTGAGCCATACGCGACCGATAACACTGGCACGCATACACTGACATCCAGCTACAGTCCTGGTTCAACGTTCCCAATTGGTAACACGTCGGTGGAGTACACGGCAGTAGATACTTATGGGAATGCTATCAGTGCTACATTCATGATAAACATACAAGGTTAGCAAAGACGCGAGAACATGGCATTATACACTAGCAACAAAAGTCTTAAGACACTTTGCACGCTACAAATTTAGCGAAAACACTGGGAACCCATTGAACTATTGTATTAGCTTTTTACAGCCAATTAGGCCGTGTTTGGTATCATTTTGAAGAGGAGGGTCTGTTTTAATTAGCATTTCAAAAGAGTCTACGAACATGTACATTGAATAGACTAGTAAAGACGAGATTGTGTCAATAAAGCTGAGATACACAAACAAATATGTAAGTTCCCCCCTAGCATATACTAGAATATTTCCAAAATATTTGATGAATTTATATAATCTTCGGCTAGAAATATGCACCCAATTGTTAGGCACATTTTGATACCAAATTTGTTGGCCTTGAGACAGTGCAATGCTAAGAAATTGTGCCATTTATCAATTTTTATACAGAAAAAAAGTGGTAAAGGTTACAATAAACCGGATACATTATGCAGTAATGCACCTTTAGAACTGCGCATTAAAGTATATCAATGTTTCCGATTTCATAAGTAGTACAATAATGAAATTGCCGTTTTAAGTAACCTGCGCGGCAAAGGTATTTAAAATCATCCGCGGAAAGTGTTGCAACTTAGTCTCACCTGAAAAACAAGTAATCAAAATATCATCTGCGTTGGATTAACCATTTAACACTTTCTACTCGGCAGACGACATACCAAAATGTCACAAAATGTTTCAAAAATGTCAACATTATTAAATATAATTATCATTTTGGAATCACCATGAGAAATGCATTAAAATAAGTACAAACATGCCTAGTATTGGTTCAGTAATCCTTGAGATAGGCCTAGACCTTGAAAGTTGGAAATGGTTTCTGAAAAATCTGTTTTGTATTTTTGGTAAAACCAATAGCCACGTGGAAAATGTTACGATGGGTCCGTATTACTCTTTTCAGATACCGAGAAGCCAGTCATTTTCGAAATGCCTGCCAACATTAGCCAATACACTGTTGATGGTGTTGCAACGGCCATTGTGAACTGGGTTGAGCCATACGCGACCGATAACTCTGGCGCACAAACTCTGACATCTAACCACAATCCTGGTTCATCGTTCAGAATTGGTAACACGTCGGTTGAGTACACGTCTAGAGATGCTTATGGGAATACTAGATTTGGATCATTTGTAATAACCATTAAAGGTAATTTCTATCAAACTCTATATATAATAATAATAATAATAATAATAATAATAATAATAATCAGTATTTATATAGCGCCTTTTCCAAATGGCTCAAAGCGCTGTAATTTTGCTGCTGGTGAATCATCAGAATCAGGTCGCATCAACTAGGGTGCTGCCAATTTCTAGCGCAAACCTATCTGCACTTAGATTTCTAATATCCACCATTTTCAATGCAGCTCCCCAAATACCATTGGGTCAAGCAAGTTTTTGATAACCGAAACAACTGATCACCTATTTTGAAAGCAGGAGGAAACCGGAGAACCCGGAGAACGTCAGACACCCTCTTACGTCAGACACCCTCCAGGGATATACCGTATTATGATACCAGTGATAAGAAATCAGTTTACACGTTGGATGTATTAAGGCCAAACAAATTGTTATGTTGTCCTCCACAACTTTCAGAGAGGAGGGGCGGGCGGGCGGATTTTTTTAATTTAATTTTTAATTTTTTAAAATTTCTTTTACCAGCGGAAGCTCAAAGTTCAGCCAACAAGAAGTTGAAATCACATATTAAATATTCAATGCCATTAAAACTGTTTTAAAAAAAATCTGGAAAAAAAAAATCTTTTAAAATTAAAAATCTGACAAAATCTGACAAAAAATCGGAGCGGCACTAAATCCGACGAGCGGGCGGTCGAGGACAACATAACAATTTTAATGTTTGGCCTAACCTAGCCTTCCTTGCCAAATCATGGCTACCAGCTCAGCGCAATAAACATGGGGATTATCCGGCATATTTTACCGCTAGACATGCTAGAGTCCTAGCCGGTTGTTTTTGGTCACATACAATTTTCGTTTGAGATTATTTCTAAAACTGTATTTAAGAATATGTGTCTCGGTTTTGCGTAAAAACAACACCGGTTCTGGAATTTTGCCTCAAAGGGTGCCGAACCCGACCTGATTTTCTAATAATGTACTCATAATATAGCTTTGCTAGCCTCCGCAAAGGGCTCTAACATGTCTAAAGACGAGAACTCTTGATACATGTATTTTACCTTTATTTTTTTACTGACTATGCAGGATGCAAGTCTGGATGGAATCGCTTTGAAAATATGTGTTACTATGTGGGAACAACGGATCTGACTTGGACTGGCGCTAGGGATGACTGCAAGACTCGAGGAGGAGATCTGGCCACCGTTAACTCCCAAGATAAACAGGTGGTTTTATAATAAAGTATAATATAACAGCATTTTTTTTGTTTAAACTCGCGCTTAAATCATTTTTTACTCACTTTACTATCAGCAGAATTGTGTGATAACAGTAACACACTTAATGCTTCAACTTCAAAGTATATTGTGCTTGGATACAAGCATTTCTTGTATACACTTTTAGTGTTCTTTATCAAACAGCTCCCCAGACACACTGGCAAAGGTAGACACAGTATACGTTCCTAGCCAAAGGTCACTTAGCCGCAGCGGGACAGGAACTCGCAAACTTCCGATCATGTTATCATGAGGCGGTGCATGGTACACTGTTCACTATGCGCATACCTACACCTACTACAATCGGCCCCCAAATCGTCTTCATTTTTCGTAATGTATAGCGGCGACTAAAACCAGATTTAGCTTTATTCCGTGATACAAGTTAGGCCTTGTTTCGCCATCCTCCCCGACTAAAACCTCACCAATATTCGTGTAAGTCGTGGTCCGAAGTTTATACGTTCATGAGATTTATGTCGTCCTAATTCATCTAAGCTAACGAAAAGAAGATCTTCGGCGCTCGACATAACGGAAAGATCCACAAAGGCACAACATTTTCCAGCCACTTTATGTTGGAAACAACCAGTAATTTGATTATAGGGAGACGGTCATGGTGAGGATTCTAACGAAAATTGAACAGCGCGCGGCGACTGTTTGCATCTAAACCAGTTGGACATTGGCGCAGTCTGTAATTGTTCTACGTATGTTTACATGCAAGCGGTATTGTGTGCGACTCTACAACGATCTCTTAACCCAATGTGAACGGCGCGCTCAATCAACCATCCTTCATTTGATTGAACGCATTTTCTATCGTGTGACATAAGTGATGTATTAGTTATTAGCTAAGGTTTAGCTGGACCAACAATCGCCGTCAGCGTTTCTTTTCCTCACCATGACCGCTTTCCTTTAAGATAATGCCGAGCCATCTTGATTTTTTTAAAGACATATCTAACAAGCTTACTTGATGGCAGAGGCCCGAAGTTCTGGATAGGATTGCATGATGAACTGACAACCACTGATGGCACCTGGGTGTGGGTTGCTGAAGATGACCCCGGTTTCACCTGGTCTGGAGGCACTCTGAGAGATGGCGGGATACCTTCACCTATAACTGCCTATCAGTGAGTTACCCTGCCCATCAACATATTTTGATATCAGACCCTACATTCTTCTCATTATTTTTGTAAAATGTTTGGCGCAAGATATGTTCCATTCAGACGTTATAGGCCAACACTCAGTACATTACTACTGTACGGCTAACCACCTGTCCAGTTTGTGTACTACTCAATAGGCAAATTTCGTGTCACATTGTGCTTCTAAAATAAGAACCATTGGAGATGCAACTCAAACTTTGGAATACGACTATTTTAAGGATGATCAGTCATGTAGAATAAAAAACATGAGACCAAGTTGAAAATCGGACCAACAATCGGAACACCTACCTTTAATATGCACCCAAGTGCGCTCCAATCAGATGCTACCATTTTGTTGATGAAATTTTGCGAATACTAGTTCGCGTATCAGTGTTTTTCGCGTCATGCGTGTTTTTCTCTCAAGTACTTGCGCAATGCTTATTGCGGCTTCAACCACTTATATAGGCAAGTACGGTTTACTTAGCGACCGGTTCGATTTAAATGATACAAATAAGCCCATACATTTGTGTGATGTTTTAATATTTCGAGAGAGGGGAGTTCTATTGTGAGCGTCTTAAAAGCATATCATGGGATCTTTTCCAGGGAGCCTTTAACATTCTGATTTTTTATAATTTTTTAGAGAGACGAAACATACCCATGTCTGAGGAAAGCAGTATTAACTAGGAATAAGGCCCGCCTCATCTTAGTTTTACTAGGATGGAAATTCAGTCAAACATTTCATCAAAAAAAGGGCTGCAGGACTAGGTGAAAAATTCCAAAATTAAAAAGGACAGCTCGTCTCCAATGCATATCAGCCTACCAATAGCCTCCATGCGAAATGCATGGCGCTATAACACATTTTGGGTGGCGGCGCAGCCGTCACTCTATTAGCATGGGTTTGGGAAAAGTTACACATTTAGGTCTTTCTAGACATGAGGCTGCGATGTTTTTAGTATATTATCCATAATATAATATTATTATTATTGACAACCATTTCTGGTTAGACTACGACATTTGAATAGAGTAAACGGTAGAGCGTATAAAAATTCAGAGGTATAGACCTTCCGGAATATTATCGCTACTCTGAGTTTCATGGACAATCCCATACGGTCATTTTGTCCAATCATCAGGCGAATAGTATTATTATTTTTGTTTTCATTATTTTAGTGCCAAAAATGGGAGAAATATGGTTATGTCACATCAGAAAACAGGTCGAACGAGGAAAAACGGTGCAGTATTTCGGAAGTTATGATAATTATGATAATTATGATAATTAAAATAAAACGGCAATATTATACATTTGTACATCGACAAGTTTGATATAGCCCATTTTAAGGTGTGCGATTATTTAATGGGATATTTATTAGTATATTGTCCATGATTTAATCTTGTTTTTCATTTGAAAATTGAATTAGCGTGATACTATTTAGCGTGAAATTCTGGTCTCACCAATTACGGTAGACTGTATGTTTCAATGGACGTTTTGTTGATCAAAAAAGGGCTGATTTTTTTCTGAATCCTTACAAGTGTAAGTTCATTGCAGAATGAATACACTTGTGCTTCCATATTATGAGTGTGCCTTTGAGCTACTACGATTATTCTGTTCATGGTGTTAACATAGATATTTGTTGATCTATATCTGTAGTTCCTGGTTTATCGGAGTTGGTGATTCATATAACCAGCCAAAAAAAAATCCCGGTGAAGCATACTGTGTGAAGATGCGAAATGACATTGGATCTTTTAATTTTCATTGGGATGATAACGGGTGCAATACTGCAAGCCAGTATGTATGTCAACAAGGTAATCGATCGAGTTTTTATTCTGAGATAAATATAGTTTAAAAATGTATTTTGTATAACGTTATTCGGTTATCTGGCATCAATCAATCAATCAATCAATCAATCAATCAATCAATCAATCAATCAATCAATCAATCAATCAATCAATCAATCAATCCATCAATCAATCAATCAATCAATCAATCAATCAATCAATCAATCAATCAATCAATCAATCAATCAATCAATCAATCAATCAATCAATCAATCAATCAATCAATCAATCAATCAATCAATCAATCAATCAATCAATCAATCAATCAATCAATATATCAATATATCAATATATCAATATATCAATATATCAATATATCAATATTATCAATATTATCAATAAATCAAGAAGAAGAACAATGCGAATTGACTAAGACAGTGTTTAAAAATTATATTTTCTTGGATTGAAAGCACATGGCATATTTACCAAAAAACTCAAATTCATTGAATAAAGTTGATAAATAAAATAAAGCTAATGATTTTGAACAGTTTTAATAATTTATCGGTAGTGTTTTTTTGTTTGTTTAGTTGTTTACACGGTTGGTCCATACGGACACACGCTCGGGTCCTGAAGGGACCATGCGATAAAGTTAACATTTATACTTCTGAATTCGGGATTGCCCTTCTTGATGTTCCCCCTGGAATATCCTCGATACCAAAGTGGAATATATTTAAAGCATTTCCAGAGTCATTAACCTACTCTAAATTTTAACTATTTTACAGATGTTTAATGGCAATGTGGATGGTATGCCCCAGAGTCTACAGGTTTAACACTTTCCACGCGGCTATTAGTTTTACCATAATTTATAAAAAAACAGATTTTTCAGGGACCTTTCACAACTTATAAAGTATTATCTCATGAATTACTGAGCCCAAACTAGACATGTTTGTACTTATTTTAATGCGATATGGTAATGGAATTAAATGATTTTGATATTTAAAAAAAAGAAGTGACATTTTGAAACTGTCGTCTGCTGACGCCTGCCGTATGGAAAGTGTTAAAGATACAACGGAGATACCCGGACACAGGACAACGGATAAATCGTCCTATTACTATCGTCTGATCCCAAGAAGATCCCTTGAGTGAGCGACACCAGCACGCTTCACTTTCATCCCACATTACGTTCCCACTCCTTAATACTTTTGGACCTGTGATTTGACATTTCACCGGTAATAAACCATCTAAGAACGTGTCCATTGCCCGCTATGTGGTCCACTGTCAAGACTGCAAAGGACATAATGATGCCCTACGGGCATATTATAACCTTCGGACCACATATTCAGTGGTTGACAACATTTTAGATGATTTATTACCGACAAAAGGTCCAAAAGTGTTAAGGGAGTGGGAACATAATGCATGATCAGTGGTGTCTGTCTACTGGTTCCGATTGACATTACATTGAAATGACTTATAACGTTGCTTAACGAGGGTCTTGAAGAAATGCCTACTGCAAGTAATACAATTGATATGACTGACTTCAATCCAGCCCTAGGTGTTTTTTAAAGATGCTTTATTCTTTTGAATAATACATCAGACTCAACGTCTTTCGAATACGACGTTAAGTAATGCCCATCTGTACCATGTATTAGAAGGTGAAATTTAAACGACCTTTCGCTGCTAATTACAATGAATACTGTTTGTTCGGATACAACAGCAGTGCTAAGCATGCTGGATTTACACAAGACATCTTCTTTGTGCGTACGTGTATGACCAGAACCTGAAATCATATTTCAGTCGCTGGGGCTGGATTGATGTTTGGGGAAATACTGCAATATTTTCATTTTAGCACTGATTCTTTTTTTTACACATATAGGATTTATTTCTTCTTGGGGTGTGTGTGTAAAAAGAACGCAAATGTCTGTAAAGATAATTTGACTATTAGACCTGCAATAAGTCTACTTGAGTCAAATAGCCTAATGATTATTATTCTTATAATTATAGCCTAGACCAGTGGGGAAAAAAACGTGACCGACTGATAGGACTGGCAATTTAGATATTTTAGATATTTTGATATATTTTAAGGATAATTTGAATATTAGGTATGGCTATTAAGCTATTAAGATATTTTGAGGATAAATTGAAAATGAGCTCAAAACATTAAAAACATTAAATTATTCAGATATTTAGATATTTAAGATAATCTAAATAATAATAATAATGAGATATTTTGTATATTTGTATATTATTAAGGATAATAAGGATAATTTTTAGATATTCCAAAAATAAGGATAATTTTTAGATATTCCAATATTTAGGATCATTTTGAACATTTGGATATTTATATTTTTTAGGATATTTGAAAATCAGCGTTACATTCGTCAGCCTGCTTCGATAATTGCCTAACTCACTTTTTCAAGTTTTGAGAAAAAAAAAGAAAAAAGGAAAAGTGAGTTAGGCAGTTATCGAAGCAGGCTGACGATATGATGAATAGCACCATGAATAGTACAGGTTAATTCCAACAGGAGCAGTACCTGTTGAATAGAATTAGGTTGGGGATATACCTTTGAGTGAAATGTGGCTTGTTATAGGCCTAATACGAGTGAATATGACCCATTTTAAACATTTTACATAATTATTACAATCTGCCTAACTCACAATGCTGACTTAGGCAGAATTGCAATTGTGCATTTATCAACACTTTTGATTTGTCAATGACTTAGATATTATTACAGCATGTGCATAATGTAATGAAGTCATGATTTATGCAAAAAACTCAATTTCGCTGAAAAGTGAGTTAGGCAATTATCGAAGCAGGCTGACGATATAAAGCTATTTAGATATTTTAATATTTTAATAATATTAAGGATACTAAGGAAAATTTCAGATGTTTATATATCTAGGGTAATTTGAATATTAGGCTGGGATATTAAGTTATTGAGCTATTTTGAGGATAAATTGAAAATTAGCTTAAAACATTAAGTTAAACAGATATTTAGATATTTAATATAATCTGAACATCAAGGGATCAAAAGGTCAGGTTCTATATATATGTCAATACCTTGACCTTTAGACCCATTCACAATATTCCCGGTGGTAAAACCCCACCATTTCGGGAATCCTTGTGATCATACGAACAATATGAGATATTGTTTTTGAAAATCGGAGCAAGTTTAAATATTAAGGATACTTTTAGATATTTAAATATTTAGGATAATTTTGAACATTAGGCTATTTACATATTTTTTGGATAATTTGAAAGTTAAGCTATTTACATATTTTTAGGATAATTTGAATATTAGCGTGAAATATTTTTAGATATTGTTGATATTTGAATAATATTAAGGATATTAAGGACAATCTCAGGTGTTTATATATCTAGGGTAATTTGAATATTAGGTTTGGATATTAAAGGTAGATGACCCGATCACATGTTCATAGCACAGATTTTTCTCAAACATATGGAGATTTTCATATCATATGAAAGATCATATTTTTCTGATTAACATACTGAAATTTGACGGTCAAAATCAGTATGATTACGAAGAAATCGGTGAAATAGCATCGAATTACCGCGAAAGGTGGTTACCACCATGTACCAATATAGTTTGTATACAACTCAATGGGCACATTTCACGGCATCTTGTGCGTCTAAAATAAGAACCATTAGAGTTATGCAACTCAAACTTTGGAATACAACTCTTTTAAGGATGACCTTTCATGTAGAATAAAAAACTTCAAGTTGAAAATCGAAACATCTACCTTTAAGCTATTGAAATATTTTGAGGATACATTGAAAATTAGCTTAAAACATTAATCTATTCAGATATTTAGATATTTAAGATATTCTGAACATCAGGTTTGGATATTAAGCTATTTATATATTTCATATTTGTATATTATTTAGAATATTAAGGATAATTTTTAGATATTGAAATATTAGTATCATTTGAACATAAGGTTTGGATATTTAAAATGTTTACATACTTGTAGGATATTTGAAAATCAGCGTTAAATATTAAGCTAATTAGATATTTTTAATATTTGAATAATATTAAGGATATTAAGGACAATTTCAAATCGTTATATATCTAGGGTAATTTGAATACTAGGTTCGGATATTAAGCAATTTTTAGGATAATTTAAAAATTAGTTTAAAACATTAAGCTATTCAGATATTTAGATCATTAGATATTTTAAGAGAATTTGAACATTAGGTTTGGATATTAAGCTATCTAAACTCCTCACAATAGGTATCGAGAAACTTATACATGATCCAATAATTAACTGCCCGAAAGGGTATGGATTAATCAAAGCCAATAACTCAGTGCATAATTTTGTGTTGCGTATTTTGACACCTCGATTGTTGAGATCCGATGTTGCGTTATATCAAATGTTACATAGGGTTTATCTTTCTTTTCTTATTTTTTTTGTTTTGACCTTGTGTATTTAGAATGTGCAATTTGTTTCCAATTTTTATTTCATTGATGATGTAAAAGTATTTCAGCCTTTCTTTTCCACCAACAGGAGTCAACTCGATTCCACGTAAGTGTTAATAATATAAGGATTAATTTGATATACATTTTGAATTTTAATTAATAATATGCTGATAGACCGTCGTAAACATGGTAATTACAGCAACCTATTATAGAACCATTATCATGGTTATGAGCGGCCAATTATCAGATATAATCATATTGGGTAATTATCAAAGTGGAATTAATTATCAGCCCACCATCATTATAGTTGAGATTCGCCTTTATACAGTTTCCTCGTGATTTCACACCACCAAATCCTGCTGGATCCACCACGTGCAATTCATACCATTACGTATGGCGAGCGTGCGTTTTCGGCTGGTGCCCCGAAACCAAACTGTGGAATGCGCTTCCCACCAATGCTCGGTGAACTTATGCATTTATTGACTTTTGAGCGTCAATTGTCTTTTGCTTTCTACTCATGTATATATTTGTTGATTTGTTTTGGTAATTTAAGGTTGTAACGTAAGACTGTTTTCTTAATTTGTAATTTATGGATTTGTAATTATGTATATATTTGATTTTATCTTTGTGCGGCGCATTGAGTTTCCTTGCGGTTTGAAATGCGTTTTTTAAATGCGTTTTCGTTTATTTTAGGTTTATTTATTTAGTCAATATTTAAGATCCTTGGACAATTAGTACATTTTGGTCAAAATATGACCCAAAGTCGGTGCGATTAGTGTTTGAATGGGCAAAAAGAGTTGATCTAAATTTTGACTAAAAAAATCACCAAATTGCATAATTGGTTTTTCAAAAAATATAAAATCTTTCAGCTTATGAGGGCACTGGGCACGCAAGCGCAATTGGTCCTTCAGCATCAGCGATTCATCCCCTCCAATGTTCACAACAAATTTACGCTACTGCTAGAATCGACTGACGTGTGGCATGAAACATTATACCCCAACTTACTCTTGGGTCCGGTCACGTATAACATTTAGTGTAAATTACCCGCCAGTTACTAGTCTAGTAGCTTAACCCGCATTGGCGCTCTCAAAATGTTGGGTTACGCCTCAGTTACTAGCGAGGTAGCGCTATTCTTCAGCTACCCGTCATTGGTGCACTCTGCCGATTAATGTGATTTATTTCCTACACTTTCCAATGTTATCAGGACAGTGTTGCAATTTCAACCACAATTATGTATACAGCAGTAATAAACCAGGATTTCTAATAATATATTATCTTTATTGACAATGATGAATATTGTAGGGGGATGAAAATGCGCTAAAAACCATAAACCAAAGCCTTCTTTTAAAATAGAATTCAATTTTGAATGAAAGTGACAATTTCACTAAGAATAGAATGGCACACACAAGCAACAAAGTGTTTGAAGTTTAGAAAATGCTCAGCATACCATAACATGCACCCATCGTTTGCCTCCATATCAGCAAAATGTGTATGCAGCGCTTTCAAAACTGCAAAATCCAATCCCTACAATATCGTTCAATTGCATTCTAACACAATTAAGCATATTACCCCAAATTTGTTATGTTGAAAGAATTACCACATGCAAGTTCCTAAACATTTAAGTGTAGAGTCATAGAATTCTAATGCAACATGTTATAAAAGATCTTATGTTTATGTATTGTCTGCACTTAAGGAATATATTCATAAAACAAAATAAACTCACTAAAATGAATATCTCATTTGTATTCTTAGTATTATTTACAAACAAACATAATAAGTGCTGTCTGAAACTTGAATACCCCAAACCCAAACTGTAATACATCAAGTCTTCAATCCGATGTCTCTATGGTATGAAGATTCTACGAGGGGCATTCAATAAATACCAGCAGCCATTACAAATCTCTGAACCGTGACACGTGTCAGTAAAATAAACTTATGATACTTCAACTGTAAGTCTTAATCTTTTCTCACAGAAAATTTCGACCACGTAGTTCATTCTAATCGTGACATTTCAGCACTTTGAATACCGTGATCTCAGGCACTGGTTAGGGAATTAAATGTTACAGTGGCGGGAAATTTGAAAGACAAGTTTATAGTATGCATTAAGATACATGCGTTAACAGTGTTAATATTGGCGCTTGATTTATAATGCTGATTCTTGTCAATTTTCAGTGCCCAGAGACCATGATGTTTATAGTACTGAAATTACATGATAAAAATGATCCAACTTTTTGAAATTTTCTGTGAGAAAGGGGTAAGACTTACAGTTTAAGTATCATAAGTTTATTTTATTGACACATGTCACGGTTTAGAGATTTTCAACTGTTGCAGGTATTTATTGAATAACCCTCGTATAGTACAACACTGTTAACCATTTGCTAGTCCAAGCTAGTCCAAGTCAGTTAAAAGCCTCAAAAATCCCACTCAAAGGGTTCCTTATTTTAAAAGTTCTAAAGTCGGATGGGATTATATGTTAGCATCTCTCTGATTCAATAATCCAACAAAATAAGTTCAATAATCCAAATATGTATAGAGTGTAAAAGAAATTAACTAATCCGTAGTAGTATTGGAGGTGACATTACGTTAGAGTTTTAGTGCAAAAAATCGGGAGTAATCGGGTGCAAAACAACGGGAGTAATCTGGTACCAAAATCGGGAGAAAAGGTCAGACTCCGGGTCATCTGACCCGAACCCTGCCCTCTGATTGGTCCGAGTGTCAATGAGTCATAAGGTTATTTCTCCCGAAAGTGGGGCGAGTGAATCTGACCCGAACCCTGCCCTCTGATTGGTCCGAGTGTCAATGAGTCATCGGGTAATTTTTCCCGAAAGTGAAGGGGTGGGGAGTATTATCTTTACGGTATAGTACTTTAATATATTATAGAACACATTTATAACCAAACAAACAAAACAAACAACAAATTTAGTAAATAGTACCTAGTATTATACTTAACTTAAGGGTATACCCTAAAACACTTTACCCAAGTCGCACAAATAAGGTTCAAAACGCGATAAATGTTAAATCACGGTATTTATTTCTTCATCAAACTCGGTTGCATCAAAGACAATATTTTATACGTATCATAATACTATTTTTGGCGAGCCTATCATAGACTGTATCCAACATTGGCCTCATTATCTTTTGCGCATGCGTCGGTTGGCCTTGGTGTGGGGATTGACGAACTTAACGATGCATTGACGCATTTGACGACGCATTGGCGCATTTGACGACGCATTGACGCATTTGACGACGCATTGACGCATTTGACGACGCATTGACGCATTTGACGACGCATTGACGCATTTGGCGTCGCATTTAAGAACTATTAATATTATAAATAGGCTCCTATACTTGTACATGTTAAAGAGGTGTTATAAACGTCGATTTCTCGCGTATAAAGCGACTGGAATTTTCAAATTTACATTTTTCTTCAAGTTCATGATATTTATGAACATTGAAGTACAAAATATATATAGGGTAACCCTGAAAGTTCCGAGAAATAAGCCCTCGATTTTGGACAACTGGTGTATTGCTCTCATTTATCATAAAAACATTGAGCAGTGTAGACAGAACGTGTACAATAACTAAAAAACCTACAAAATGGACTGAAAATATCTCTTTTTGCGCTATGGTAATATATAGCCTATTACTCCTACAATCAGGATTAGATTCCAACTTAAATCACTTGTGGGCGTTCCTGATTGCTTATGATTATGCTTGGGCTACATGCTTCTAAAATAGAGAAAAAATCCGATTGTCGTCGGCAAGGGCTACAATCATTTAGTGGTGTGGAATCTCGTAGCAACATTATTCCGCACCTGGGTTATATTTGCCGGATTCCGAACTGAAATTAGAGCGGTTCTCGGGTTTCACGGTTTGTGGGTTTTGCGGTGTTTTGATTTAGGGGGTTGTCAATCTGGCGGTGATTGAGTGAAGAATGTTTAGGAGATCAATTTGTTGTAGTTGCCTGAACATAATATGGTAGGGTCTCACCAAAACCACGGAGGACGGGAGTAGATTGACAACATGGAACGAGTGCAAGTATGAGGTAATCAGGTTTCCTGAAGCGACTGGGAAGGAAACCAGTTTGCTATCGGGGATTGAGAATTTGTTCCTGACCTTACAGGTCACAATCAGCGAATCAGCGTTCAGTGTTTTTTCGCGCGGGTTTATTGTTTTGTGCTGGGCTTGGTCGTTTTAGACCAGTCATTCTGCATTTTGGTTGCAACGGGTCACATCGTGGTGAAAGAAAAGACGGCTTAGCACAGAGGACATACAGTAAAATAATCAATGATATCGTCGGTCGCTTCGGATATCGGCAATTCGTTAAGTACTTTTATACCAATTTGGTTGAACGTTGGGTTCCGATTCGCGGAAGAAATCGTACACGTTATCATGGTTAGGGAAATCCGTTACCGTCCTCTGTGCTATCCATACTACTATTGTACTACGTTCTAAAGCCAAAGGAGTAAACACGAGCGCTGTTGGCCGGCGCAATATGGCAGGGTTCGTGGCCGGGATTAGGGATATCTGGATCACCAGTTGGGTATCAGGTGCGGTATCATACCAGCCGAGACACCAGGGCAAAATTGAACGTGTGTCACCGTCGTGTAGAATTCAGAGAGGTGAGAATTATGTTATGTTAAAGTGGGTCGGTAGAGGCCTGTAATATTAATTGTTATAATATAATGCGTGAATGGGTGCCATGGTTTTGTGAACTCCATTTGCATGAAAGTCATCTTGATTTTATTGACAAGATTAAAAATGGTCACTGCACGCCTATAAACGATAATTATCGTTGCCCTTTTGTTGAACATACGGCTTATTAGTAATATTACCTGTTTTTAATATTGATGGTTTCTAAAAATCACAGCTGGTCGGGATTTGGTCGATGATCGTTTTGTGCGTAAAGGATTAGGCCTAATATATCAGGGATCGATTCTCTGCAAGTCCTATAATGAGTCCTGCTATCATGCAATACATGTAAAAAGTGAGACACGAGTAGTAGGATTATAAACCCATTGAATAGGTCTATCGGTAAACTTTTAATAGCTTGTAAGAATGTTTATAAATGGTTGTTGATATTAAGAGATATTAATATAGAATCTTGTTGCACGTGTGTTCTAATTGTTCTACCAATAAACCGATACGCGAGTCTTTTGAGAGGCTTAGAATATAAATCGATTGGATGCCCATACATCCTTTACATCGTGGGATTAAAATGCCACCCGGTTCCATCCAAGGTATTAGTATGGTATTATAAAGAGTGCTGTATGGATGTAACCGTTCCGCGTATTAACGAAGTAATGCAATAGGCCTAATATTGGAATAAATATTGATTTCAGAATTGGGTACGTACCGGCCAAGACGACTGTCTATCATTCCAAAGTATTGTATTTTAGTTGGGTGGATAATATGTTTACGGTTCCAATACTCAGTAATTGTAATGTTAATTGGAAGGCATCTAAGGGGCCATATCCAAACTCCAAGTGATTTTATAGCGTTTTTCTACCGATTTTACCCCGGTATTACAACGGATTTTTTTTCTATTGTTAAAAGCATCGGAAAAAGATCGGTGATTAACTAGAGCCTCTCTACTTATCTGGCGTTAACAATAGAACTATTGTAGTACTCTCGATGGCTCAATTAGTGAAGCAGACAGATGAAAGCGCGAGGAAGGTTGTGTTATTAAGCTAACCAGTGTTCACCCGACCCCGTTGTGACGTAAAGAGCGACCCATTTGCCAGATTGTACACCTATCGGGTTTCTACATGTAGTACAAGTGCCAGGTTTTATCATGGCAGGTGATAGAGGCTAATCGCGACACTCCTCAAACCCCGACTCAAACGAGATATGTTTGTAGCCGCCTATTCATTGCTAGGCTTATCGTAATCCACTCGTTAACGTCATAAGAATAATCCTCCTTGAAGTGGCCTTTAAAGACAATAATATTGTTCAGCCGTGGATGATTTTTGAGTAAGCAGTACAAGCATGGATAATGTTATCATTGAATACTAAACAATATGGGAGCCATTAAACATACAACGTGTTATTGTTTTCTGGTTTAGGCATAATGTGTGTAATCAAGTAGCATTATGAATCTTACTCCCCTAAATAGTGTCATTTTTCTGCGTTTTTAGACTATTTAAGAATGTTGCATACACTCTGAACGTGACCTAATAAATAATAAATATGAAGAAATTAAGTAATTAATGTAAATAAATAATATATAAATTGATAATTATATCAATAAAATAAACTGTATTTAGGCCTATTTATAATTAATTGATTGATAAATAATTAAATAAACATCAACAATTAAGAAAGTAAATACAAAAATAAATAAATAACGTTAAAATTATGTCAATATAAATGAAAACCCCGAACGGACGTATAATGAGAGAACAATAATATATATTATATTTCGGCATACTTAAAACCCTAACCGACCTCTACCCAGACTCGACCGCTCTAAGTATAGAGCACAAGGAATATAAACCGCCACAAAGATTCGAACGTACGGCCTGCTGATTGAGAGTCCTAATCTTTACCAACTGAGCTATTTCGATTTTCCTGAAATCCTCAGCGCTTTATACCCAAATATAGTTCTCATTCAACTATTCCCTAAATACACACGGATTTTTCAACACGGTGTTGTTGTCTGTAAAATGAGTCTATGATTTATTAGATTTAACGAATAACAAATCCCGTACTTTGTGAAACGATTCTTAAGTTATTCTCGTTCGGCCTACATATAATTTTTGAACAACATTAAAAGCTATTCGCGGTCTGATAAATGTACAATTTAACAAAACCCCTAGTATTCCCCACTCCCCCCTCCACCTCCCAACTCAAAGGTTGCATTCATGACTCAACGATTTTTACGAAACTTATGTAAATCCCTATCGATTGCACAGTCAGACATCAAGGAATTACCTCAATAGAATCCACTTCACTCATGCGTGTCCGTAACAAAAGGTTCTTGTTCCCGTAGTATTCGTTGTTCAGATCAATTTGATGCAAGTCTTACTGTTCAAAGAATGACCTATACATTTGGCGGGTTATTTAAACGAGTATCCGTCAACATGC
This sequence comes from Ophiura sarsii, assembly GCA_035610835.1. Lineage (NCBI taxonomy): Eukaryota > Metazoa > Echinodermata > Ophiuroidea > Amphilepidida > Ophiuridae > Ophiura > Ophiura sarsii. The sequence goes on from CM069447.1 coordinate 18,410,027, forward strand.
GTGTTGATCTGTAGTATTAGTCTTTTCAAATTTGGGAACAGACTTTAGTTCCTACAAATATGACCGACTCATGGATGGCTTCTATTGCTAGTATTCACATCACATTATCTAAATCAATATTCAATACATATAGCATTGAATATAATTTAGATTACAAAAAGGATTTGGTTTTTCTGTCACGAGGAGGACAAGGAAAACATTCAATTGTACCTGTCCAATTACTGTATCCGATTTCGTATCAAATAATGTTAAAATCCATGTTCTGTTTCTTATAATTTTATTGCTACTACGTATGTAGCTCCTTATAATAAAACAACAATCAAAAACCACACACACAAAAAGCCCCCAACAAACAAAAACAAAAACAACAAAAAACAAATTCAACCCCCCCCCCCCCAAAAAAAAAAGTAAGGAAAAACAGAAGAAATAAATATAAAGGGATAACATAAGTAAATATAATCATAAATATGGGTAAAAACCGTGGGACGTACAAAATAAAGGTACTACTGAGATCGAACTTACGATTCAATGGTATCTATATCAATATGAGTGTTCATTGTAAATCCGCTGCCCTACCAACTGAGCTACCTGGTACACAGCAATTTCTTGTCATGCGCATTCAAATATATGGATAGGTTCACATGATTTAAAAAAAAAATGATAACACAATAATAGGTCTTATGAAAAACAAAGCCCCTCCTCCAAGAAAAATAAATAAAAAATATTAAAAAATAACAAAACGAAAACGTTAACAAAACAAAACAGAGAAATTGGAGACACAGAGAGAAAAATGAGAAGAAAAGGGAAAAAAGAAGAAATAATGATTGGTTGAGGAATTGAACCCGGGATTCCTGCGTGTGAGCGCTACAGCGTGGCCACTATGCTACACTAGCCTATTACAATTTTGGCAAAGTCGTTGATAAATATATATTTAGTATGGAGTTATTCAAGCATCACATTTCTTATGCGTTGCTGATCCCCAAACTTTGTTTTCAAAATTAAAATAATGAAGCGATTAACATTTTAAAAAATGGGAATTGTTCTTTAGGATTTCAGCTTCTTGCTGGTGCTGTGCAATCATTTGACGCTCAATTCTCATAGCCCTAGTGAACGCAATACTGAAGCGATTACAGAATCGCTTCAGTATTGCGTTCACTCGGGCTATGAGAATTGAGCGTCAAATGTCGCAAGTTGTATGGTGGTTTCATGTTCCAAAGGGTTACAGGCCAAATGCAATGCGATGTGACAGTTGACAACCAGCAAAGACCATGATATTCTATTGATAGGGAACATTGTATCGAAAATTGAAGAAAGGACAAAAGTCGGAAACAATATCCTCTCTAAACTAATGACTTGGATTGTATATTGTATAATACATAGTATTATATTGTATAATACTTCCAAACACGATGGTCAATATATTACGCCCCCTCCGTCATCACCCATCCATTATACAAATATGTTACGTGACCTATGGCAAAAATGTTTCAGCATTGATTTCAATGGAATGAAGGGGGAAATGGGCTACTTTCACAAGATCATGGCAATACTGCGCCGAAAAATAAATGAATAGAGTGAGAGTAAACAACATGCCACACTCGTGTTAATTCATATGTCTAGACGACCAGATACATAGATCGGCGATGAACGTAAACATTTTACGATCGGATTTAAAAAGCTTATAGTATTTCTTAAAGAATATAACACAACCTTCCTCGCGCTTTCATCTGTCTGCTTCACTAATTGAGCCATCGAGAGTACTACAATAGTTCTATTGTTAACGACAGATAAGTAGAGAGGCTCTAGTTAATCACCGATCTTTTTCCGATGCTTTTAACAATAGAAACAAATTCCGTTGTAATACCGGGGTAAAATCGGTAGAAAAATGCTATAAAATCACTTGGAGTTTGGATATGGCCCCTAAGGGTAGTTATCTATTGAATTAACAATGGTATACGCGGGGTTATAAACTTATATTATAGTTTTAGTTATTTCTTGGGTGAGGTAATAAAGCCACGGAGTTAATATTTAGTAATTCCTTGATAAAACATAATATTATAGAGGCGCTAGTTATGTTAGTTTGGGCAAATAATACTAGAGGGCGCTATTTATATTACGGGCTGTTCGTAGCAGGCATATCGGGTTAGTTGTGACGTGCGAGGTTTACCACCTGTGTTGAGTCAGAATGTTCGCAATCAATCTCATGTCATTATCCGCAAGTCAATAGAAAGAGGATTAGATGGAATTAATAATAATCTGTGACGTTCAATTGGGATGGGTGACATCGGTACGGGATCAGGTCGCAGTCTCTAACTTTAGTAACATGGATAATGATCATTTATAGTTTTTTTTGTTTCAGCATTGATTTTGTATGTGGTTCCACTGTTTCCACTTAGCGTTTCACATGTAATTAATAATTATGATAATTTTAATTCCTCGTTTTATCAGACGATGATATATAAATCAGTCGATCGTTTTCCAGCAGTAGTCAGTAGCATCTGGTCGGTAAGCTTTAGTTTTAGCATGACAGTAGTTATCAGGTAATTGTGAACAATTTTTAGTTTAGTTTGCTTTCGTATTCATCACGGCATGGCAGTATATCATGCAACACTTTACTTTTACAACAGTGGTCAACATGTTTGTTATCTAACCAATCGTTAGTCAATTCAATCCATTTTCTCCTGTCTGCATACATAACATGCCTACGATAAATGGACCAGAAGTAGTATCTGGGTAAGCTTTTAGTGATCAGTCTATCAGTGGCTAATAATATTTGAGTTGGGCATACTTTGAGGCCACCTTAAAATGTTCCTGATGCTCAGCATGTTGCCTGTTGGTTATTCAACTACTTGTATTGAGATTCCTAATTTCATCTTGTGTTTTTGCCGCATTTTATAACAATGTCTACAATTTGCCTTGTTTTGCTGCTCCGTTTGTTTTGCTTGTTTCAATCCAGGTAACTGTTTGAACCTATCAGTCATCTCAGGTGATACGTACTTCAGCTCTTTCATCCTGCAGTGCTATGACATGTCACGTGTATCTACCAGTTTATACCATGTAAACCTCTCTATCTATCAGATGATGCAGTGTGCCATCTCAACTAACATCATCAACTAAGGTGTGCAATATTTTTTAATACATTTCAGGATACGTCATGTTATTTTACTGCAAGTCAACGTGATACAAATGATTGGATGTGCGCAATCTTATTAAATTATAGGGAAGGGTTTTGGTCATCATTTTATATTGTGACGATATGCAATGATTATTGTTTGTACACGGATTAATTTGCAACGGTGAATAGATAGATACCTTTGGTTTAACTATGATTCATGACATAAGTTATATTATTATTAGTGTATGAAGTTCTACAAAGTTGTATATCATTAAGGTACCTTACTGCTTCGTTTTCGTTGGTTCATATACCCTCGATACTGGGCGGGGGAAAGTGATATCTTATCCGTGGATATTTCGTTGGTTTTTATACCCTCGATCAGAGCACAGGTTATGATATTCTAGGTTATATAAGAATTGTGGATATTTTAAGTGAAAATGAACTTTTGCGTGGCCATGCGTGAGAAATGTGCATTATAAAATATAAGTTTTCAAAGTTAAGACTTATGACGTAATATGAAGTAAAGTTTTTCATTGTTCGTGTCATTCAAGAACCGATATTAATCATTGTGGAGGCGTAGGTTGTGATGATGATGACCTATGTTAAATGATATACTTATATGATAATTTAAATGTTTTTGTATAAATTTGTATACTGATGCAATGAATCCTGTTTGAGTTTGTATTCCAGAGTCATCGGGCCGGTGGTGCTGTTGTTCTTACGTGGTTTCGTGATCAAGTGGTTGGTACGTCGAGTTCAGGGGCAGAAGGGAATTTAGCGACTGCGCTGCGTGAACTTTTCCAGCTGAACCTTGTGGCTTGACATACATTCCGTGTTACAGTCTTCGTTATAGCGTCATTCAACTAGTCTTTGTCTACCGTAGTCGTCGTTCGTCGTCATGCTACTGTTATCCATGCTGATTTGTCGAAAGGTATTTCATTGTATTATATCAGATAAGTTATATGTCTGATGAATGTGATTTATAAATGTCGTGAACGACACACATTCCCGTCTATTGCAGACGCTTCCTTTGAGGAGCATTGCCAAGATTTTATATCATTCCTCAATTCTGCTGTTTATGTTAATGTCATTTCCCGAATGACGTCTTGAAATTGGATAGAAATAGAGTAAACCACTTACATGCCACCGAATTTAACCGAATGGGTGCAATTCATCCAAAGGTATAGTCAGAGATTGTGTGTGTGTGAGTGTTGGGGTGGGGGTGTGTTTGGGGGGGGGGGGGGCTCCCTATTGAATGAATGAATTGTTTCCATAGAGGGTGCATTCAGGTGGGCATGTGTGGCGCAGTGGGTAGAGCATTCATGATCTAAAGGTTGTGGGTTCGAGTCCCGCTGTGGTCAACATGTTGTGGTCTTGAGTAAGGCACTTTACCGCAATTACTCCTCTCTACCCAGGTGTATTTAAATGGGTACCAGCATTCTTCAGTGCTGGGAAGGTAACAGACTCGCGGAGGTGTAGCGAGCCCCACACAGCAACATTATAAAAAGGAGTGAGTCTGGCCCTATCGCTTTGAAAGAGAGATGGGCACTCCGCTCCTGGTATTACAGGATCGACCGCCTTTACCTTTACCTTAGAGGGTGCATTCCAATACGTATCTCTCAGTACCCAAATCATACTATTGGCTTTATCTTGCTAGACGTCCTTGTAATGTTCAAAATTATTTCTTAGGATGTTTCTAAGTGTTGTGTCGTGGAAATTAAATACGCTTTAGTAAACCCCTACTCGCCGGCATTGATAAAGAAAGTGGAACTGTCTAAAAGCATGACCAACTATTGTAATGCAAGATGGTGCGGTCAATGGACAATCTACGTTACATAGTGTCCATGTTGACTTACGGATAATTTCGAATACGGTCCACAAGTGATACATGCAGATCGAATACGGTGTCTCAAAATCACGTTTGTACCGTTTGTAGGTTAATAAATCTCTACCCGCCATTGCATTATGAATTCACACCACCAAATGGTTCGCCTATACGTTTACATGCTAAAGTTGTGTTACAAAATGCCCATTTTCTCGCTTATAAAGCGACTGGATTTTTCAATTTGACATTTTCCTTAAATTTCATGATATCTTTGATCATTAAATCAAAACAATTATATATGATATCCCCGAAAGTTCTGAGAAATTGGCCCCCAAAGTTGGACAATTGGTGTAGCGCCCTCATTTATCAGAAAAAGTTGAGAAATGTTACCAGAACATTTACAATCAAAATACACCCAAAAAACCTACAAAATGCATTGAAAATATTTCTTTTTGCACTGTAGTATTAGGTAAACTGTAATCATTTGGGAGCAATAAGTACCATTTTTGATTAATTCTATAATCAATGGGCCACAGGATGCCAGCTGATAAAAAAAGTTTTGATTGTCGTCTACAAGGACTGAATTATTTACTGGCGTGGAATCTTATCAATAAAAATGGGATCGGTTGTAAATAGCCTATATGGCCAGGTGATGTAATGCAAGGTGGTGCGGTAAGTGGAAAGTCGACGTTATGTCGTGTTCATGATAATGTGCTGCTGTCCACACTAACATACGATTTGTCCCTACTTACCGAGGTGAGTCGTATTTTTACCTATATTCTTTCACCCTGTGACCCCTTACTTAGTCGAAGTAGTATCATCCCTGAATGACTAACGTTGGAATCTAAATCCTGATTTTAACACTTTCCACGCGGCTATTATTTTTACCATATACAAAACAGATTTTTCAGAAACCTTTCGCAATTTTCAAAGTCTATCTCAAGGATTACTGAACCAATACTAGGCATGTTTGTACTTATTTCAATGCATTTCACATGGTGTTTCCAAATATGGTTACGAAATTTAACAATTTTGCAATGTCGTTTGCAGCTGCCTACCACGTGGAAAGTGTTAAGACTAATACCTAATATCACAGTGCAAACAATATTTTCAATTCTTTCTGTGGGTTTCGACGGGACTTTGATTGAGTATGTTCTGTTAATAAGCTTCTAAAGGTCAGAGGCTTATTTCTTGAAATTTTCACGGATTAATATATAAAATAATTGCACTTCAAAGATCGCCCTCATCGTGAATTTTAAAACAATCCGGCCGCTCAATATGAGGACAAACAAATAAACAAACAAACAGAAAACCCTAAACAATTTCGCATTGTTAATAACTGAAGAGTTCTGAGACAAAATAATTCATTAACCCATCACAGATACGATAAAACCCTAAATGCCATCATTAGTAAAAGTTCAATTAGATGCATTCCGTGTTTTTTAATAACTGAAGAGTTCTGAGACTAAATAATTTATAAACCCATCTTAGATACGATAAAACCATAAATGCCATCATTAGTTATAGTTCAATTAGATGCATTCCGTGTTTTTTAATAACTGAAGATTTTTGAGACAAACAATTTATAAACCCATAATGGATATTATAAAACCATAAATGCCATCATTAGTAATATTAATAGTCCAGTTAGATGAAGGTTTCAACTATTAGGCCTATGTTTTTTTCGAATATTTTAAAGGGGCTACTTTCATGGATTTTGAAACAATATAGGGAGAAAGTGTACTTAATGAACCATATTATATTCTGGACTAGTATTTTCCGATACCGGGATACCCAGTAACGTACAAATTCAGTGTTCCAGTATCGGGCGATACTGGAACAATAAAACTGTACCAGAATCGAGCGATACTGTCAAATTTCATGCGCCAATATCATGCGATACATACCAGTATCTGGGACCTAAAGTACACTTTTCCCAATATATTTATTGTATATTTTTGTACGTAATTCAAAACCATTGTTTTTTCTATCAATCAAATTATCATCACTCAGCATTGACACCGTTTCGTATTTACCATGTTTACATTACGTATCATTCATATGTGTGAATTGATCAAGCACAATGAGTCGAAAGTCGCCCATATTGATTTTTTGAGATATAAATTAACTAAATAAAGGATATAATTTGTTCTGTTTTCTAGTGTTTCGAAAACTCTTAATTTTCTTATATCATAATCATTCTTTATAGGCTTTTGTGCAAATAACGCGTACGAATACTGACAATAAATAACACCATTACTATTATATATACCAAATAGGCTGAAAATAGCGGTACAAAGCCCCTTTTAATTGTTTTAAAATGACCTTCAACATGACTCAAACTTGAGGAACTACGTAGGAAAGCATGACCCCTAAAACAAAACAAATTCTAAATCATTTTAGAGATATGACGCTCCTTCTCGATACCAAACGACTGAATTTACATTTAATTACTTATTGAAGGTCATTGTTAATTGTTTCATCTGGGCGTACAAAGTCTAATGGTCCATGTCAATTTTATTGATAATCAAGCTAATGGTCCAACCGGTAAGGGACCTTCAAATATAAGGAACGGCTAAGCCGGTATTTTCTGTTGAAGCTATGTGTTTTTCTCGAATTAAGATCGATCATACGGAAACCTCAAAAAAGGTCATGTAGCCTTTAGCGCTGTCATGAAGTAACCCCTCAACAGTAATAAATAACCCAACACTCTCACTCTCAGAAACCACCATCGATCTGAAATGATGCAATCATGTCCCGAGTGTTCGTGGGTTCGAGTCTAGATGTAATAATAAAATAGCAGCATGTATTGAGCGCCTAATCAAAAGTGGTCAAAGCGCTGTACAAAATAGTAATATCTTAAAATACACAAAACACTACATGTACATCTTACTGCAACATATACGGCCGAGTGCACCAATGACGGGTAGCTGAAGAATAGCACTACCTCGCTAGTAACTGAGGCGTAACCCAACATTTTGAGAGCGCCAATGCGGGGTAAGCTACTAGGCTAGTAACTGGCGGGTAATTTACGCTAAATGTTATACCTGACCGGACCCAAGAGTAAGTTGGGGCATTACGTTTTATGCCACAAGTCAGTCGATTCTAGCAGTAGCGTAAATTTGTTGTGAACATTGGAGGGGATGATTCGCTGATGCTGAAGGACCAATTGCGCTTGCATGCCCAAGTGGTGTCTATTTGAAGTGGAATGTGACCCCTCATAAGCTGAAAGATTTTGTATTTTTGAAAATCCATTCATGCAATTTGGTGATTTTTTTAGTCAAAATTTAGATCACAACTCCTTTTGCCCATTCAAACACAAATCGCACCGACTTTGGGTCATATTTTAACCAAAATGTATATACTATATCTTAAATAATGACTAAATAAATAAACTTATTCTTGTTTTTTTAAATTAAAAACTGATAAAGCCAAGTTTCAACATTATTTTGAGTGGAAAAAGAAAAAAAAGCATATCGTGCCGTGCGTGGTCTGGGGATCGAACCGGGGTTCTGCGGTTAACAAGCGAAGGACAGGGTATCCACGCCACGGAAGTATTTGTGTTAAGAGATGTGTTATAATTGTTTCCTTCGGGTGCTAGTGTTTGTCATTAAAATTGTGCTTTTTGGTGCAATGTTTGTATGTGCCCCTCGCCCAAAATATGTTTGTAATGTCATGATAGTCCTTATTTTTGAAAAAGCGGTAAACAAACTTCGAAATTTTTGGCCATAAAATGGCATCATTTTTTTCCGGATCGCAGGCCGACTCCACGTGATTCTTGATTTACACTCACCTATGACCTAGCGAGTGACGACACGCTTTTAATATTACGGAGGACTAATCACGTCAGAATTTTACATTAAACTATAGGTTAACACTTGGCATATGGGCCAATTAATTTTGTATGGGGACGATGCTGATTAATGTGGATATTTACCTCGCTAGTTGCTATTCTGGTGTTATTCGCCAGTTATGCTCTAAGAATTACATCGTTAGTAAGTTATGCTACAGTTAGAGCATAACTACTAGGGAGGTAGCTTACCTCCCTATTAAGTTACCCGTCATTGGTGCACTCGGCCGTATACTGTACCAAGTATGGGCCTATACATACACAAAATATGACAGCAAAATATACAAAGCTAAAAACAGGATGGAATCCGTGAGGCGGGGGATTAATGCTTAGGAAACAGATGAAATAAATAAATGTTTTAAATGTTTAATAAAACACCGAGTGAAACATTTGTATACTTTTTAAACATTGTTACGTAAATCGCGTCGGTGAATTCATGCAATAATTTTAGTTGTTCAAATTTTTTATTATATCATAACATTTAGTATAAGAGACAATTTGATGTCGCAACAGACTACTAGTACCCATGTTAAATACCGGCCTTTTCGAACATGAGAGTCAATAGTATGAGCGAGACAGATATAGCACACAATCGGCCGAGTGCACCAAATGGCGAGTAGCTGAAGAATAACGCTACCTCGCTAGTAACTGAGGCGTAACCCAAAATGTTGAGAGCACCAAACCGGGGTAAGCTACTAGGCTAGTAACTTACGAGTAATTAACGCTAAATCTTATACCTGACGGGACCCAAGAGTACGTTGAAGCGTAACAGTTTATGCTGTAACTAAATAATTTCTGATTTTCCCGATTGACGATTACATAGATATATGATGATAAATGGGAGGTTTCTATCATACATTTCATTATCAATTTATGCATTATTTATTCAATGATACATTTATGACCAATTTATTATAAAATATTTTAAATCTATCCACAATGATGCATACAAAATTGTACAAATAATTTCAAACAATCAGTCAACCAACAAATCAATTAATTAAATTAATTAAGTTTAATTAATTATTTAACATGAAATCAAATACTATTGAAATAAACGAATACATAAATAAATAAATGAATAAACACATATGCCTAGTTATATAAATAAAAGAATGAATAATTAAATATTATAAATAAATTAATAAGTACATTAAAAGTAAATAAAAAAAGATGAATAAATAATCATACATACACATTTGATAAATCAATTGATTAATAGTAAATAAATAGTAAAAGTATGTCAATACCTGGATAATTATATTGAATTATTTCATTAAGTCACCATCATATTTTAAAAAAATGAATAAGGGAATTTCGGGAATCGAACCCGTGTTTCCGCTTATAAAAGACAGGATCACAGTAGCACGTCACAGAGATGGGACGATAGAAGTGGCATCATGTTAATAAACCATTGAACTATTCAATTACACAAAGCAGATTTTTATCATGAAAATTGGACCTTTTATTAGTGAAAAATTTGTATGTGACACGCGCCAAAAACCAAAATATGTTTGTAATGTCATGATAGTCCTCATTTTGGAAAAAGCGGTTAACAACTTCGAATTTTTTGGCCACAAAATTGGCGTCATTTTTTCCGGAACGTGGGCCGACTCAACGTGATTCCTTATTTACACTCACCTATGACCTAGCGAGTGACGACATATTTTAAATATTACGGAGAACCATTCACGTCAGAATTTTACAGTAAAGTATAGGTTAACACTTGGCATATGCGACAATTAATTTTGTAAGGGGACGATGCTGATTAATGTGGATATTTACCTCGCTAGTTACTATTCTGGTGATACTCGCCAGTTATGCTCTCAGAATTACATCGTTAGTAAGTTACGCTACAGTTAGGGCATAACTACTAGGGAGGTAGCTTACCTCCCTATTAAGTTACGCCAGTTTGGTGCACTCTGCCGATTGTCTACAAAATTTCAATAGAGACAAGCATCCCTTCTTTTGATTATCTCTAACCCGGTATACGTCACTTAGTATGCTTGTATGTGACGGATAGGTGGACTTATATTTGAAGTAGGGTCTGTTGGTCGGTCGGGGTTTATTATTTTTAGATATTACAACAAAAATATCCCGAAATGTACTAACATGTTCAATAATGTCAAATTGAATAAATAAAAATAAATAAAATATTAATAATTGTTTATTCAGAAATGTTCCAATATCTTTGAACAAATAAAAAATATTCGACATCGCGAATCCTTAGCGGTTTGGTTCTGTAGAACAGATTTTTTAATCTTAGCCTTATCGACATTTTATCCAGGGCGTCACCGTGGTCTTGACATGCGCAATGCTTGGGAACGTTATGATAGAAATGAATGCACTTTTGTAGGGTAAAGGTTTATTGTTAGCATTCTTGTTATATTGAACAATTGGATTGTTTCTTTTTTGAAATCAGCTATTGATTTTCGCGCCAAATTGATTTTTGCGCCAAGTTTGATCTATTAGCAATAATACGTATATTAATGTAATAATTATCTCGTGATATTTATTAGTGATACCAAGACGGTTGCCGAGAAGCTCTGTTGATATTATGGGAAACAGCACCATGGACACCATTGCTATGTACATCATCATTTCCACTATCATTATCGGTAAGTTTTAACACAAAATGCTGGGTGTTTGTATAATAAGAGCGAACTCTGTTTCTTATGATCTTAACTCTGAATTTTGAAATCCACTCCTACTTTTTAGGAAATCCACATTGCAAAATAGTATATCTCACTATGTCGACATCTTACTTAAAAGAAGTTGACTGGGCATGTTAATAAATTTCACCATGTCGACATCATACTTTTAGGAAGATGACTTGGCAAGTTAATACATCTCACCATGTCGACATCCTACTTTTAGGAAGTCAACTTGGTAACTTAATATAAGATAACATATCTCACTATGTCGACGGTAAGTTTTAACATTCAACTTTCAGGAAGTTGACTTTGCAAGAAAATGTATCTCACCATGTCAGTATCTTAATTTTAAGAAGTCGACTTGGCAAAACAATATATCGCAAAATGTCGACATCCTACTTTTAAGAAGTCAACTTGGTAAATTAATATGCCACTCAAACATTCAGTTTTATCAAGTTTAGTAGGCGTGATAATTTATCTTGACATGTCAACATAAACTTTCTCAATACTGATTATAAGTCAAAATGACTAGGTAAATTATCTTGACAGGTCGTGGCATTTAGGCGCTTCCATACTAAAGAGCTCAACGAAAGAACGTTGATTATGTCCTATAGAGTGACTTCCAATTGTTTTTTGACCAAACAGGCTAGATAGACAGTTAGATGAATCTTTTTGGCACAATTTGGTACCATATCTGCCACTAAACAAAGATAGACCATGGTCAGTACCAGTTAATGAAAATCCGTGACGTTTCCAAATTCACATATTCAATACACTACGCGGGAGAAAAACCCGAAGGTTACCAATCACATATCCCCTATTTGCCCTGTATCGCAGTGGCGTATCTGGGGTCTTTTTCAGGGGGGGGGGGGGGGGGGGGGGCAAAGGGTATTTTTTCCCGGTGAAAACCAGTTCGACCCTATTAAGTAAAAAAATTGCGCAGCTGGGTTGTTTATTCCAGCGAATGACGTTGCATCCTAAAGTAGATGCGCGCGTAGCGCGCGAAAATTTAACAACATATCTACACGAATCTGGCCATTATCAAGGTACATTTTTCTTTCAAACGGGCTTTTATATTGATATAGCGCGAGAAAAATTGCCATTTTTATACTGAATTGCCCATCATCTTACCGGGCAAGGGGCAAAGTTGTCATTTAGAAGGGAATTAAGTGAATCCCGTAGATTTTCTCTTTCCTTTTCCCTTTTATTTTCCTCTTCTCCCTTTCCTTTCCCTTTTCCTTCTCTCTTTCTCCCCCTCCCTTTCCTTTCTTTCCCTTTCCTTCCCCTTTTCCCTTTCCTTTCCCCTTTTCTCTTCCTCTCTTCCCTCTCTTCTTCCCTTCTCCCGGTAGTGTGTGCTGGCCTTCCCGATCAAAGCTGTCTGGGGGGGGGGGGGGGGCAGAGTGCCCCCCCCTGACCCCCGGGAGATACGCTACTGCTGTATTGATCACTGCACATTTCCCCAACGCGAGCCAATTCAAATTCAAACGGTCATGCATGGGAGTATAGCACGGCTGCAATGTGTTATCGATATCCCCAGTGGTCATCAGGCCATGCAATGTATGAACAGCATTTTTTTCCGCGTAGTGGGTTGAAAATGCGAATTTTGAAACGTCATGGATTTTTTTTAAATGGTGCTATTCGTGGCTAAATATCTTTGTTGTTTTGTGGCAAATTTGGTACCAAATTGTGATAAAAATATTTGGTCAGAAAGTAATTGGATGTCATTCTATAGAACATAAATAAAGTGTGTGACTTTCTTTTGTTGAGCTCTGAACGAAAGAATACTGTCTTTCCTGCAATATAATGAGGGGCACTTCCCTACTTACACCCATATGTCAGTGACTTTTAAATTACAGAGACGGCTGAGCCGGTATTTACTGTTAAAGCTAAGTGTGTTTCGGTTTAAGATCGATCATCAGAAACCATAAAAGGTCGCGTAGTCTCCAGCACTGTCATGATATAACTTCTTAACAGTGAGAAGTAACTCTTCACTCTCATTCACAGACACTATTATCGATATTATCGATCTGGAAAATGCATTAATTGTCCCGAGTGCTCGTGCGGTTGTGTTAAGGCGTAATAAAGCACTGAGTGAAACAGTTTAACACTTTCCACGCGGCAGGCGTCTGCAGACGACATTCCAAAATGTCACAAAATGTTTCAAAAATGTCAAAATGATTCAATTTCATTACCATATTTGGAATCACCATTAGAAATACATTAACATAAGTACAAACATGCCTACTATCGGTTCAGTAATCCTTAAGATAGTCCATGGAAGTTGGAAAACGTTTCTGAAAAATCTGTTTTGTATTTGGTAAAACCATTAGCCGCGTCGAAAGTGTTAATATAAAAGGGACGGCTAAGCCGGCATTTTCTGATGAAGCTATGTGTATCTCGGATTAAGATCGATCAAAGGCCACGTGGCCTCTAGCGCTGTCATGAAATAGCCCCTCAACAGTAATAAATAACCCGATACTCTAAATCTCAGAAACTATCATCGATCTGAAGAGATGCATTCATTGTCCCGAGTGCTCGTGGGTTCGAGTGTAGGTGTAATAAAACACCGAGTGAAACAGTTGTATAAAATACCTTTTGAACATTGTTACGTAAATCGAGTCCATGCAATAATATCAGTCATTCACAATGTTTAAAGGATTTGAATTTCCACCAACCCGTTTTTTCTAAAGATAGTTTATAGTTTTATAACATACAGTATGCGAGACAATTTGTTGTTGTCGCAACAGACTACTACCGGGCTTTTCAAACATGCGAGTCATACAGGTGCGAGTGAGATGGCATAGCACAAGTTGTTTTTATAATTTCAATAGAGACGAGCATTCCTGCTTTTAACTTGCTTTTCATCATAATACTATTTTTGGCGAGTCTGTCTGTCCAATGACTCCGAGCGCGGATCCCTGTCCATCTGCCCATGCCATCGCAATGCACAGGGTTCTTCGCCCCACGTAGCAACGAGTGCCACGCAAGTGTCACGAAGGTGTCACGCACCGCCCACTACCGAAATTTTGATTTTCTTTAACCCGGCTAGCTACTATTTGGACTAAAATTGTGGATTAATGAGTGAGTGATTACATATGGTCTTCGCCTAAAATATGTTCATCATGGACATAGCTACATTTCTATACAGTATAGGCCGTTTGTTATCCTTGAAGATCGCATAGTAATAAGCATTTGTACAATACTATACAACCGCCAAATATAATATTTTACGAACTTTTCTATATGTAAACAACAAACTCTTACACTGCAGCTACTCGCCCGCGTATAAACAAACATAGCGCATGCGATTGCCAGCGCACGCGTAATGGCGCTGACCGTTAAGTGCGTACGCGTTAGTGGCGCAAACTGGGTCTTATGGGGCGGGTAAAAGGACCGTGTCTTCGCGCAGTGCAAACCGTTCAGTAGACCTACAAAACGGCGCACGAGGAGTCGAGAACAAGAAGTAAATCATACAGCCAGGATAGAAAGAGGACTCCAATTAACTTTAACTCCCAGGCGTGTAATGGTATGAGTTAAACTATGCATATGATCAGGATGAAAATGGGGGGGGGGGGGGGGGGGGGGGGGGGGGGGGGGGGGGGGGGGGGGGAGGGGGAGTCTCAGTCTCTATGCGCCGGGAATCAAACCCAGACCATGAGCGTGCAAGTGTGTGGTGTTTTACACTATAGCAATTCGGATAGGCCCTTAGGCCAATCATGGGATGTCTGTTATATAAATGGGAATGTTACATGGATATCAATTATACACACTGGCAAAAGTGAGATAATGTAACGGGTATGTAGTTCTCGAGATATGACCGATTGTACTTGCAACCAACTAAAATATATTCATATTCAGTTTTTGAGTATTAAGGGCACCTGTGATAACTGGATTTTAAGAGTAATAGTACACATCCCATGAACCGCCCAACCCACGAACCACGAAATCTAGTATGCTATATTTCGCTCTGCATCGCATTGAGCGCCCTGTAAGAAGATGGTCTCATTTGTTGTACACGTTTTCATAAGGTTTTCAACGTTTATTATATAACTCAAACACGTTATGTGTAATTCTGAAATTTTGAAATATTTATACATCTAAATAGATGTTATCTTATACGCGCGCTCGTATCACTTTCAAATCGTTCCACTTTTTTCGAATTTGAAAGTAGATCGTTCAGTATTAATGAAATATTGGAATCTCTTGGTGGGTTTCGTTATATCATTCCAAATTTGTATATTGTTCGACACACCAGGATGATTATAACATTGGCTATAGCATTATTCTGGGTTTTCAATTTTCTAGCCACAAATTAAGCTTTCTAGAGATATTCTAAAATAAAAATAAATATAAGTAACCATTGAACCCGTCTCAAGTACCCCTAATTATATTTTCCCCTTTTATTAAAATGCGTTCCTTAATGTATTAGTAACACGGATCGACGATTTTCCTTGCAGTTTGTATCAATTTGAAATGAATACTATTAAGTTTATTACTCTAATTGTCAAAGCGCAACTTGCGCATATACATGTCAATAGTTTTGAGCGCAATGGCAACATAGCCGGAATGCGTAGACGACGACGACTATTAAGGGGGGTGTGAACCCTCAGCATAGCCTCCGTAAAACTGCCATAACTTCTTCAATATTTTATCTTTATAAAAGTATACGGTTTTTTGCAGGAAAGGGTTCAATGAATCCAACCATGATAATGGAATTGACCATTTGGGAAAAATTATAAAAATCACGTCTTTTGACCCATTTTAGGTTCTGCAAAGATAACTCAAAATACGTTTTGTCAAATTTTGTCATACTAGTTTTATGATAATCCTAAAAGACCAAAAAGTGCGATTTTCCCCCAAAATGTGATTTTCATGATTTTGGAGGTAAAAATTACTTTTTTTGGCACTTTTCGGTTTATAACTCAAATAATAAATAAGATATTAAAAAAATGCACCCTGGGGAATGTTATCAGGATTATCATAAAACTAGTATTACAAAATTGTGTTTTTTATAATTTTCTCCCATATGGTCAATATTATTATCATGGTTGGATTCATTGAACCCTTTTCTGCAAAAAACTGTATACTTATATAAAGATTAAATGAATATTGAAGAAGTTACAGCAGTTTTATGGAGGCTGTACCTGAGAGTCAGCACCCCCTTAAGTTAATGATTGCATATATTTTTAGTCACAGTCGGCATGCAGGTTTGCACCATAGAATAGAGCTTTAAAAAGGGCTCAAAAGCGAATTAAAAAGTGTGGGAAAAAGAAATGGGAATAAACAATTAAAATATAAACTAGAACTGAGGTGTCGTCTCAGACGACGAATATAAGTCGCGTATTGAAGTTTTTGTTGTTGTTATGTTGACCAATTCTGACGATTCTATATAGGTCATTTCACTAAATTACAAGGGCGCCTTCAAGTGAAAATCACGTTTTGACCACTAGTGACCCCTGTGTGACATTTGGACACACTGAGTAGTGGTGGCCATGAGGGTACTTATGACTAAATAATATGGTCAAAATCGGCCAAATGGTTACGAAGCTATTGGTTCCATGACAGAAGAAATACCTTTTACCACTGTATCACAACGTAGGTTTACATAATCTGGCAGTACCAATGAAGACACGAGTATCGGCATTAAGGGGGTGTGGACCCTCAGCATATCCTCCGTAAAACTGCCATAACTTCTTCAATATTCATTTAATTTATATAAAAGTATACAGTTTTTTGCAGAAAAGGGTTCAATAAATCCAACCATGATAATGAAATTGACCATTTTGGAAAATGTATTAAGAAGGACTTTCTGAGAGAATCAGGCACTATGGGAAAATCTGTGCAGATGGGGGTCAGCCAATTTTAATCATATTTTGGTGATTTAACATGTTTGGTCAAATATTCTCAAAAATCAGTATTAAAAATTCTGGCATACACCCTCCCAGAAAATAGGAACCCCCCCTGGAATCGTCCCCTTGAACACTCTTCTCAGACCTGAAAAATACAGTTTTGTGTCAAATTTAGACTAGGGTTTCATACCTAAGATGAAGATCTACGAACTTCATCTTTTCTGCATAGGATGTTTTATCCTTTGTCTTTATCATGCATGCAGAAAAAAAGGTTATCATTTGGAATATTCCATTTCTGAACAGGGGGTGAGCCTATTTTTGATAATTTTCAAAAATTCAAAAAAAATGAAATTTAGGTCTATTTTACTCTTGCATTGTACCAATCCCAGCAAAGTTAGAATATTGATCTTTGCTGGGAACAATGCCTCATCCAAGGTGATTGATAAAATGCATTCAAAACGACGGAGACTTTTACACTCTTAATAACTCCCAACCATTTATTACCCTAACTTTCAACATTAGTCAAATTCACCTGTGTCAAACCAATGGTAAAATTGTTGTATTTTCTCTCTATTACTCACTATTTCTTCAGTGAATTATTATGATATTGATTGCAAAATGTATGCAATACATTATAAAAGTATAATGATGTTGGATTGTTCCACTTTTGCCACAGGGGTACCATTAAAATATTCAAAAATCAGATGAAAATTCATGTTTTTGTAGGCATGTCAATCATTTTCAATGTGAAGGCAACACAGAGTATAGGAAGTAAAGATCCTGTTATTGCCTGTTGTTTATAGTTTCTTTTAAAATGTAAACGTTGTTGAGTGCCCTTGAATTGTTCCATTATATTCCGTAGGGGTGTGTTTTTGAATAGCAAATTGTGTTTTGCGACACTTTTAAGCAGATATCTGAGAAAGTCAGGCACTATGGGAAAATGTGTACAGATGGGGGTCAGCCAGTTTCAAACATATTTTGGTGATTTAACATGTTTGGTCCAATATTCACAAAAAATGACTATTACAAAATCTGACATAGCCCCCTCCCAGAAAACTCGACCCCCCCCCTAAAATGGTCCCCAGGAACCTACTTTTCAGACCTGAAAAATACTGTTTCATACCAAATCTAGACTAGGGTTTGATACCTAAGATGAAGATCTATGAACACTATCTTTTGTACATATGATGTTTCATCCCTTGTATTTATCACGCACACAGAAAAGAGTTGTTATCATTGGAATATTCCATTATCATACAGGGGGGGGGGGGGTGAGCTTATTTTCGAAAGTTTTTAAAATTTCGAAAACTCTGAAATGTAGGTATATTTTACAATGCCACTGTACCTTTCCCAGAGTATTTAGAAGATTGATCTTTACTGGAAGCAACCTCTCATCTAAGATGGTTAATAAAATGCATTCAAAACGAAGGAGACTCAACTTTTTATTACTCACAACCACTTATTACCTCCCAACTTTTATATAACATTGGTCCAATTTCACCCGTATCATACAGGAAGTACAATCGTTGTATTTTTTCAGTATTACTCACTATTTCTTCAGTGAAATATCATGATATTGATTGCAAAAGACTATACAAAATATATAAAATACATTTTAAAAGTATAATGATGTTGGATTGTTCCATTCTTTCACAGGGGTACTATTCAAATGTTCAAAATCAGATAACAATTCATGTTTTTGTAGGTGTGGCAATTCGTTCAATGAGAAGGCAACACACTGTATGTATTCAATATGTGGAAGTCTTGGTATTACTTGTTCTTTATTGTTTGTTTTAAACTGTGAACGTCCTGTAGTTTTGACTATCAAATGATGATCGATATTGGCTAACATTTAGCCTAAATTGAATCTCATTGAAATTAAAGTGTGAATGTCATTTAAAGTACTCTTGGATTATTCCATTATATTAAATAGGGGTGTAGGTTTGACTAGCAAATGGTGTTTTTCAACACTTACAGATACTTTAGATGATCGATATATTGGCTAATATTTAGCCTAAAGTGAATCTCTAACTGAAAGTATATGTTTGTTCAAACATGGATCAGAAGTTCCTTTCTCTTTATAAAAAACGAGAAATAACATATTGTGAAATAAGTTACTCAACTGGGTGTCAAAATTGTCAAAATTGTCAAACTCTAACCATAAAGTGACTGATGAAATAGTAACAACTTTTTTTTAAAGAAATCTTTGAAAAGGGTATCATCCCGGGTATCATATTTGAGCAAACGTTTCGTTCCGGCATTAATTCATGTTGGGTAGTAAAACAGACTCGTTGTGCGGGAGGAGTGGCGAACCCCCCACAGCCATATATTACATGGGGGAGTCTGGCCCAAACGCTAATGAAAGAGAGATGCTCGGTGCGAGTCTTTACTTTTACCTTTTTTTTAATGGAAATACTTCATGACTGTCAACCCGGAGTTGACGCTCATGTGTGTCGCAGCTCTATTAACAATATTATGTGCAGTGATCATAACAGTAGTCTAAATATAGACAAAGTAGTTTTGAATAGGCGTTTTATGTCTTTGTAAATGAAAAACAAACAAACAAACACCCCAACAAATTTATTTATAACAAAAACACAGCTATCAAACCAGCCATCAAATCAAAGTTATATTATCAATTCTAAATCTTTTGGAGTTTGCATGCACAATATATTTATAGCATTAGGCGTATGTTAATAGCTTACAGTATATTATCAACAAAATATGTATTGTATTGATATACATACTACACTATTTTGATAGTTGGGAGATTGAACCAACATGTCAGATAGTCGGATCTTACATGGAAATAACTATTTCTGTAACTATAAATTCTCCTAGAAAACTATGGCATAGCATGAGCAGTGCTGTCTTAAAAATATAAATTGTACAATGTCATCATTGGAACTGATTGGTCAAACGTATTGCAAATTCATACTGCCCGGATATAACCAAAACACCCCTCTTTAATGAGTGGAATAGTCTCATTTGGGCTATTCCTGATATTAATGGTACCCGCCCCTGCCCCCCCCCCCCCACCCCACATGGAAAGTGTGTGAATTCTTCAAACTACTTTTTCGCTGGTGAGAATTCCCCAGAAAACATCCATGTCCCTTCAGAATGGTATAGAAGGCATATGAATTCCCAGAACTGTCTGTTAACAAATGTTTGCCTTCTATAGGGGGCGGGTGGGGGTACCATTAACTTATGGAATAGCACATTTCCATCGCACTATTGTAAGTACATTTAAAGAATATTATTGTCATTTGCATCATCATCACAAAACCTGACTTTTCACATATTCAGGATTTTTTTGTAGGAATCACCCATGAAAATAATGGAACAGTCCAATTTTATTTTATCTTATTAACTTTATTTGTAGAAATGAACAATATTGGTCTTGTTTGTAAGAAATAATTATTTTAACCGCAACATTCATTCAGTTGAGAGAACTAATTTAGTAAATTAACGCCAAGTATGAAAATACTAAAATCTGTATTTTCAGAAAATGGCCCGAGTATATGGTGTGAATATGTTAATAATGAACAAGTCTCCGTCGATTTTATTTGTTGAATTGTTTTATCTATGTCTATTGGTGCTCTGAGGAAAACAACAATAATAAAAAAATCACTGGCAATTTTGCTATGCTGTTGCAAACTTGACCTTCATTTTGCCTTTTCTCCATTTAATGAAAACCCTGAAAATGCCATTATACCCCTCTAAAAATGGAACAATCCAATATCTTAAAAAAGAATTTATTATTGCATTGTAAAGACAAAAGATGAATGTTTGATGAAAAGCATAACTGAAATGATATTATAATGTTGTCAGTAATTGGCACTAGTCTGAAAATTGTGAAAAATTACTTTTTTCACTTCTGAAAATGTACTATTAAGGGTCATTATTTAATAGGGGGGTCATATATCTCCCAGTAGGGGGGTACCCAGAATTTTTTATTACCATCATTGTAAATCTTCATGGACATGTATCTTATCCCCAAAGTACAAAAACAATTGGCCGACCCCCATATGCACACCTCTGCCTGACTCTCTCAGAAAGTTCTTCTTAAACACACGTTTTTTACCCATTTTAGGTTCTGCAAAAATAACTCAAAATACGTTTTGTCAAATTTCGTCATACTAGTTTTATGATAATCATGATAACATTCCCCTTTTTTTAAAATTTTTAATATCTTATTTATTTTTTGAGTTATAGTTAAAAGTGCGATTTTTTACCCAAAAATGTGATTTTCATGATATTGGATGTAAAAAACACACATTTTTTGGCACTTTTTGGTCTATAACTCAAAAAATAAATAAGATATTAAAAAAAAGCAACCTGGGGAATGTTATCAGGATTATCATAAAACTAGTATGACAAAATTTGACAAAATATATTTTGAGTTATCTTTACAGAACCTAAAATGGGTCAAAAATCGTGTTTTTAATTGACCATTTCTCCCAAATGGTCAATTTCTTTATCATGGTTGGATTCATTGAACCCTTTTTTGCAAAGAAACTGTATACTTATATAAAGATTAAATGAATATTGAAGAAGTTACGGCAGCTTTAAGGAGGCTGTACCTGAGAGTCCACACCCCCTTAAGTTAATGATAACATATATATTTTTAAGTCACAGTCGGCATGCAGGTTTGCACCATACACTACAAAAAGGTTGCTTAAAATACGTTGCTAAAAGTACTTTTATCATCCGTTGGTTGACGTGTTGATTAAAATTCATTCAATATGTAGAAAGTTAGGCGTTGTATAAAAGTAAAAAATCCCCAGCGTTGAGCTATTCGTCGAAAACAATGTCCTTAAAATGTTGGTGGAAACTGTTTCTGTTGCTAAAATATGTTGCGTAAAAATATTCCCACTTTGGCAACTGTTGCATGAGCATTGAGGACAATCACGCAACAGTTGATGCAAGTTACGCACATGTGAATTTTAGGCACCTGTTGTCCAAAAAAGCCAATTTCGTGAGCTGTTGCATACTTGAACAACTGTTGAGTGAATATAATTGCCTAACTTTTGAGTAACTAGAATTGTTCAACTGTTGGTGGAAACATGTTATCCACGTTGTTGGGCAAATTTTACTTAACAGTTGAGCGGTTGCATACTTGAACAACGTTGTGTAAAATGTTGAGTAAATATTTAAGCAACCTTTTTGCAGCGCAGGACCACAATTAGATTGATTCTGTCTTGGCATCCAAAACGGAATACACTGACAAACAGTTTAAAATTGCCATTCTTGTTTGACATATATTTGTTTATGAATATCATTTCAACGGTGTTATAGCGACGTCACTAGCGACGAATATTAAATAGTCGATTTGTATAGCCAAAAATACACGACATGGACATATACTGAATAGTTCATGTCATGTGATCTATTTTGCACCAAAAGAATCACATAAATATGTTTATGTATTATATAATATGGACTATTTATACCTTCATACCCAGATAGCAAGACTACGTTTGGCAAACGTGCACAGTAAAAACACCATTGATAAGAGATGTCAGATATTATGTATAAGCCTATAGTTTAATAACATGTTAAAATAAATTACAGATTCACTACCGAACGGGAATAGTGTATGTAGCTCTGCTGCATCGCCTAGAATTCCCATTACAAGTTACCGGTTCACTACCGGGAGGAAGTGATGTATGTAGCTCTGCTGCATCGCCCGGAATTCACATTATTTTGCCTACCGCGTGTTGCTATACAAAAATCCTCAATATATAATAAAAACTTGACACAAATAAAATACCCAACATATGGCTATATTTGATAAATTAAGCAACAATTGCTATACAAAAATGCTCAATATATAATGAAAACAATTCACAAATTCACAAACAAATGGTTAATAATTAATAATACCCAACTGTTGTGTAATTAAAATTGTGCAACTGCTGAGTAACTGGAATTGTTCAACTGTTGGTGAAAACATGTTATCCAACGGTGTTAGGTAAATTTTACGCAACTGTTAAGCGGTTGCATACTTCAACAACGTTGTGTAAAATGTTGAGTAAATATTTAAGCAACCTTTTTGCAGTGTAGAATAGAGCTTAAAGGACCCAATAGCGAATTAAAAAGTGTGGGAAAAAGAAATGGGAATAAACAGTAAAAATATAAATAAATATAAAGGGTCAAAGGGCGTATTGTGTTTGTGTGATCAACTGGCATTATGGGCCTCTTCGTTTTCACAATGGGGTTATTAAGGGACCCTTTTTACATTTGAAACTTGTTCGATATCGCATTTAAAATGTCTCAAATAAAGTGTGGGAACCATAACTCGAATTAGTGTAATAGGGTCCATATGAGTGCGAGTATTGTGCAGAGACTTAGATAATACAATGGGGCCCCATGTATAATGTATGTGTGTACAATTTTGTTGTTGTTGTTGTTGTTGTTGTTGTTGTTGTTGTTGTTGTTGTTGGGGGGGGGGGGGCTTATGGGGCAGAGGGAACCAGTAGAAGCGCAATAGACCATGACTGTTCCTGATCTGTCAAGCTTCTTAACCCCCTGGGGTCTACCTGTCTATCTTACAGTGGTTCTGATTGGTTTATTACAAGATGTACTCATATGAATAGCCAATTCAAATGCAGCTTGTAAGATGTTTCACTCCCATCTTTAGCAGGGAATTACAATTATTCTAACAATGTCTCTCATTGGTGCAATAAATGATGTATCCATCTTTTTAACCAATCGGCCGGTAGTTCTCAGGGGGTTAACAAATCAAGGTATGTTTGCAATCGAAATGTTCTGCATAACAGAACAAGATAGGAATAGGCAACTGTAAACGAAGTAACGAATATCTTATTATTGTCTGAGAGTAGTACATTGTTGTTAAACATTCTAAATGATCGGTTTTCGGGTACCTTTCTCAGAAAGTTAGCAAAGCAGCTGGTCACTGTTATTGTACATCGGTATGTGGGATGCAAAAATACCCCTACATAAATAATGCTATGGTCCAAGTATATACAATGTCAATAATTTAACTTTGTATAGATGAGGTGACCGTTGTTTACATCCAATGTTTATCAACAAACGCAACGGTCGAAGGGACTGTACTGTCGATACACGCTTGAGGGAACACCATATAACCACAACACTGTCCGCTATGCCGTATTGCCCTTTATAATGCTTTGGCGCGAGTTTTAAAAAGCACGGGTCCTAAACAAAACAGGATGCGTGCGCAAACTGCCGGGCAAAGAACAATGGCAACTAGCCACGTTTTTCCCGGTGTGACGTCACCTGTCACCCCATCTATATACTTGGATCATAGCATTATTTATGTAGGGCAGAGGCGTATCTGGGGTCTTTTTCAGGGGGGGGGGGGGCAAAGGTTTTTTTTCCCGGTGAACACCAGTTCGACCCTATTAAGTAACAAAATTGCACAACTTGGGTTGTTTATTCCAGCGAATAACGTTGCATCCTTAAGTTGATGCGCGCACAGGGCGCTAACTTTTAACAACATATCTACACGAATCTGGCCATTACTAAGGTACATTTTTATTTCAAACGGGCTTCTAATGATATTTCTGGACAAATGCGCGCGTAGCGCGAGAAAATTTGCAATTTTTACACTAAATTGCCCATCATCAAACCGGGCAAGGGGTAAAGTTGTCATTTAGATGGGAATTAAGTAAATCCCTTAGATTTTCTCTTTCCTTTTCCATTTTATCTTCCTCTTCTCCCTTTCCTTTCTTTTCCTTTCCCTTTTCCGTCTCTTTCTCCCCCTCTCTTTCCTTTCTTTCCCTTTCCTTCCCCTTTTCCCTTTCCTTCCCCCTTTTCTCTTCCCTCTCTTCTTCCCTTCTCTTCATTTTTTTTTTAGCCCGGTAGTTTGAACTGGCCTTCCCGGTCAAAGCCGTCGATGGGGGGGGGGGGGGGGGGGGGGGGGGGGGGGGGGGGGGCACTCGTCCCCCTGACCCCCGGGAGATACGCTTCTGATGTAGGGGTGTTTTTGCACAGGTGCATCAGAGCCATTAAGGCTACACGAATAAAAACTTGAGTGACACTTTAAATTAATAAAATTTAAAAAAAAATGCACAAAGAAGAAATATTTGCCACAAATAATGCGGTTTTTATCACTCCGCGCGCAAAAGTAATCCAAGTGTATGCGAACTTATTTGACAAACGTAAGTGTCACGCATACGATTCGCAATCCGCCAGCCCAGGGTCCGCCAGTTGCGATATACGATTGTTTGTCGCGCCGATGCTCTTCTGAATTAATTTGCTACTGTAAGCAGGTATGCCAAATTGGAATTGACTGACTTATAGCTACGCGGGGTCAACCCGCTAGTTAAAGGGTCGCTAGTCATAACGTGTATTTTCCTAAACCACGAGTGCGCTAGTCATAAAAGTATCTTAGGGTTAGGGTTAGGTTTAGGGTAGAGTTAGAGTAGGTTTAGGGTTAGGTTTAGGGTTAGGGTTAGGGTAGGGAATTGTTAGGGTTAGTGTTAGGGTAGGATTAGGGTTACTAGCGACCCTTATGACTAGTGACCCTTATGACTAGCGACCCGTATGACTAGCGAGTTTGACCCAGCTACGCCACTGACCTAACGATGCAGCGCTTGAGTCAGACCCCTAAACTATCCAAATGCCAGCAGCATTTGTTTGCTCGCGCCCCTGAGGTCTATCCCATGCCATAATACAGGCTGACCATTGATCGTGGTGGGGTGGTTCAATCACTTGCCTTCCAGTCCGGCGACCCTGGTTCAATTCCCTGAATATCCTTAAATAATGCCAATTATTTTTGGTAATTATTTTATCCTATAATCATTGGAGTTGAAAAACAATATCCTGTTTTATTAATTTTAATTGAATGTTTATCGGTGTAAACCATTTTTACACCTATTAACAAATCTTAAACCGTCATCGTCATTGTCTTCGTCGTTCATTAGGCTACAAGGCCCGCTTAGCAGCGCTATAAATTGGTGCCCTAAAAACCGTCACCAAATTTAAATATTCGCCTTCCATCAAAGCTGGTTGCTATAATGACATAATTCTCGTGTGCAACCAACCAGCTGGGCATTGAGTAGTTTAAACGCATGAGCGTGGATGTAATTTGCAACATAATGGAAACTCACCCATGCAGTTAGCAAGTAGTACCGCTTGTACACGCCCCGAATTTAAATATATGCACTGGGCAATCCTCTCGTAGTAATTGATAAAAATAGGTTTACCAGACCGAATTAATAGCGCTCCTAAGCGGGCAATTTATGTCATGACATTGTCTTTGTTATTTGCAATAATCATCTGCATCGTCGTCTTCATAGTCAGTATTATCATTAGTATTATTGTTTCTGTTACTTTTATTAATAATATTATTGTTAAACATATTCTTGTGGTCGTTTTATGTGTGGTCTAGTGGATAGATCGCAGGTCTCACAATACAAATGTTGTGAGTTCGAGCCCCGCTACGGCCAACATGTTTGTATCCTTAGGCAAGGTACTTAGTCTCAATTGCATCGTGGTTCAGAAGTCACGTAGAAATGGCCCGTTGTCGTGCATCGCAAGTGCAAAATCCGAGCACGTTAACAGGTCACAGACACCTTCGTAAAGAGTAGGGGATCATTCCGGGTTGGTACACAAAAAACTCATGTCCCTAGGTTTCAGGGGCACTGTACCGTTAATGCCCGATATAGACCGAAAAAACTAAAATAAAACGCACCGAGTTCTTTGTTTTTGGATCCTGTTAAACTAAGCCATCTTGATGCTGTTTTTGTTTAGTGGTCTGGTCGTCAACTTCTTGATTCATGGCTCAGACACCTAAAGGTACAATATTTCTATTATCTGCTTTTATAATTAAAACAGTATACTTCACTTGCCCCGTGGGATCAGACATGTGTATGATGATCAGACGAAAAGACCCGACATCCGGACTTTTGCGATGGTCAATCCCATCAAAGAAACGCTGCTCTTGCACGGGTGTAGCGATGAGACAGAGTGATATCAACGTCTGCCCAGAGGTTCTACTACAGGATTTGTGGTTTACAGAGGATCCTCATCCTCTCACCGATAGTCAGAACTGGACACCAGAGATACTGGACGCACTTTTTGATAGGAAATTTGACTGTGGTAAGTCGATGGTTAAATCTCTCGGGAACCGGATCAATTGTGATCTTTCAAAATGTATTAATATTAATATTGATTTCACGGCCATACATGGGTTCATATAGGAAGCTTGACTGGACTGGATCAACCGTGTTCTCTTTCAAAATTGACCAGCTTTAAAACCCTTACGGTCCTTTATAATGCTGAAAATACTATTCTACCACGTGCCGTTAGTGCGTGGTTCCCCAAGGTTTCTCCGGCCGCGCCCAAACGGGCTATCTTATGTGCAGGAAAACGTTAAGTTTCCCCCCTTAGATTAGTTGGATATGCAGCGGACTGCCACCCAGGCGACCCGACGGTGCCTTTTTTTCGGCTCAAATTTGACCCGTTTTTTTCTCCCCCAAAACACGCCGCCGAGGTTAAGGTTAATACGTCGTATAATTACTAAATAATTAATTTGACATGTCACCTAGAGCCCGCTGTGACAACAGATAGTTTTGTAACGTATTTTGTTTAACGTGTTTTTCGCATATGTCTACTTTTCCTAATTTACAAGCAATGGAAAGAACAACAAACAAAAAAAAATAATTATCTGCTTTAGATTATTACTCTTTCTTGGAAACTATTCTTTCTTCTCTTTCAGATTCAGAAGCCGGTCATATTCGATATGCCGGGCGTCTGCAGACGAGATTCCAAAATGTCACAAAATGTGTCAAAAATGTCAAAACTATTGAATTTAATTACCAGATTTGAAATCACCGTGAGAAATGCATTGGAATAAGTACAAACATGCACAGTATTGGTTCAGAAATCCTTGAGATAGACCTTGATAGTTGGGAAAGGTTTCTGAAAAATCCTGTTTGTATTTGGTAAACCAATAGCCGCGTGGAAAGTGTTAACACTTTCCACGCGGCAGGCGTCTATAGACGACATTCCAACAGTTTACAAAATGTTTAAAAAATGTCATATTGTATTGAATTTCAATACCCTAATTGGAAACACCATGAGAAATGCATTGAAAGAAGAACAAACATGCCTTGGTCTTGGTTCAGTTATCCTTGAGGTAGACTTTGAAAAATTGGGAAAGGTTTCTGAAAAATCTGTTTTGTTTATGGCAACACTATTATTCGTGGACAGTGTTAATGTCACGATATATAAGTGTGTTGGTGTCATAGACTTGACGGGGAAGTCCTCTTTTAGTCTATACACTAGCGCGCTCAACATTTATTCGGAAGGGCCCGGGTTCGATTCCCGGCTGGTGCTCCGAAATGTTGCTGGTATATCTCGTGAATTATATATATTTAGGGCGGTGCGTGACAAAATTGGCTTTTTTTCTAAAATGACCGTGAGTCAAGTGAGTCAAGATCACCGAATTT
Source organism: Ophiura sarsii (assembly GCA_035610835.1). Classification (NCBI taxonomy): domain Eukaryota; kingdom Metazoa; phylum Echinodermata; class Ophiuroidea; order Amphilepidida; family Ophiuridae; genus Ophiura; species Ophiura sarsii. Next base: position 18,438,761 of record CM069447.1, read on the forward strand.
GTACAATTATCGCATTACCATATCCCCTACTTTGCTTCCATTCTTGCACGCGCTGTCTTCGTTGTGTCTCTGCATCTGCAAACACACAACATCTCCATTTCCAAACTGTTTACGTCTACAGCGTTGGTTTACAGTCACGTCACTTAATAAGCATTTCAAAAGAGGCGCGTCTAGACGAGCATGTACATTGTATGCACCGTAGACTAGTAAAGACGAGATTGGGTCAATAAAGTTGAGATACACAAAACAAAATATGTAAGTTCGCCCTAGCATACGGTATACTAAAATATTTCCAAAAATATTTGATGGATTTATATAATTTTTAGCTAGAAAGATGCACCCAATTGTAAGCCACATTTTGATCCCAAATTTGTGGGCCTTGAGACAATGCAATGCTTAGAAATTGTGCCATTTATCAATTTTGTTACAGAAAAAAAAGTGGTAAAGGTTACAATAAACCGGATACATTATGCAGTAATGCACCTTTAGAACTGCGCATTAAAGTATATCAATATTTCCGATTTCATAAGTAGTAAAATAATGACATTGCCGTTTTACGTATTCTGCGCGGCAAAGGTATTTAAAATCATCCGCGGAAAGTGTTGCAACTTACTCTCACCTGAAAAACAAGTTATCAAAATATCATCTGCGTTGGATTAACACTTTCTACTCGGCAGACGACATTCAAAAATGTCACAAAATGTTTTCAAAAATGTCACAAAATGTTTTCAAAAATGTCAACATTATTGAATTTAATTATAATTTTGGAATCAGCATGAGAAATGCATTAAAATAAGTACAAACATGCCTAGTATTGGTTCCAGTGGCGTAACAGCCGGGGGGGGGGCAGGGGGCACAGTGCCCCCCCCTGAAGGTGCTCAGCAGGAAATTCAAACCTACCCACCAGGAAAAATAGGGGGAAGGGAAAAGAGGAAAAGAAGGGGGAAAGGGAAAGAAAAGAGAGAGAGAAAGGAAAAAGGGAGGAAAAAGAGAAAGGAAAAGGAGAAAAAAGGGGAAAGAAAGGGAAAGAAAGAAAATTTCGCAGTACTTGGAAATTTTGTGACCGTGCGAAATTTTGTGACCCTACCCCTCCCCCCCCCCCCCCCAAACCCCCCCCCCCCCCCCCCCCCCCCCCCCCCCCTCACTTACGTGAAATTCACGAGGTGACTGACTGACTGGGAAAAAATTTGGGGCAACCTTTTACGAAAAATTCCGGGACGGAATTATTCTAACCAGGAATTTTTTTGGCTGTGCCCCCCCTGACAACCAACCTCTGTTACGCCCCTGATTGGTTCAGTAATCCTTTAGATAGGCCTAAACCTTGAAAGTTGGGGAATGGTTTCTGAAAAATTTGTTTTGTATTTTGGTAAAACCAATAGCCACGTGGAAAATGTTACGATGGGTCCGTATTACTCTTTTCAGATACCGAGAGGCCGGTCATTTTTAATATGCCTGCAGACATTAGCCAATACACTGATGATGGTGTCACAACGGCCATTGTGGACTGGGTTGAGCCATACGCGACCGATAACTCTGGCACACAAACACTGACATCTAACCACCGTCCTGATTCATCGTTCAGAATTGGTAACACGTCGGTGTGGTACACGTCTATAGATGCGTATGGGAATGCTAGATTTGGAACATTTGTAATAACCATTAAAGGTAATTTCTATCAAACTCTATATATCTTACGTCAGACACCCTCCAGGGATAGGCCTATATTATAATACCAGTGATAAGAAATCAATTTATACGTTGGATCTATTAATGCCAAAAACAAAATTGTTATGTTGTCCTCCACAACTTTCAGAGAGGAGGGGCGGGCGGGCGGGCGGATTTTTTTATTTTTTTAAATTTAAATTTGTTTTTCTTTTACCAGCGGAAGCTCAAAGTTCAGCCAACAAGAAGTTGAAATCATTCTAAGAGTCGCACATATATGTTATAAACACTTTGATTAATATTCAATGCCATTATAACTGTTTTAAAAAAATCTGAAAAAATCTGAAAAAAATCGGAGCGGCCCTAAATCTGACGAGCGGGCGGTCGAGGACAACATAACAATGTTATTGTTTGGCCTAACATTGCCTTCCCTGCCAAATCATGGCTACCAGCTCAGCGCAATAAACATGGGGATTATCCGGCATATTTTACCGCTAGACATGCTAGAGTCCTAGCCGGTCGTTTTTGGTCACATACAATTTTCGTTTGAGATTATTTCTAAAACTATAATTAAGAATATGTGTCTCGGTTTTGCGTAAAAACAACACTGTTTCTGGAATATTGCCTCAAAGGGTGCCGAACCCGACCTGATTTACTAATAATGTACTCATAATAATAGCTTTGCTATAGCTTTCGCAAAGGGCTGTGAGACAACTCTTGACACATGTATTTAACCGTTATTTATGACTATGCAGGATGCAAGTCTGGATGGAATCGCTTTGAAAATATGTGTTACCATGTGGGAACAAGAACGGATCTGACTTGGACTGGCGCTAGGGATGACTGCAAGATTCGAGGAGGAGATCTGGCCACCGTTAACTCCCAAGATAAACAGGTGTGGTTTTATAATAAAGTATAATATAACAGCATTTTTTTTGTTTAAACTCGCGCTTAAATCATTTTTTACTTACTTTACTATCAGCAGAATTGTGTGATAACAGTAACACACTTCATGCTTCAATCAAAGTATATTGTGCTTGGATACAAGAATTTCTTGTATACACTTTTAGTGTTCTTTTTCAAACAGCTCCCCAGACACACTGGCAAAGGTAGACACAGTAAATACGTGCCTAGCCAAAGTTTCACTAAGCCACAGCGGGACTGGAACTCGCAAACTTCCGATCATGTAATCATGAGGCGGTGCATGACACACTGTTCACTATTGCGCATACCTACTCAGGGACGGACGCCACTGTGTCGTTGTGGCGATCGCCACATGGGCCGCTTGGTTCTGGGCCTCTCAGGGCCGGTTACTCACTTGTGTAAAGCATTTTGTCGGGCCGTTTTGGACTAAAATTTGTCCTACCTCCCCGCTCCCTACGCTGACATGGTCAAAAAGGGCCGCTTTAATAATTTTGCCACGGCCGCTTTCAGGTCCCAGTCCGCCCCTGTACCTACTACAATCGGCCCCCAAATCGTCTTCATTTTTCGTAATGTATAGCGGCGACTAAAACCAGATTTAGCTTTAGCTTTATCATGTTTATTCCGTGATACAATTTAGGCCTTGTTTCGCCATCCTCCCCGACTAAAACTCACCAATATTCGTGTATATCATAAAGTCGTGGTCCGAAGTTTATATTTCTATGAGATGTATGTCGTCCTAATTCACTTAAGCTAACGAAAAGAAGATCTTCGGCGCTATACATAACGGAAAGATCCACAAAGGCACAACATTTTCCAGCCACTTTATTTGGCAAAAAAACCCAGTTATTTTATTATATTAAAATAATGCCGAGCCATCTTGATTTTTTTATAGACATATCTTACAAGCTTACTTGATGGCAGAGGCCTGTTGTTCTGGATAGGATTGCATGAACTGACAACCAATGACGGCACCTGGGCGTGGGTTGCTGAAGATGACCCCGGTTTCACCTGGTCTGGAGGCACTCTGAGCGATGGCGGGATGCCTTCACCTAGAACTGCCTATCAGTGAGTTACCCTGCCCATCAACATATTTTATATCAGAATAAACCCCTACATTCTTCTCATTATTTTGTGTAATTTGTTTGGCGCAAGATATGTTCCATTAAGACGTTATAGGCCAACATTTAGTGAATTACTGCTAAAGGCGGCTAACTACCTGACCAGTTTGTGTACTACTCAATGGGCAAATTTCATGTCACATTACGCTTCTAAAATAAGAACCACACATTGCATTTTAGGTGAAAAATTCAATAATGAACGGACAGCTCGTCTCGAATGCCTATCAGCCTACCAATAGCCTCCATGCGACATGCATGGCGCTATAACACATTTTTGAAAATTTAATTAGCGTGATACCAATGTATATAGCTTGAAATTATGGTCTCATGTCACATTACGCTTCTAAAATAAGAACCACACATTGCATTTTAGGTGAAAAATTCAATAATGAACGGACAGCTCGTCTCGAATGCCTATCAGCCTACCAATAGCCTCCATGCGACATGCATGGCGCTATAACACATTTTTGAAAATTTAATTAGCGTGATACCAATGGCTGATTTTTTTCCTGAATCCTTACAAGTGTAAGTTCATTGCAGATTTAATACACTTCTGATTCCATATTATGAGCTACTACGATTTGAGCTACTACGATTATTCCGTTCACGGTGTTAACATAAATATTTTTTGATCTACATCTGTAGTTCCTGGTATATCGGAGATGGTGATTCGGCTAAACAGCCATTGAACAATCCCGGTGAAGCATACTGTGTGAATATGCGAAACATTGGATCTTTTAATTGTAATTGGGATGACACCGAGTGCGATATTGCATGCCAATATGTATGTCAACAAGGTAATCGATCGAGTTTTTATTCTGAGATAAATATAGCTTAAAGGCATATCGTGTGATCTTTTCTAGAGAGCGCCCTCTATTCATTATTTTTTTTAGAAAGTAAATTTTCTTACAGATTTACATTTCTGATCATAAATCGTACATACATTCCAAGTTACAGAGCGATACGATTCCTAATTACCTCAAAATCATGGTTTTAGAGTAAATTTAGAGCCGAAAATATAAACTGTCGGATAATCCGACAGTTTATTTTCACTCTAAAACCATGAAGTAATTACGAATCGTATCGCCCTGTAACTTGGAATGTATGTACGATTTATAATCACAAATGTAAATCTGCAAGAAAATCTTCTTTCAATTTTTTTTTCGATGTTGAGGGCGTTTCCTGGAAAGATCACATAATATACCTTTAACAATGTATTTTGTAAAACGTTATTCAATTATCTGGCCGTAATGTAAAATCACTCACTCACTCACTCACTCACTCACTCACTCACTCACTCACTCACTCACTCACTCACTCACTCACTCACTCACTCACTCACTCACTCACTCACTCACTCACTCACTCACTCACTCACTCACTCGCTCCCCCGCTCGCTCACTCACTCACTCACTCACTCACTCACTCACTCACTCACTCACTCACTCACTCACTCACTCACTCACTCACTCACTCACTCACTCACTCACTCACTCACTCACTCACTCACTCACTCACTCACTCACTCACTCACTCACTCACTCACTCACTCACTCACTCACTCACTCACTCACTCACTCACTCACTCACTCACTCACTCACTCACTCACTCACTCACTCACTCACTCACTCACTCACTCACTCACTCTCCCACTCACTCACTCACTCACTCACTCACTCACTCACTCACTCACTCACTCACTCACTCAATCACTCACTCACTCACTCACTCACTCACTCACTCACTCACTCACTCACTCACTCACTCACTCCCCCACTCACTCACTCACTCACTCACTCACTCACTCACTCACTCACTCACTCACTCACTCACTCACTCACTCACTCACTCCCCCACTCACTCACTCACTCACTCACTCACTCACTCACTCACTCACTCACTCACTCCCTCCCCCACTCGCTCGCTCGCTCACTCACTCACTCACTCACTCACTCACTCACTCACTCACTCACTCACTCACTCACTCACTCACTCACTCACTCACTCACTCACTCACTCACTCACTCACTCACTCATCTTGGACTTAGGTGTGTTAAAAAAGCCAAAGTTCTGGATATGAGTGTCTAGTATTCTACTACATACATTCCACTATTACAACTATACTTTCACCATACAATTTGATTGCTATTATGTAATTTTATGAGATTTGACCAGTTTTGGCGGCCATTTTGGACGCCATCTTGGATATCTGGAGAGCATCGGGTTTTTGTTCACTCTTAACATTTCAAATATGTTTAAGGACCCTAGAAGACACCCACAAAAGTTGGTTTGGTTGAGAACTAGGGGAAGTTCACACGAACCCCCTGTACATACCTGACTAATATGATCCTACTAAAGGTTATGAGCAACAGCTTCGCTGAGGGCATTTATTCTGGCATGTCCCACTTAATGCTGAATTGATACAAATATCATTTGAACGCATATCAATCGTTATCAGGATTTTCTATGATAGTAAATCCTCAAAATCCCTATTTTCCACAATTAATTAAATGTCAATAAACCGAAAAAGTGCAAAGTTTTTGGCAACACTGCTCCCCGGTACAACAATTACCAACATTTTGTTCTTCTTGAAACATATAGACCAACATCTTGTCGATTAACCCTGGAAAAGCTAATTAAAAAACTCCCACTTTGGGGGTTATGTCATTTTTTACGACCAACACTTTTTGTATAATTAAAATTAATCAAAACACCCATATTCTACAAAATGGTTTCACCCACATTAAAAAGATGCATGTTAATGTTTACATAATTTTTGGAAAGGCTTCACTGTAGGAAAAAGGGGACTGTAATGCAGGTTCTTCATACAGAAATATGACCTAATAATTTAATCTTTTTAAAGTTGTGAAATGGGTAAAACTAGTGAAAATTGGGTAAATTCCTATATTTGCCGTTGCCGTGGCAACCAAAGGTATATTGGTATTTCTTTACCAAATAAATACATGTTGACCAAAGGTCTAAACATGTGCAAAGTTAAAAGGAAATTGATATTTTAAAGTCTGCCACCACTTCTTTGATATTTACAGCAATCCAGTCTTAAAGATACCACGAAGATATTTGGACACAGGACAACGGATACATCATCCTATTACTATCGTTTGATCCAAAGAAGATCCCTTGAGTGAGCAACACCAGCATGCTTCACTTTCATCACATGACCTGTGGTGTCTGTCATCAGTGTCTGCTGGTTCCGATTGACTTTACATTGAAATGACTTATAACGTTGCTTGAACCTACCCTCCTCAAGCATTCACCTGTATTCACCTTTTTTCAGGATAAATTAGGTCTATCCTGCAATTTGTAGGGTGAAGATTCACCTAATAGTGCACCATGTTCGTTCAATAGTAATATGTGGGAGAAGTTGAAATATAGGTGAAGATTCACCATAGATTCACCTGTCCAATGTATAAATCAGTTCAAGATTCACCTCTCCAAAAATATTACTAGGCAAAGATTAGGCGTCTTATCTCTGACTAACCGTGAGGAGGGTAGGTTCAAGATGCACATTGACGCCTGCAAATACACATATAGGATTTATTTCTTCTTTTAATGTGTGTGTAAAAAGAACGCAAATTTCAGTAGAGATATTTTGACTATTAGACCTGCAGTAAGTCTACTTGAGTCAAATAGCCTAATGATTATTATTCTTATATATAGCCTAGAGTACCAGTGGTGTGGTCCAGCGGATTCACCCTCGCTCCACAATGCAAAGATTGTGGGTTCGAGCCCCGTTGGTGCCAACGTGTTGTGTCCTTGGGCAAGGCACTTAATTCATGTTGGGAAGTAAAACAGACTCGCTGTGCGGGAGGAGTGGCGAACCCCCCACAGCCAAGTATTACATGGGGAGTCTGGCCCAAACGCTAATGAAAGAGAGATGGGCACTCCGCGCGCGAGCTTTGCTCGGCGCGAGTCTTTACTTTTTACTTTTACCAGTGGTGAAAAATCGTCACCGACTGCTATAGATGGGGTGACAGGTGACGTCACACCGGGCAAAACGTGGCTAGTTGCTATTGTTCTTTGCCCGGCAGTTTGCGCGCGCATCATGTTTTGTTTTGGACCCGTGCTTTTAAAACTCGCGCCAAAGCATTATAAAGGGCAATACGGCATAGCGGACAGTGTTGTGGTCATATGCTGTTCCCTCAAGCGTGTATCGACAGTCCAGTCCCTTCGCCCGTTGCGTTTGTTGATAAACATTGGATGTAAACAACGGTCACGTCATCTACAGGACTGGCAATTTAGATATTTTAGATATTTTGAGGATGATTTGAATATTAGGTTTGGATATTAAGCTATTGAGATATTTTGAGGATAAATTAAAAATTAGCTAAAAACATTAAAAACCTTAAGGTATTCAGATATTTGAGCGATAATCTGCAAAATAATAATCATAATTATATATTTTGTATATTTGGATATTATTAAGGGTATTAAGGATATTAAGGATAATGTTTAGATAATTCAATATTTAGGATCATTTTGAACATAAGGTTTGGATATTTACATATGTGTAGGATATTTGAAAATCAGCGTTAAATATTAAGCTATTTACATATTTTTAATATTTGAATAATATTAAGGATATTAATGACAATTACAGATGTTTATATATCTAGGGTAATTTGAATATTAGGTTTGGATATAAGCTATTGAGATATTTTGAGGATAAATTGAAAATTAGCTTACAACATTAAGTTATTCAGATATTTAGATATTTCTGAACATTACGTTAGGATATTAAACTATTTAGATATTTTGTATATTTGTATATTATTAAGGAAATTATGGATATTAAGGATAGTTTTAGATATTTAAATATTTGGGATCATTTTGAATATTATGTTTAGATATTAACCTGTTTGCATATTTTTAGGATATTTTTTAAATATTAGGCTATTACCTACAGACTCAAAGTGGAAAGACAAAGCGACACAAAAACATTAGGTGCTGTGTGTTGATTGCCAGCATACCAATCGGACATTTTATTTTCCCAAACATATTATAAATTCTTACACAATCCGCTACCAGCTTCTCTGGCGCTGTTAAAACACAAAAATATTAATATCAATGATATTTCGGATCCTCGTGTAAATATAAAGTATATGACCTTTTAAGGCATTTATGTTGTTAACTCGTGTCTATTTTCTTTATAGTTCTTAACGACACTTATGAGATAGACGTACACGTAGTGAGTAATTATCCCGATTTCAGTCCATTTAAGGGATATAAGAATTGCTGCAATTTGTGCCAGACAATGATTGGAAAATAACATATATTTATATATATGACGGCATCAGGACAAGAAAAACCCGCCTCCCAGACGGCCAATCTGAAAAGGTTAATCAATTTGCCAAATTCGGCACCATACTTTTTGTAATATTTTGTGGTGGGCCTTAACACTATAGTAACCATGTATCTATGCACTAAACTTCTTAGTAAAATAAGATCAAATGTGTATAAAAAAAAGGCAGCGAACGCGAAAAACCCATCCCTCCCAACGATGAAAACATTGGTGAAAGGGGAATTTTTCCCAATACACATGAATTGTCTTTATTTTACTTTTACTTTATTTATTTTATTTGATTAATTTCCATATAATTCTTTATAAACATAATATTAGGAAATTTTGAAAAACAGCTTTAAAATATTAAGCTTTTTAGATATTTTTGATATTTGAACAATATTAAGGATAAGGACAATTTCAAATGTGTATATATATAGGGTAATTTTAATATTAGGTTTGGATATTAAGCTATTGAGATATTTTGAGGATAAATTGAAAATTAGCTTTAAACATTAATCTATTCAGATGTTTGGATATTTAGATATTTAAGATAATCTGAACATTAGGTTTGGATATTAAGCTATTTAGATATTTTATATTTGTATATTATTTAGGATATTAGGGATAATTTAGATATTGAAATATTTAGTATCATTTTGAACATTAGGTTTGGATATCAAGCTGTCTACATAATTTTAGGATAATTTGAAAATCAGCGTTAAATATTAAGCTTTTTAGATATTTTTAATATTTGAATAATATTAAGGATATTAAGGACAAGTTCAGATGCTTATAATACATATAGGGTAATATGAATACTAGGTTTGGATAATGAGGTCTTTTTAGGATAATTTAACAATTAGCTTAAAACATTAAGCTATTCAGATATTTAGATAATTATATATTTTAAAAGAACTGGAACGTTAGGTTTGTTTTGGATATTAAGCTATATTAACTCCTCACAAAAAGTATCGAGACACTTACACATGATCCAATGATTAACGACCCGAAAGGGTATGGATTAATCAAAGCCAATAACTCAGTGCATAATTTTGTTCTGCGTATTTTGACACCTCGATTGTTGAGATTAAAACCTATGAATATATACCATGGAGATTGTAACCTTGTCAAATCCCCACTGGAATCATCTATATAATAATACGGAATCGCCAATTCTTGTACGGAGATGTTCTCCCCTTTCCGCACCTTCGATTGACTTCAAACTTTCTGTGCGGGTGCGTATGGGTTCCACGACGAACCAGTTTATGTTTAATTTTTTTAATTTGGGTTAGATTTTGTGAAATAGGGCTAATCTGTTTTTTCTAACCATGGGTATTTAGATTGTGCAATTTGTGTCAAATTTTTATTTCATTAATGATGTAAAAGTATTTCAGCCTTTCTTTTACACCAACAGAACTCCACGTAAGTGTTAATAATATAAGGATTAATTTGATATACATTTTGAATTTTAATTAATTTGCTCACAGACCGTCGTAAGCACGGTCTTATAGAACCATTATCATGGTTATGTATATATATTTGTTAATTTGTTTTTGTAATTTAAGGTTGTAACGTAAGACTGTTTTCTTAATTTGTAATTTATGGATTTGTAATTATGTATATATTTGATTTTATCTTTGTCCGGCGCATTGTGTTTCCTTGCGGTTTGAAATGCCTTTTTTAAATGCCTTTTTATTACTATTAATATTATAAATAGGCTCATATACTTGTACATGTTAAAGGGGTGTTACAAAACGTTGATTTTCTCGCGTATAAAGCGACTGGATTTTTCAAATTAACTTTTCATTAAGTTCATGATATTTGTGATCATTGAAGTACCAAATGTATATAGGGTAACCCCGAAAGTTCCGAGAAATGAGCCCGGATTTTGGACAACTGGTGTATTGCTCTCATTTATCATAAAAAACCCATTGAGCAGTGTTGACAGAACGTGTACAATAACTCAAAAGCCTACGAAATTGATAACGGATAGTGGTGTTCAGATCACAAGGTATTTCACCAAAATACCATATCTGTAAATAGCTGCTCCGAGTTACACGTGGTTTATACCAATTGCTCAGCATGTAATCAACCATATATGTAACAGGTAGCAGCTATTATAGATACGGCCTTGTGGCACTTAGCCCTCGAAATAAAATATCATTTCTATTACTCAACTCTTTATAAGATGTTTAGAGTGTTGTGATGTGTGTAATTGTAAGAACCAATCACATGCCAATCACGACCAATCATGCACATATCATCTTGGACTTTAATTTTCAACATTTGAAAACATTTCAAAGATAAATTGTTGAACAAACTGCCGTACATGGGTTCAAAACGTGGATCTTTGAATTATGAAACATATGGATACTGCACGATTTCGGGCCAAAAAATCGCACCCATTTCAAGAAAAAGTAAAACACCTAAGTGAATTCGTAGAGTTTGGACTGCCTAATTTTGACGAAAACAATGGGATCGGAATACAAAACATAGGTAAAGAAGTAACGGCTCGATAATCTAATTTCTAATATTCATGCTGGAAAATATTTCGAATAGAGAAGATCAGGAAATATTTAAAAGGTTTGACGAGTAGATGAGGGCGGGCGATAACATTAAGAAAATATGGTATTGAGAACCTCGTTTTTGTCAGTGAGAAAATACTACATGTAGCGGTTCTTGCAGACATTGTTTTATCACGGTTAGAAAATATTCGTTATAACTTCTAACTTCAAATATATTACCACGGTTAGAAAAACAGAGTTTCAACTTCTAACTTGCCTTAAATAGCGCAAAAGATTTCTAATCCGATATAAACGTTTACGGATGATGTCTTTATGCAGTAGACAATGAACGGTTTTGTAACGACACACATGATTGGTTCAAAAAATTACGCACTTCTCGCTTTCCATTATTTAACTCTAGAGGGAGACATTGTACTTTTCAGAAAAAACCCAGTGATACCGAAAACGTAGCCCTTTTATTATTTCACTCTAGAGGGAGACATTCTTCTTTGAGCAAGCTCATATGAAAATGGCATTAAATCTGCATATTATTATGAAGAGCTTTGTTGCAAAAGGGCCACCAGACCACTCCAACATGTTACTCATTTTGCATTATTGAATTTGCATTGACAAGTCCATGGAATTAACCAAATTATTGTATGGCTGGCTGTGTTCATAAACTGTTTCTATGACTTAGATTAATAATAATAATAAACAACATTTATAAAGCGCAAAATACAAAGGTTTCGAACCGCTTAATAGCTGCCACATATTAAATACTTCTGGTGCTATATAAAGTGAACCCTAATGAAAAAGCAATCTTACACATGGCAGCCATTGTAGATCGTCTTAAAGTGAACCCTTATTAGACAATGGGCCATGCATGTTTTATTCCTTCAGAAAACCAATCTAGCACTCCCCATGTAGGTCGCAGATAAAATGTGGCTTAAAATGAAGCTAATATATGCCTGATCAATATTTTACCTTATCCCACGTTCGTAGGTTGCACGTTATGACCCTAGACCTCGATTTAGGGTCAAAGGTCACATGTGTTTCAATGGGAAGTCAAAAACTAAATTTAACATGATAAAAAAACTAAAAAAAGTATGTTATATTGTTGGGATAAGTGTTTTAAACAAAAAAGTCAATCACAACTTCGATCGTAGATCAATATTTTTTGAACTGTGACCTTTTGAAAAAGACAAGTTGGCCAAAATAGGCCATTTTGGTCATTTTTTCGCAAAATTGGCAAAAAAATGACATGTTATCATCATTAAAAAAATATTTTGACTCAATATGAATTGATAAACCATGTTATAATGTTGGTTTATAGATGAACTTTACATTACAAGACATTTCAAAAGTCAATGGTGTCCGCATGCCATGGCAAACAGCTTTAATATCCTTCAAATTCATCGAAAATGGGTAAAATCTGAGTCAAATTTAGAGGATTTGAAGGATATTAAAGCTGGTTGCCATGGCATCAGCATACCATTGACTTTTGTTTAAAACACTTATCCCAACAATATAACATACTTTTTATAGTCAATAGCTCATTTTTTAGTTTTTTTACCATGTTAAATTTAGTTTTTGACTTCCCATTGAAACACATGTGACCTTTGACCCTAAATCGAGGTCTAGGGTCATAACGTGCAACCTACGAACGTGGGATAAGGTGAATTTGTGTTTAGGGATATATTTGCCACCTTTTGGTAATAATTTCATGTTGTGCCCAGAGGTGGACTACAACTTACAAGAGTAAAAGATACAGACCATCGTCCCATAGTCTATATGAAAAAGCAATCTTACACATGGCAGCCATTGTAGATAATCTTACAATTGCAATACAACTAGGCTTACAAGCAGTGGTGTAGCTAGGATTTTTTTCAGGGGGGGGGGGGGCAAGATTTCTGAAATTTTCGTAAAAGGTTGCCCCAATTTTTTTTCCAGTCACCAACTCGTAATTTCCACGTAAGTGTGTGTGTGTGTGTGTGGGGGGGGGGGGGGGGGGGTGGGGGGTGTGGGGTGGTCAAACAATTTCGCACAGTAAAAAAAAAAATCGCACAGTACATGTCAGGAGGGGCATTTGGCCCCCCCTTGAGCTACGCCACTGCTTACAAGCAGAAACATCCTGAGGTTGGGACATTTTGGAGACCTCCTGGGATTCTTGAAGTGACCTGGAATTTATATCTCTTTCCCGATGTATTTATTGCGTTATCTAATCATGAGATACTGTACTCTGGAGTACTAGAGTATACTCTGCCATGATACTTATCATGTGATACTGTATTAATATCCCATGTTCTATTACATATATTGGGTGGTTCGAAATGTTATTTGATAAATAATCTACATGTGATGACCATGATCATTTTACACCGAGATACCTGAATTATTTTCCTATTTCAATAATAGAATTCTTACAGGAGAGTGTAACAAGACTAAATATATTTCAATATGAGTGGTACCAAAATAATTAAAGGAGGTGTCCCGCAAGCATAAAAGTGTGCATTGTATGTTAGAAAAATAAGTATCGAGCCCAACTTTTGTAATTATATAGAACAAAACACTACACTTATGACAAAAACAAATAAAAACCGCAATCTCTCAACATGCACTTTTTAAAATTCGCGGCGATCGAAAATCCCAGTGTCGATGATGTCATAGTTATACAATGCACATGCGCAAATTTGAGCACCGACACCCATGACGTCATCGACACCGGGACTTTCGATCGCCGCGAATTTTAAAAATTGCATGTTGAGTGATGGCAGTTTTTATTCATTTTTGTGACGAGTATGATGTTTTGTTCTATATAATTACGTAATTTCGGCTCGATAATTGAGGACCCTAGATCTAAAAGGGGGTTAAGTCACATTGAGAAAAATGGCAAAAACTGGTTTTCATTGTGTCCATGTGTGGACTTGACCCACTCGGGTTGTACCTCCCATGGACTCTTACATAGCTTTACCACATGACTTAACTGTAACATTTGAACAGAGGGTGCAGAGATCCTCCTTGTAGCAGAAACTGATACTTAACTACAATTTCACAAGATTGTGACTTAACCCCCTTTTAGATCTAGGGTCCTCAATTATTTTTCTAACAAATAATGCTCAATGTTGTGCTTGCGGGACCCTTCCTTTAAGGTATTTGAAAGATGATCAGGGTCTATGGTTATATATAATAAAGCGGTGTCGTCTGCGTACAATTTACAGCCTTTATAAAGCCATTAACAAATAAAATTAGAGAATAAAATATAGACATGTTGTTTTGGTTGCCGTACTATGGATGGTTTTGACAATATTTTTATCATGTACACCAATGTTTTATATGCTCAAACTCTGAAAGGCTATACTATTAACATTTACAGCATGTAACCTAGGTATGATTTAATTATTATTATTATTATTATTATTCATGATATAATTTATATCATCACAGCCAGCCCGTTGAATTGCCATAATATTACAATTACAAGATTTACAAATACATTAAAAAATGCAAGATTAACAAAATATACATTAAAACACTAATATAATACAAGGTCACCATAGGTCACCATCCCAGCCGCGATTTGTCTTCCGTAACAGGTTTACTCCCCGATCATTTATTGCATATAGCCGCCATCTTGGAATTTTTAACTTTTTACATTTTCTCACCAAGGACCAATTTTTTCTTCAATTTTTGAATTCTATAAGTAAATAGTATACAATAATCTTTCATATAAAACACGTTAATTGCTTGGCTTCGACTAAGTTACCTCTTTCTGACCATTTACACCTCACGGCCGCCATCTTGGATTTTCAGCCAAATTTCCATAATTTCACTAATTTTCGGCATTTTGAAACCAAGAATCAATTTTTTCTTTAATTTTCAAAGTTTCTAAGTAAAGCTTAAACAATTATCTTTCATATAAGACAAGTTAATTGCTTGGCTTCGACTTAGTTCTCTTTTTATGACCATAAATGATCGAGATGTCTATGTAAAGCAACACCTGTGAGCATTTAAATCAAAGAACATTTTGCAATACATATCGTAAGGGTCCCATTTGAAACTTCTCTTTTTTTTAGCCATGATAAATATCAAAATTGGACGTGAAGTACTAATACCCATGTTTAGCAATCTTTCATGTGTCATAAGAAAAAATGTCAATCCAATTGGAGCTTTCGTTATCAAGTTATAGCAAATCTCCTCAGACATGTCAAATTCAGCGTTGGCCACCTTTCATGCGCAGACAACTCTTTTATCCCAATCATCATTCATTGCGTAATTGAGCGTAATTGATAACATCAATAATAATCTACCTACTAAATGTTAATAGTTAGTTGAATTTTGAGCAGAAAACTTATTGTTATCCATATTATCCATGGCAAATCACATAATATTTTAATAAATAATATATAGACTCGGACAAACTGGCAAGAATTAAATTAACAAAGACCTTAAAAATACACAGCCTCGAACCCGGTCCCTCTCGCTATCGCGGGCGATTGGTTTCTCCACTAGGCTACAGGGACTGTGCTTACATGGATACCAGACGAATGAGCTATTATGTATACAAAGTCTTTTGTTGAAAGCCTCTAGCAGCCGAAATACATAGTAAATAATAATTGTTATTTTTTTTTATAATATTTTAATGTTAGTGTTTTAAACAGTTACATTGACACATCCTGTGCATTTTTTTTCAATCGAAGGTTAAAAAGTGGCAAAAATGGGATTCGCACTCCTGTTACTGAATTAATCATATCTATCTCGGCAGTCAGGTGGTAACACTTAAAGGGATAAAGTATATTTGATAGAAGACTAATATGACCAAGGCTCAAGATAAGCGGGCGCTGGGCGATTTTTACCCCTCGGTCCAGCGCCCGGGAAGCTTGCCCAAAACATTGAATTTTGCTTAAGCTTATTTGATTTAATAAAAGGTAAGCTCCCGGTATAAAAATAACTCCCGGTTCTCAATAAATCCCCTTGATCCGGGCGCTACTTTTGAAAAAAATTGCTCCCGGTAAAAAAACTGTTATCTTGAGCCTTGAATATGACTTACCAACAGTTTATTTTTTAAGAACAAAAAAAACATAGGATGTTAATTTTGTTCCCCATGAGACACCTTTTTTGACACACCCTGTATTTCACGCATTTCTATATTGTTACCACTGTTGCTAGATCGTCTCTGTCGAGTATATTTCTCTTTGAATAATTCACGGACGCGTCGACTTAAACCGAAGCCCATGAACAAAAACATACCCTGTAGGGAATTTATAATAACGAAGATCCACCAAAGTGCTTCAACGTTAGCAAAAGCAGCAAGAAATCCCAATACCCACGTAATTCCCATCGCAACGGCAACCTGAAATCAGAACAGAATATAACATATCATAAGATTTTTATGCTGTATTGTGGACGAAGTTTGGTGCTTAAAGGAAATATGTGCCATGGAACTCTAGCGCTCAGACATGTAGCATCATTATTAGGCACAACAAAAAATGTTTGGTTGCCCTTTCCCGACCGACCGTAAATATTGAAAAATCTCAGTCGCGTTTTTTTTTTTCAAAAAAAGAGAAGAAAAACAAAGAGTTGATTTCATGAATATAAATGCTTACGAGATGGTGAATTACGGTTGCTGTTCATTTAAAATGTATTGCAGACACATATTCTTAGGCCATACATATTTTATTCCTCTCTAGGAGCTTCTAGGCTGATGCTAAAAGAGCAGGTACACGACAATCGTAAACATAACATTTCACCTCACATGTTTCGCTCGGGCAATTTTAATAAAACACCATATGCACTACATCAAGTTTATAGATATCTGATTTGTCTGAGTGTGAATTGTTTGTGTAAGAAAGATTGGTAATGTAATGCAAAAATCATGTAAAATCCCTTTCATCTTCCATTTTACATTTGTAAAAACACTTATATTTCGAAATAACAACATATCTAATTCACTTGAAAGTGTATTTTTGGCATTCTTTGACATCTAAAAAGAAATTAAAAAAAATAAAATAAAAAAAAATCTCGACCTACCGACCCAAAAAAAATTTGAGGTGAAAGGGCAACCAAACAATTATTTTTTTGGCCTTATTACACAGACCACATCCGTAGACGTCGCCATAATGACGAAGCAGTCACGAGATTCCAACATCTCTGTCTCATCATTGTGGTTTCGTGTACTGATATTTTCGATTTATGCATTGGATTTCTGGGTGATTACGTAAAGCGACCTACTGCTGATGATGCGAATTTAGTAAGGATGACATCCCAGTGTCGGGTATAGCTATCCCAACAGCACTTTTGCCACAAACCACCGAGCGCGAATGTCAAATAATCACAGGTTGGGGATGTCTGGTTTAAATAAGCTGTATTGAGTAGTATAGTTCTGTGTTCAATGGTGCGTCAAATTTGATTCTCCTACCATATAATGCTTAGTTTCATAGAATGATAGTGCTGTTCTCCTAAAAAGAATTAACCGTGATATGTGGAAATTGATCAAGTCATAATAACGATGACCCTCCAAAATAATGACAGCATCATTTCTAATATGAAGCTAAACTTTCGATCTCAACAAAGAAATATTTACCTGGAATTTTCAGGTGTTACTACACCTTTCATAAGCAGACTAATGACTCGACTTGACCTTTTGGAGGTGTGACGTCAGAATCGGGTCATAGACTCTTGGTAATTTGTACCTGCCCCCGTCTTTGTTGAGTGATGGTTGGTTGGCTCTGATGTAAATAGCCTCCTTGACACCTCTCTCGAACCAACGAGGATCCCTATCCAAGATCTTGACTTTGTCTAAGTCAACACTGTGTCCTGGTGACTCAATATGGATGTGCTGGGATTCGGACGAGGTGGAACTAGGACCCGGGTGATTTGACGAGAAGTTCAAATATTGATCTGTGTGGGTTGGCTTCCGGTAAATCCTTACGTCAAGGTTACCGTCTGGTTTAATTACTGTCAGAGTGTCTAGGAAGGCTAATGTCCTGTTATCTTCACCTTCTGTAGTGAATTTGATGTCCGGATCAATGGTGTTGAGGTGATAAGTGAACTCTTGAGCATGTTTGGTCTTTATTTTGATGTGCGTGTCGTCGACATATCTATACCACCATAATGGTGGATGGAGAGCAGTTTCGATAGCTATCTGTTCCAGATGCCCCATGAAAAGGTTGCATACGATAGGCGAAACAGGGAAACCCATCGCAGCTCCATGTATCTGTAAATAAAATACTCCATTGTAGACAAAGTATGTGCAACGTAGGCAAACCTCAAGCAGTTTTAACACATGTTCAGAAGTAAGACGGGTTCTATCACTGAGGGTGGTGTCCAGTGGCGTAGCCAGGTTATTCATATTGGGGGGGGGGGGGCGGGGGCGAGAAATGAAAATGAACCGACAAAGTTGTTTCGAGTCAAGGACTTTGCGCGTAGCGCGCAAATTTTGTTGACTTTACACCTATTTGTGGCACGATTGAGGTACATTTTGGCTCTAAACAAGCTTATACCAACGAATATTGCATTTAGGTGATTGTTATGCGCGCGTAGCGCGCGAAAATTTATCATATGTGTACTTTTGACCATCATAATTCCATTCCTCTGGTCAAATGAACCGACAGTGCCAATCTCAACCGACACGATGTCAATATTGGGGGGGGGGGGGGACGATCGCCCACCTCGCCCCCCTCTGGCTACGCCACTGGTGGTGTCACTTTCCAGGCGCGAGCGTATGATGACTAGCGCACGGTCGATGAGTACAGAAGTGAAGAGCCCTGTGACATCATATGAGCGTAGTTCCTCGTCAGCTTCCACGCGTTCATGTCTGATTATTTCCGAAAATTGTTGCGAGTTCTTGATGTGATGACAAGTTTTTCCAACCAGAGGGGAAAAAATATCAGCAAGAAGTTTGGCGCTGTTGTAAGTGATAGAGTTAACACTACTAACAATAGGCCTCAGTGGAATGGAAGGTTTGTGGACTTTTGGTAGACCGTAGAACTTTGGAGGTGTCTCTGTTGTGGGAATAACTGTCTATATTCTATGCGGTTAATACCTTTGCCATTCTCAATATCTTGAAGAACGGATACTAGTTCTTTCTTGTATTTCGCGGTGGGGGTCCTTTTTGCCTAGTTTTGATAAGTAGCTGTGTCATTTAGCAATGCCTCACACTTTTGTTGGTATTCCTCAGTGTCTAAAACAACAACAATTCGACCTTTATCAGCTGGTAAGATGCGAATATCTTTCTCTTTCCTTAGTTGATCAAGGGCTTTTGTCTCCTTTTTGGTTAAGTTAGAGTCGATTTTTTTAGGTCTGCTCAATAGATTAGTGACTTTGGATCTAAGCTCACTGGCATCACGATCTTTTAACTTCCGACACGCAGTTTTAGTAGTGGTGATAAGATCAACTACCGGAGTTTTAGATGGGGAAACAGCGAAATTCAGTCCTTTCACAAGTACAGATAATTCCGAGTCGTTGAGAAGTCGCTTGGAACAATTCTTAACCCATTTGGTGATGCATTCAGAGGCGATATTGTTGTCCGATTTTCGCAAGTCAATTTCTTTCTGATGAAAGGTGTAGTAACACCTGAAAATTCCAGGTAAATATTTCTTGTGTTGAGATCGAAAGTTTAGCTTCATATTATTTATCACCAACACAGATGAACTTTCATTCTAATATCCAAGCATCATTTTTGTTTGCTCTTGATAGATTGCCTTCATTGCTATTTCTGCTACCAGCTGTGATACTTTTGTAAAGCGCTTCGAGAATATATTTGTTATTATTAGGCGCTTACAAATGTGTTCTATTATTATTATTATGCGCAAATTGGTCAAGCGCACAGCCAACAGGGAGGTCACGCTGCGTGTCAGATTTTGTTATACGCAAGAAAACCATGGAGATCAGTGACTGCAATATTTGCTAGAAATAGCTTCGGAAAATGGTCTATTTGGGCATTTCAAAAACTGAGAAATGTGTTAAAAATCATGTAGAATTTTAGAGGAGGGTCATTAGCATCTACAGAACGGTAAAATGTATAGTATTAAACACGTTTTGTGACCAAATTTATGTCGTAAAATGTTGGAAAATTCACGTTTTGAAAATCTGTGGTCTTCGAAATTACAGGAATCCTAACTCATTCTAAACCTCACCAAATCATGAAATGAACCCTCGTCTACAAAAAAGTCCATGTACGTATTGCTCTATCTGCTTGGAGATAGCGAAGACCACGCAAACATCATAGCTTCTTACAACGGAATGAAATCCGCCATAGAGATTACATAGCGAAAATCGTAGAGATTTGCACTGCAGTCCTCTGTGTAGGGAGTGTTGACAAAAGCAAGGTCGTTTGGCTATTGTGTTTGTGCATGTTTGTGACGACTGACCCCGTTTAATAATCTTCATAGCTTTCATATAGGGCTTGGGTGACCTAACTATTGACTGACAATTGTACTTTGGGGGCTATTCCACTAGTAACTCCATTGTTACCATGGTTACCATAATTTACAATATCTAAAATGGGTTGGTGGTAATCAGAAAAGACCGAATGCTAATGAATCTGCCTATCAGTAGCTTGAAGAGGAAAGGAAATAATTGATTGCCGATACTTTGGAACCCGGTAGTATATCTTAACGGAATAAATTGTATTGAAAACTGGAAACCATCGCTGTTATTAGGTTTCAATCCTAATCAGGCAGCTCCAGAAGGAGAGCACGTTTCACTTGAGGGCGCTAAAATTGCCGGGTGTGCGTCACCGTGGTAACGTGTACCCGTCAATTTGTGCAATCATTGCATTTTTTGCTTTTCAACCCTAAATATTTGCATAGAAATTAACATCTTAACAAATTGAGGCAACCTAGGTACCAGAATTCCTCGCGGCAGCTAGTCCGATGATTGTATCTCACCTTTGACCCCAACATTTCACAATACAGTTCGAAATTACTCTTTTTTGAGCGTATACTGCGATGAGACTACCATTTTGACACCAATTTAATTAATCTTTAGGGTAAGTGTGATACTATTTACGTTAACTATAAGGCTTGTAGTATTATATGGTGATGACATTTTTAACATTATCTTAGAGATAAGAGACTTATCTTATGGCTGAAAATCAGCCAAATATGATTTTTGTTTTCAATCTTGAAATATTACTGTGACGGGAGGCCATTCCCGTGGAAACGTAGCCATGTTCCCAATCCCGCCCTCTATTGAAAGTAACGTTCCTAAGCCGTGAAATATAGAACTTATTTGTCACCTAGAGGAAGACGGACTCCTGTCACGCCGCCGTATACAAATTAACGGTAGTGCGTCACTATGTAGCACGCCCTCAAGCCGAACGCTCTGCCGTTCCGGATTAGACTGCTAATGACATTACTGTTTTTAAGAAGGATGTAAGCAACTGCGCTTATACTGGAATAATTATGAAATTATTGCTAGTTAGATACGGTCTAGTTCAAATTTTCAATGAGAAATTCTAATAACAGAAAATGTCGACATGCACTAATACCCGTGCCCCGAGATTGACGATAGATAAAAATGGGGACAATTCGGAACCACGTTTTGCCCGGATTAAAATTTAAAAAAGTAACAATGGTTCTTTACCGTCGGGTAGAAGCCACAAGTGCGCCTTGATAAAGTGGAAGACTTCAAATACCTTGGAGCCTGGATGAACAACACTGAAAAGGACATCAACACACGCAAAGCAGCTGCATGGAGAGCTTGTGGCAAACTTAGTCAGCTATGGAAGGCTAAATCATTATCCAGAAAGCTCAAAGAAATACTGTTCATAGCTACAGTAGAATCCGTCCTCCTTTATGGATGTGAGGCATGGACAGTCACCCCAAAGCTTGGTAAACAACTGGATGGATGCTACACTAGGATGCTAAGATCTGTGTTCAACATCAACTGGAGTCAGCATGTGACAAATAAGGACCTGTATGGGGACATGCCAAAAGTCTCGGACAAGATCAGAGAACGCAGAGCAAGATTTGCTGGACACTGCTTCAGAGGGTCCAAGGAGCTTGTACACAAACTTATACATTGGATCCCAAAGCACGGAGCAAGAAAGCGTGGTAGACCAGCCCTGACCTACATTGACATACTCAAACGTGATACAGGACTGCAGGTGGAAGAAATCAAGACAGCTATGTTGGATAGGAAGATCTGGAAAGGCATTGTGGTTCGGAAAAATCATCCGCCCTAAGTCAAGTAAGTCAAGTAGAAGCTGACTTGCGAATTAATTTCTAAAATGTCCTCTTCTTATGGTGTTGGAAGGGAATGTTGGGGAAGTTTTTCAGCAAACAATCATTATCAGTTCATGATTACCAAATATGAAAAAAAATATCCTAACTGTATTAGTCTTACCTTGAGACAAAGAAGGATGTCGGTAACTGTGCTGACGCTGAAATTATTGTTTCGTCGAAGTTTCCTAGAACTAATTTGACCACGGCATATGGAGAACATCATAATGATATACATTACAATGCAGATAACTGTTGAAAAGGCCACTGGTAGCCCAAAGGCTATCAGGTTAGAGAAGTGATCAGTTATCCAACACGGAGTGTTTTCTCCATACCAGAATGCAATATTTTCCGCCGTGTGTAAGCAAATGCATATGATGATGATTGGCAATGGTAAGCTCCAGCCGATCAAAGGCAAGACACGAATATCTAACAACTCTTCGTCATACTGGGTACGTACATGTACGCACGCTTTGCTGAATGAGAATGCGTACGCCAGATTGATCGCGATGATTGTCATCCAGGTAAATGAGGTCAACCAGGCATAGTGACTCGTAACGGCGAATACAACGCAGATCTGACGAGAAAGTTTCACTCTATTACTAATGAGTGGAAACAGATGAGCCATAAAAAGCGATACAGACAAGCTCATTATTGATCTACCGTGAGAATTTCTGAGTTTAGGTAAGATCGAATGGATGCCAAATGTTGCAACAACACCAAGCAGGGAAATACTACTACCAATCATGTTAAGCATGTCCAAAGTTCCCAGGTAGTGGAAAAAATGTCCGGTTAGACTGATGTCTTCTGTAATAAGGCGATCGCTACATATATAAACACTACCGTCCGGTAATTGCATATAGTCTTTCTCACTAGTATTCGATTTTGTGTTAGAAATCATGGTATGAGAATTGAGACGTTTGAACTCAGCCTCAGTTAGCCTAACTAAACGACATTCCAATCGAGGAACATTATCTGCACACATCAAGATAACTTCATCTCGAGACTGAAGATTACTGTACTTCACGTAATGTAGCACGGTATACGGTAGCAAGAGTAAATCTTTGTATGCATAGACCTCAATCCATACATCTGGTAAACTGATCCTATGGAATTCATCAGGTAGTCCTGCATACCACCTGCTTTCACATGCACTAGAGTTATCTGTATATTTAGGATGAACCAAACGCCTATGGAAATACTCTACGTTTTCAACTAGACAAGTACCACTTGTATCATTAAATGATAGCTTCAAGGCATTTGATATTGTATCCGCGATGTTGCACATATCAGACGACGTTAACATAACTTTCAGACGAATTGAATCAGATCTTAAATAGTGACTCTTCCAAAGGTTCTTAGTTGTGTTGCTGTGGTTCAAATATCGAAGAATACACAAACGGTCTGTTGTTGTATCTCGTTTATTTATGGTGAATAGTATAGCGGATCTTTGATGTTTAGAGCACACGCTATTCACAACTGCACGAGGCCAATCAACTTGAAGTGTGCATGGCATGTGATCTGCTTGCCCTTTAAATCCTGGTGGACAAAATTCATTTCGACATACATCTGTAAACGAATCATATATTTGCCCTGATGATTTGCAGTCCATTTGACTGTTAGAGTTTACGTCAGGTGTGTCTTCTACAAAGAACCATAGCGTCATAAATGTGGCTGAATGCGCAGCAGTTCCATGCACGCAGTATTTCGATCCCGCGTTCGATATAACTGGCTTATCACCATTGCAGAAAGCACAGTGTGGATTTTTGTAAGTCACTACACTTGGATTTATGTTACAGACGGACGCTTGATATGCATTGCAAGCACGTGAAATAGTGTCATTGTTGAATGTCGCTGGGCAAGAGGCTATCTGACGAGGATGACACAGGCGTGACCGATTACCAAACGTGTAAGACAATCCTCTTATCCTTGTCGTGACGCAGGTTTTATTGACAACTTCCTGTTCTGTTAATCTGTAAATATTCCAGGGTAAAACAAGACCTAGTTGCCGATGGCATATTGCGCAGAATATGTTTTTGTAATTTATCTGATTCTGACCGTACACTGGCCAAGTGAGAAGGGATTTGTCGGAAAGTGTTGCCTCCACGTATGACACTTCACATCGGTCGCGAATCACATCATCCACCCAATCTTCTGGACACTTAGCTACCAACAAAGAGAATCCCATGCGAATATCTGCAGTGATACATTCCATCATGTCTGCCCGTGAAGAAGATTCCTGGGTGACGTTTCTCTGAGGACATACGTCATGGTAGTCAAAACAACAGTCATTAAAAGTCTGACAATCCATGTCACAGTAACAATTGATAGCCAGAGGATCATAATCTGCGCATTTCCCAACGCAACTATATCCGTCAGGTACTTGCATAAGGAGTTCGTCATAAAGTACATCTGCAATATATATGTACATGTATATTGGATTATTAAAAAGACATGTTTCAAGTATGAGAATGATTACCATGCAGACTAAGCTGTCGACTTTCACAATATTGATGAATTAAACATATTTTGTGGGTGAAACAAGGCGTCATTTTGCAATTTAAAAATCAATTCTTCTTCGTAACCGGCAGCATAATGTGTCCCCAAGTTATCAGATTTCGATGGTTTGCCTAATAACTAGACCACCAATTCTGGCATTGAGTTACAGGATATTTTCGTGGAATACGGTTTATAAACTTGAAATGTAGTGAAAACAGCATGTTAATGCACCCATGATTACGACAAATGCAGGCTAAGGAAGAAGATTAATTAAGGATGGCATAGAAGAGAAAATTAAGATTTCTGAAACATATACCGGGTGGTTCAAAAAAAAGTTAACCGAAGTTCAAGGAAGCTTTTCAACCACATTTTATAGTTTCAGAGAATTTGTGTTTACTTAGTCTTAATCAGCAGTAAGTTTTGAAATTAACCCGAAAAATGGTACATTTAGCTTGGTTGGTTCTTCAGATATGGTGTATTAAAGAAAGCATGTACAAAACTGCATTGTCCACGGGGGCGTGCTTTAATAGAGATAGAATGCACAATTTGGACTTACACACGATTGGTCACAATTTGCGAAAAAGGAGAAAAGGAAAAAACGGAGACATCTGAAAGATCTGTCTGGTGCTTGACATTACCTACCTACTTACCTACGTTTCTTTGTTGAACGTGAATGGTACATAAGCATATAGATCTGGATAATTTGTCAGGGCGGGTTTTCAATTCTGAATCAAGCGCATGTAGTTTTGTTGAAGACAAAAACTAAATGACGCTCCCGTGGACAAGTCAGTTTTGTACATGCTCTCTGTAATGAACTATATCTGAAAAACCAAACAAGCTAAACGTGCCATATTCCCAGGATAATTTCAAAACTTACTGCAGCTGATCAAGACTAAGAAAACACAAATTCTCTGAAACTATGAATGTGGTTGAAAAATTAACAATTTTAAGAAATGTTTCAATTAAAGAAAGTAGAATTAAAGAAAGGTGACTATACAAAATGTAATTTAATTGTTTAATATCTGACCTAGAGATTTAATTGACGAACTGGCAAACCTGTGATTATTCAGAAGGACCCGAATCACGGGAACCTGACTAAACCTACCTGTCCTGCAGGATACATGCATCCAGCGAAGATCATACCGTGAACATGGGCCAGTTGTCAATGTAACCGAAAGCTGATCAATATCATCTATATTTGATGGTATAACGAAGTATACGAGAGAATCATTGACATTCCTTTCCAAAGACATCTGGCAATCATCACGTAGGTCCCAACTAGTGGCTTCAGTACCGTGTAGCGTAGAACACAGCTGATTTGCCAACGAATCGTAATCAACATCATTCCATAACTGCAATTTCAAATTGAATTCCTGGTCGTTAGAATATTACCTGTTTATCTATTTAGACAATAACACTTTCCACGCGGTAGGCATCTGCAGACGATATTCCAAAATGTCACAAAATGTTTCAAAAATGTCAACATTATTGAACGTTATTACCATATATGGAATCACCATGAGAAATGCATTGAAATAAGTACAAACATGCCTAGTATTTAGTTCAGTAATCCTTGAGATAGACCTTGAAAGTTGGGAAAGGTTTCTGAAAAATCTGTCTTGTAAATGGTTAAACCAATAGCCGCGTGAAAATTAATAAGCTTAGTTCGCATTTCATTAGCCTCTCCGGTAGGTTGAATACCGGGTTCGACTACCAAGCGTACAATGGGTTTAACACTAACACTGGTAAACTGGTCCCCATAGATTGGATTCCTCATTCCGCCGACGTTTCGAGACCAATCTGTTCTCTTTATATCAATACTGATGATGACGATCCTGTGTTGATAACACCTTTTCTGGTTGCAGGGCAATCAACCCTTTTTTATTTAGGCCTTATAATGTGAATATTTACTACGCGAATAAATCTATAGTCAAAAGATAAAAGTATCACGTACATGTATGTCATCTAAACATATGTGTTTATGTCTATATATATGCAGACAAATCATAAATAAAGTGTAAATAAATTGGTGATTTGCTTTTACAATTTATTTCTTATTTCAATTTCTTAAAAGACCAAAAGAACGAAGTCTGCGTAAATAAACCCACAAACTTACATCGCCATAAATTGAAAAACATAACGGGTGCATTGTAGAATTCTCGTCTTGCCCACCAAGAATAACGCCAGAGGTCTTTGTCGGTCCACTCAGTTGCACTACAAAGTCTTCATTTATATAATCTATTGAACAAATGGAATACCTATGGTGAATACAGTTCTCAAAGGATCACAGCAAATATGATTTTCATTGATTCACGTAAATCCGAAAACAGGATTTGGAAAAGTGTACTTTAGGTCCCAGATTCTGGACTGTACTAGTATCGTCCCATACTGAAACACCCAGTATCTTTTGATACTGATACAAAGTCAGTGTTCCAGTATCGGACGATACCGGCATATATAAAATGGTCCAGTGTCGGGCGGCACTGGAACACAATTATGTACCAGTATCGTTCAATACTGGGACAAATCACTACTGGTACGTGTGTACCCCAGCCCTTTTATGGCAAAAGGATGTATCTTATATGTACTTTCCTAATGATATACTTCCTTTTAACATGGATTGTGTTATTAAATAACTCAATTTTCCTCACTTAGAAAAGGTTGCAACTTGTAAAGACAATAAAAGTAATATACTGCCTTTTACCACTACATGATTTATGGAGAAAAAAGCTAACTTTGATCATGTTAAAAGGAAGTATACTGTTAAAAAACTGCATATAAGATACATTCTTTTGCCATAAAAGGGCTGACCCGTATCGCCCGATTCTGGAACATAAAAACGTTCTAGTATCGCTCGATACTTGAACACAGGTTTGTGTTGAAACAATAAGTTAGTACTAGTATCGAGTGATACTGGCAAATTTAATGTGCCAGTATCGTGCGATACTGGTACATCAGTATCTGGGACCTGATGTACATTTTCCCCCGAATTTCTTTCTCTTGAAGACGATTTCATCTATGATATCGTCGGTCTCATCACATACTGATCTATTCGAGAGATTATGAATTTTTGAGAAAATCGTTTTTTAGTAATATTGTATCGTGCTCTTTCAATAACCCAAGTCACAGACCTCAATTCTGTTTAATTAATGAGATATAAGTCCTTGAATTTGGTGTATTTGCTGTTTTTTACATTTCAGCGTTTCACATATAGCGCTATTCCATATATAATAGGATATAACGTGGACGACACATCACGCTATTTGAACATCGCAAATTCTACGCGTTTCACATACAGATCTATTCCATGAGCTATTTGAACATCGCAAATTCTACGCATTTCACATACAGATCTATTCCATAGAGATCTATATGCGTTCTATACGAGAATAATGAAAAACAATATTTTCACATACAGAGCTATAAGTTTGGTATCATTTTAATCAATGTTATTCAAAAGATTAGCACACAAAAATGACATAAATAGAAAGTACCAAGGGTCCTCTTCATGTATATATCCTATCTAGGAATATTGGTTAAGAAATAAGCAAGTTTGAAGCCAAATCTGACGACAGGATTTTCAATCTCGATTTTCTCGAAAAGCGTGTTGCGTCGAATAGATCTGTATGTGATGAGACCGACGATATGGTCGCACACCACCAAATCAGTTCCCTATTGCTTTGTGTGGTTAAAGGGTCAAGTTCGTGTTCATTTAGTTTACCTTTAGAGCAAACTGCTTCATTCAAATCATTGAATGTTTTTATTGAAGATTTAGATGTCTTCTGCTTAAAAACAATCACATTTGTGGGGAGTAACCGGCATTTTTTCGCTACGGGCCAATGATATCTATCTTAGGTACAACAGGCTGCCTATATCCTAAGATCAGTGATTTTAGCTATAAATTGGTGGAAACAGTGAAATCGTGTAACATGATACCATTCAAGAAAAAGCTAGAGATTTTAGGCCTAATGTGGAGGAAATAACTTACAAATGCCAAATCATGAAACATTTAGGTACATTTACAGCACTTTTTACCTTTTCTAGGATGTTAGATTTAGACTTAGTGATGGGTTCAATCTTAATTTTAAACAGTGCCGGGTATTGCCACAATGCAAAATATAATTTGGTGGTGTGCACCCATATGTAGTATTTACATGGGGCTTCCCATAATTTCGTACGCACATAATGTGTCATAATATGCTACGCGTTGAAACTCATCACCACTATTAAATAATGACCGTCTGTTTCTATTCAAGATTACCACTAAAATCACCACAAATACATAATAAGCGTATTTCTAGAAATAATTATTTTGGTGGTGGTGGAGGTGGTGAAAAGGTGGTGATCGCGTGTTTCTATTCAGGTCACTTATCACCACCAATATCCACTTTTCTTCTTTCTTTTTTATTAGCTTTTTGTGTGCAACATACAAATCATTTCATACCAAAATACACTTTAAGGGGGACTCAAGGAAGTTTTTTACTTGATTTTTTGAATTTTGTGAGTGCTGTTATTATTGAACTATTAATCAAATGCATATAAAAGTATACCTTTTTGAAAAGGAAATGGATCAGAGAAAATCACAAAAAATCACTTTTTTGACCCTAAAAAGTTCAACAAAGCTAACAAAAATAATTTTGAGTAAAAAAATTCCCCAAATTTCTAGATTATGATGTAAAGACACTATCTTACGGACGATTTTTTTTTAAAATCCCAATCTAATATTTTTTGATATTTTGACAAAAAAGCGCCAAAAAAGTGAAAATCTGGATTCTCTGACCT
The DNA here is from genome assembly GCA_035610835.1 of Ophiura sarsii. Taxonomy (NCBI): domain Eukaryota; kingdom Metazoa; phylum Echinodermata; class Ophiuroidea; order Amphilepidida; family Ophiuridae; genus Ophiura; species Ophiura sarsii. Next base: position 18,468,775 of record CM069447.1, read on the forward strand.
ATTTCCTTTCCAAAAATGTATACTTTTATATACATTTGATTAATAGTTCAATAATTACAGCACTCACACAAAATTCGAAAAGTGACTTCCTTAAGTCCCCCCTTAAAGTAGGAAGTTAAGTTTTATTAACTGATTTTATTTTACTAATCAAGCGGTACACTTCATAAACAGAGTAACATGCCTTTTGTGTGACACCCTCTGGTAACTCATAAATAGCGCCCTTATTTGTTTCGGTAGACACGCCACTTTTACATTCATGGTGGTCAACAGTGTCTCACTGCTTCTCTCCGCACGTAAAAGTAATACAAGCACGCAATCGCGAGTATGGCCACCGCACGCGGTTTTGGCCGTACGCACGCGTCACGCATATGATGCACAGTGCGCCTGTTGACTTCATACACGCCTGTGTCATTCTACATTCCTTCGCTGGTGACGTGTTCTACCGAATCATTTTCAAGTTCGTCTATAAGAAAACTCCAAACTGAGGTATCGTCCTTTAAAAATGTACTTACAATGTACTTACAATGTACTTACAATGTACTTACAATGTAATTACAAGGTACTTACAATGTACTTACAATGTACTTACATAAATAAATAAAATTGCATATATTTTTAAAATTTTACTTTTTTATATTTTTGCATCTGAAACTTTCACAATAATGTTATAAATACTCTGAAGATTAATTACTTACAAGAAACTCAAATTCCCAAAAAATCAAGCCCAATTAGGTTTTGGGCTATTTCTCAGTTTGGAGCTCTGCCCAATTTCGTCTGGTTTCGGTAGAACACGTCACAATTGTTAGAAGGCCTCGCCGATTTGGGACTGATCAAACTATAGTTGTTATTGTTGGTTATTGGTGTTTTCGTTTTAAATCAATAACGAGTTATTGGTGGTGATAGAATATAAAAACATTGTAGATTGTTTATATTATGTTCTCAAACCTTGATTTTAACACTTTCCACTCGGCAGGCGTCTACAGACGACATTCTAAGAAATGATTCAAAAATGTCAAAGTTATTGAATGGCATTACTCATTACCATATTTTTGGAATCACCAAGAGAAATGCATTAAAATAAGTACAAACATGCCTAGTAGTAGTAATGGTTCAGTAAATCTTGAGATAAACTTTGAAAATTGGGAAAGGTTTCTGGAAAATCTGTTTTGTATTATGGTAAAGCTAATAGCCGCGTGGAAAGTGTTAACACTTTCCACGCGGCAGGCGGCTCCAGACGACATTCCAAATGTTCACAAGATGTTTAAAAAATGTCAGAATTATTGAATTTCATAACCATATATGGAATCACCATGAGAAATGCATTGAAATAAGTACAAACATGCCTGGTATTGGTTCATAGACCCTTGAGATATACTTTGACATTTGGGAAAGGTTTCTGACAAATCTGTTTTGTATATGGTAAAACCAATAGCCGCATGAAAAGTGTTAAGATAGAGGATCTTAGCGTTATGCAACTGCGCGCAAACAAACTGCTCTTTGAGATGAATCTGTTTCAATGGATTTATCATAATTACCTTGATGTGTTGCGTCTGCGCAAACTACTCCTGCCCGTTGGTTACATCGTGTTGGGCAAATATCATATCCCCGTATAGAACAGTTGTTAAGCGAGTTATAAGACCAATATAATTCATGATAACAATTGAATTTAAGGAAAAGCTCCTCCTCACGGTGTGCTTCAGCAATTTTAAATGTTGATACAGCAGAGCCATATCCAAGATGTCGGCATACTACGTAAGCGTTTTCAAAACTCCATGGACTCCCACAAACACCTCCCCATCTGGAAACGCCATCGTACACTTCAACCAAACCAGCATTGGCTCCATAGTTACCGATGGGTAATAAACGTAGGCGCAAGTCTGCAAAGGTAAAATAGTAAAAAGAAATGACCAAGCATCTCACATTCACAAAAGATACTTATGAAAACGCTGCAGTTAGATTCATCTATTGTTCGTTGTCGTCATCGTCGTCATCGTCGGCATTCATCGTCATCATCATCGTCATTGTCGTCACCATCGTCATCGTTATCGTCATCATTGTAGATGACGGTTTCAACGGAGAGGGCGATGCTCATGATGATGAAGAATATAGTATGATGATATCTACGCCCGATGGCCTAGAAATTAAGAAACAATTACTCGAGATGATTTGATGGACATATACAAAGAACTCCTGCCAATTAGCAAGCTCAAGTCTCGGACACAAGACCTCTCAATTTAACATTATAAAAACCGACAGATGAATGTGGAGTTTTTAAAGTGTTTAAAACAGGTAACCTGCGGCCCACGGCCCGCCAGTGGTTTTTGTTGTGGCCCGCGAGATGTCTCAAGAAAAAGAAGAAAAAAATCAATCTATTTTACATCATCCCAAAAAACAAGCTAGCTGCTTAGAATTTATCGGCACAAATGATGTTCCTTAACAATGTAAACGTGTGTAGGTCTATTTTCCTTATTAATTGTCGTTTTATTAAGCACCCACACCTATTGCTTGAAAATCGTCGGAATCAAAGGTTTGAAATCAACAGCAGGTCACCGTCATTGCTAAATAAGTTGTTTAGGTGGGGCCCAGTCAATTTATCACTCCTTATATCTGGCCCATTCATTCAAAAAGGGTTAGAAACTGGTTTAAAACTATCATGTATGAGTCATAGATCCGCTGTAATTTGCAATTATTTTAGTGATGATTAAATATGACAGAATTGGATAACCTTAGTGCGTTTAATATCTAATAACACTTACTGTTTACACATATCAGTCCAACATCACATGAATGTTCGTTTATGTAGGTTTCATCATCCCACAGACTCGAGTGAATATTAAGGCATTCTGACAGAGTTGACTCGTTACAATCCCACAGATGGATATGCACCGGACCTGATCCAGGTCCGAATTTCCCTGAACATCTGTAAGGGGATAATGTCCCTGAAAAACCTAGATACCGACAGGCAGCTGTGGCTTCACGACCTGTCCAGACACATCCCCTGATAGTTCCCCATACTCCACCGTCTCGTCGTACCTCCAATCTTCCTTCGTTTGGCGTGCTGCCATTCATGAGACGATACTCATACTTGTAAGTTATATTTGCTGCGTGTAAGAAGTGATTAATATTACTATAGCAATATTCAGTTTATAATTATTAATTTGTCACGATTAGTGTGAAATTAGTGCTGTCTGTAAATATGGAAAGTGTTAGGATAAGAACATTATTAGAGTTAATTACGTAAATATCCATTAGTCATTTAAAACAGTATCGCTTTTATTCAAAGTCCCTGTGATGCTAAAATTACAATTACAATTCGGTTGGTTGTTCCGAAACCATAGAATTCACTACAAAATCTGTGTTATTACAATCAGATGATGCTGCGATCCGGCTGGCGCTTGCATTACGCTGAAAAATTAACGCCAAGCCAAGTGCATCAAGGTCTCCAAGAACCCCCCGGAGATGCAGTGGAAACTGGCTGGGGTGTGTGAGAGGGTCCCCATGGTCGCCCTTGAACGCCAGTGCACCGCGCTTGTAGCGCAGAGGTTCGGCGTTCTGTTCAGCGCACAGCCCTTGGGTGCTAAAGCCTTGCCTTTGAGTCTACTCATGGTGTCTATATCGTTCTATAAAGGTTGTTCACTTGTCAAACCCCGAAAACAGACTGAGCAGGCAGGAGGCTCTCTTTATAGAGCGATTGCACGTGGGTCGTTAGTTCAAATAATCCTTTAGACGAAGACATGCATGGATGAGTCCGATCACTTGGGTTAATAAGTTTAACAGGTGTTTGGTATTGTAGGCCTACTTGGGGGATGATTTGAATCTAATAACTTTCGTGCAATCTATCTGTACTCTCCGCGCACACGCAGAGAACGTTGTGCAAACGTATTAAGAACGTACAAGCGCAGTGAGAGCCCATGAGACTTTAACCCTAACTCTACCCCCCACTTTTTCAGATTTTTTTTTTCAACGTGGAAAATCGACCAAAATATCCCCCCGACCCCCCCCCCGGAATTTGATCCAGTGACCTCCAGCACGTGGAGCTTAGGATTCCCTACTACACCACGACTGTCAACGGTAGTCTGCGCAGTGTATTGCGCAAACTATATGGATTGGGTCCATTTTTTCATCGAAAAACTTCCACGCCGGGTGGTACCAACGTGCCCAGTTGTGGTATATTGTGGTATATGGTAGGGTTAGGGTTATATTAACAAAACTTAGAAATGTTTTGAAGAAAAAAAAGAAAGAAAAAAAATTGCTTCTTAACCCTAACTCTACCCCCACTTTTGTTCAGATTTTTTTTTTCAACGTGGAAAATCGACCAAAATATCCCCCGACCCCCCCCCCCCGGGATTTGTTCCAAGGACCTCCAGCACGTGGAGCTTACCAACGTGCCCAGTCATGGTATATTGTGGTATATGGTAGGGTTAGGGTTAAAGTAGAAACACAATGAGCCGTAATAAGAGCGCCGTGAAAATGTGATAAGCGGGATAGGAGCGTACTAAGAGCTTGACATGGCGACCCTCTCCCGCTCTAGCCAGTGACCACTGCGTCTCCATTCGGTTCTAAGAGACCTTAATGCATTTAGCTTGGCGCTTTAATACTTTGATACTTGGTCGCTTTCATACAGGCCCTGATCGCCGTAGGTGTGACAGCCCTATAAAAAAGGGTGGCGGCGTTGCATATTTGGTAAGGAATCATCCATCACTCTCTATTAACCCCCTGAGAACTACTGGCCGATTGGTCAGAAAGATAAATACATCATTTATTGCGCCAATCAGAGACAGTGTTAGAATAATTGTATCGCTGATAAAGATTGGAGTGAAATATTTCACAAGCTGCATTTTAATTGGCTATTTAAATGAGTATATCTTGCAATACACCAATCAGAACCACTGTAAGATAGGCCGGTAGTGCCCAGGGGGTTAACTCAACAACTAAATGGGGGTAGAGCGATGGTTGAGGTGTTAAGCCCACACGTCTATAGTCTATTTCTCTATCTCGAGACAGTGACGTAACTGTGTCATTTACTATTAATTGCAGTACATAATTAGAATGTCTATTCGAAGCGCCTGTATAGTTAAAAGCATATTATGTGATCTTTTCCAGAGAGCGCCCTCTATTCATGATTTTTTTTAGAAAGTAGATTTTCTTGCAGATTTACATTTCTGATCATAAATCGTACATACATTCCAAGTTGCATAGTGATACGATTCCTAATTACCTCAAAATCATGGTTTTAGAGTGAATTTAGAGTGAAAATATAAACTGTCGTGTTATCACGACAGTTTATTTTCACTCTAAAACCATGATTTTGAAGTAATTAAGAATCGTATCGCCCTGTAACTTGGAATGTATGTATGATTTATGATCAGAAATGTAAATCAGCAAGAAAATCGGCTTTCAATTTTTTTTCGATGTTGAGGGCGTTCCCTGGAAAGATCACATAATATACCTTTAAGTCACCGTCCGGAGGTAGGTAAATAGAGTATAGCTACATTGTGTGAATAAATGAGTATTTCTATCACTGTTTGGCTGAGATATGGTTAATTTTATTTCGAGAGTCAAGGGTGGCGGCGGTGGTAGTGTGCGTACAAACTCTATGGGGAATTCAAAAATGCGGTTTAAATCAGAGTATGGTGCATACCCAAATATTTTATTCCTCTATAAAAATACGAAATTGTTATTTGGGATAAACATTATTATTGAGCTTTAATCATATCTGGATATTTTTTGAATATTGTCAATTATAAGATATAAGCATTAGGTCCAATCTAGATGGCAATGGCATTCGTTATGAAATTTCCGTTCATAAGATAATAAAATAATAAAATAAGTGCCAAAAATGTTATTTTTAGCCTCAAAAATGTGTTTTGGTCAAAAAATTAAAAACTAGTCATTTTTGTGTCAAAACAAAAAAGCTTAGTAGAGAAGTGTCTTTAGATAATAAGACAGAGTTTTTCGTAGCCATATCACCGCATAATAAACGCCGTTTGCCTCCTGTGACACTGACAATTGGTAATGAAATAATTCACCCATCTGAGACTGTGAGAAACCTAGGAGTCATATTTGATACCCATATGACTATGTCCAGGCAAGTTTCAACTCTTCGCAGTAGTGTATCATTCCATCTTAAGAACATTTCGCGAATTCGTCGCTTTCTTGATTTCAACACATGCAATGACATTGTCCGTTCCCTTGTTCTGTCCAGACTAGACTATGTGAATGTATTACTCATGGGTGCTAATGCTAAAGAAATTGCTCGTCTGCAAGTTCTGCAGAACTGGGCTGCGAAGCTAATCTTCCGTGTTGCAAAAAATGAACATGCTTCCCCATTTTTGAAACAACTGCACTGGCTATCTGTGACGGAGCGCATCTACTTCAAGACCATGCTCTACATTCACAAATGTCTCGCAGGTTTGGGTCCGGCTTACTTAACATCTGGCCTGACTCTGTAACTCACCAGGGCGAGAGGGATTGCGTTCTGCATCCGATTTGTCTCGTGTAACAGAACACAAAATTCATAACCGGACTCTTGCATCAGCTGCTGACAAAGCTTTCTTCTATGCTGCACCAAAACTATGGAACAACTTACCAGTTGCAGTCTGCACATCATGCTCTGTTACAGTGTTTAAGAAAGCTCTCAACCATCGCATGTTTTCACAAATCTGATTGCTTCTATTTAATCTTGTTAGATATTTCTCTGTTTATTGCTTTTGATGCCATGTAGATTTTCATGTATTTTTGTGTATATATTTTGCGCCGTGGTCTTTTAGAAATGGCGCGGTATGTATATATATGTATGATTTTGGTGCAATTTCGGCATATTTTATCAAAAATTGATTTTGCTACGATGATTTTAGGGTCAAAATTTTAAAAATCATTATTGAATAATCAATTATTTTTTGAGTTATAGACCAAAAAGTGCCAAAAAATCACATTTTTTGGCACTTTTTGGTGTATAACTCAAAAAAAATTGATTATTAAAAAAAAAAAAAAAAACCGCTCCTGGGGAATGTTATCAGGATTATCATAAAACTACTATGATAACATTTAACTAAATATATTTTAAGTTATCTTTTCCAAACCTAAAATGGGTCAAAAAACGTGTTTTTTATAATTTTTTCCAAAATGGTCAATTTCATTATCATGGTTGGATTCATTGAACCCTTTTCTGCAAAAAACTGTTTATAAGTTTATAAAGATTAAATGAATATTGAAGAAGTTACGGCAGTTTTACGGAGGCTGTACCTGAGAGTCCACAACCCCCTTAAGTGTACTAGTTGTTATTTTATGGAATAACAGTCTTGTATTTTTTTCAGCCAGGTTCGCAATGTACCATTATATACCCTGATCAAGTTCGTTACAGCGTCAAACGATCTTTACAGATCAGTGACCGCACTACTGTGCATTATAGACTTGTTGTAGTCTGTATAGACAAGGGGCAGTCTCTACGTTATTTCCATTGGTCAAGGGGCAGTCCTTTGGAGATTCTATTAGAACCAAATTTATATATACATGTAGTAGGCCACTGGCAACCTCTTTTCAGAGCCACCATCTCTGTTCAGTTGAAGCGGCAATCCATCTGAACAGCCCAAATGATGATAACAAGAGAGAAGTGGCAATCTCTATGTTTTATTTAATATTATAATAATTTGGTCCTGAAGAAGTCAGAGCTAATCCTGTCGAAAGCTTGACATATTAAAATTTGTCCGACGGCGAACCCGTTAACCTTTTACTCACTTATATTATGAATACCCGTCGTAATAGCCTATCTTACAATTTATTTTATGGAACGTTTTAATAACATATGGAGATTTTCATATCATATGAAAGATCATATTTTTCTGATTAACATACTGAAATTTGACGGTCCAAATCAGTATGATTACGAAGAAATCGGTGAAATAACATTGAATTACCGCGAAAGGTGGTTAACCACCAATATAGTTTGTGTACAACATTTCACGGCATCTTGTGCGTCTAAAATAAGAACCATTAGTTTTATGCAACTCAAACTTTGGAATACAACTCTTTTAAGGATGACCTTTCATGTAGAATAGAAAACTTCAAGTTGAAAATCGGATCATCTACCTTTAAGCTTATTGTTTTATCCGTAATTTCCGTCAAATCCTTGCTCTCTTTCCTTGTTTTATAGAGATTTTGGAAGATAGCTAACATTGTTAAAATTGTTTTGATGCATTAGAAAGAGATGATGATCAAGTTACTTTTAGTCCCTAATTAGCTCAGGTGTCTATACTACACTAATCATGCTACTGCCGCCGGCTGACTGTGATTTCAATGTCGCAGACAAAATTGCTTTATTTATTTAATAATGAAATAACATTATTAGTTTTTTACATGAATGATGAGTCACCTTTAGGCAATAGGCATTTTCATGGCTAATTAGTTTCTTACAGCATGGTTCATGCTAAAAACTAATAGCCGCGTGGAAAGTGTTAACGTTCTTTTCAGACGATGCCGGACATAGAGGCTCGTTCACAAATATTCAAGGTTTAATTATGCAAACGAGGTTACGTGATCAAGCGAATACATGTAGTACAAACGGTTAACGACAGATTAAATTTAAAAAAACCTGATACTAACACTGGAGTTGGTTATCCAACTCCAGCGGTTATAAGATGAAATAATTTAGTTCTAACTAATTGTCTGAGGTCATATAATCCAAATACATTTTTACATTGAAAACAACGGAGATCCAAAATGTACGACCGTTCGTGTTCACCATCGTCTGGTTCTTTTGTTGCATTTTTCAACAATCAATACCAAGAGAGCGACCTTATCCAATGACTATGGAAATGGTGGGCTACAAATGCTGAACTTTAAATATTTTTTAGATTCGTTAAAGATTTCTTGGTTAAAAAAGCTGATGTCTCCCGAAACAGACACATGGAAAATGATTCCACTACATTTATTAAGCGAAACATATTTGGGTCTCAATATTTTAAAATGCAACTGTACTTTAGAAATTATGAACGAATTGTTTAAGTCAAAGATATATAAGTTACCCATGTTCTATAGTAATTTGATTAAGGCTTGGTTTTTAACAAAATGTTCCCAGAACATAGATCAAGAAGAATCGTGGGAAAATCAGGTTATTTGGAATAATGAATGTATAACTAGTAGAGGTAAAACATTATATTTTAAGGAATGGGCAAAGAAGGGTATAATGTACGTCTCAGATCTGTATAACCAAAATAGGGAATTTAAGTCAATGGAGGAGCTGAAATTGCATTTTAAAAATGATGGTAGTTTTGTGTTGAAATACATAGCTTTAAGACAAGCAATGCCACATACGTGGAAAACATCTACAGATTCTTTAAACAATATCTATGACGTAAATTTTAATTATGGAGAAGCCTTTGTTAAATTATCTAAATGTACAACAAAACTGTACAGAATAGCAATGCAATCACAGATATCATTGAAACCAAGATGTCAAAATTTCTGGGAAAATAAGCTCGATAATATGAATTTCGATTGGTCCATTATTTGGAAAACACTTGTTCAAGACATCAAAGAGCCACGACTAAAAACATTGAACTGGAAAATCATTAGCAACATTTATCCAACAAAAGTATTTCTTAAGAAAATAAAGAAGGAAGAACATGATATCTGTGAAACTTGTAACGAAATAGATTACATTGAACATTTCTTTTATAGTTGTAAGAAAATCAAAATAATATGGAAAGAGACTGAAAGAATACTTTTGCAACAGTATAATCTAGACATAAAGATATTGCAAAAAAGATGTATTGTTTGGCTACCATGATGATAATAACAAGAACACTAATATCGTCAATACGTGTATTAGTGTTGCCAAATCAACTATTAGTAAGTACAGATATGGAAAACATCCTGATTTACTAAGTGTTTTATATTTAGAACTTAAAATTAGAAAACTCTGGAAGAATTGATCTAAAAAATGAAAGAAGATTTACAACAATCTAAACATGATGCTATGTATTGTAAACATGATATACCGTGTAATGTTGAAATGAACATGCTGAAAAGCCAAAAATGTAAACATGATGAAAAGCATATGAAAATGTGTTATACATGTAATTAATATGAAATGTAAACATGAAATGTAAACATGAAATGTAAACATGAAATGTAAACATGAAATGTAAACATGAAATGTAAACATGAAATGTAAAAATTATGTGAACATGAATGTAAACATGCCGAAATGCATATCGTCAGCCTGCTTCGATAATTGCCTAACTCATTTTTTCTAGTTCTTAGAAAACAACAAAAGTATGGAACCTGCTACCTGTGTACCTGTTACTCATTTCGCATTATTGAATGGATGGCTATTCATTATGTGGAATGTTGATTGTATTGTTGATGCCTCAATTGGCGTACATGGATGCACTAATCCAAGTCATATAGAAACAGATGAACACAGCCATACAATAATTTGATTAATTCCATGGATTTGTCAATGCAAATTCAATAATGCAAAATGAGTAACATGTTGGAGTGGTCTGGTGGCCCTTTAGCAACAAAACTCTTCATTTATCAACACTTTTGATTGGTCAATGACTTGAGTATTATAACAGCATTTGCATATTGTAATGAAGTCATGATTTATTCAAAAAACTCAATTTTGCTGAAAAGTGAGTTAGGCAATTATCGAAGCAGGCTGACGATATGTGTTATGTAATGATATGCAAGGTAAACCTGAAAAGCATATGAAAATGTGTTATACATGCGATTGAAACTATGAAAATTATGTGAATGAAAAGCATATACAAACATGCTGAAAAGCATATGAAAATGTGCTATACATGATAGGCAATGTAATCATGCTGAAAAGCATATGACAGGCAAGTAATGTAAACATGTGAAATGTGAAAAATGATGTGAACATGAATGTAAACATGAATGTAAACATGAACATGTAAAAATGCTGATATGTAATGTAAACATGTGAAATGTGATGTGAACATGAATGTAAACATGTAAACATGAAAATGTAAAAAGGCTGAAAAGCATATGAAAATGTGTTAACATGTAATGATATGCAATGTAAACATGCTTGAAAAGCATATGAAATTGTGCTATACATGATATGCAAGGAAAACATGCTGAAAAGCATATGAAAATGTGAAAAGCATATGTATTTGTAGGCATGAACAATGAAATGTGAACAATATGTATTTGACATGAAATGTGAAAATTATGAATGTAAACATGCCGAAAAGCATATAAAAATGCTGGAAAGTAAATTGATATGCAATGTAAACATGCTGAAAAGCATATGAAAATGTGTTATACATGTATCGATATTATGAAATGTAAACATGATGAAACCATGTAAAATGATAGTAACAAACAATAAAAGATTAAAAAAAAAATACCAAGAATTTGTAACTTGAAAATAATGACATTTTTCATTTCAACAATAATGAAAAAAAAACCCTGTTCTACGGTCCCAACCTCCTATTTTTGTTCTTCTTAAATTTCTAAATTGTTTAAAATAGTTTTAAATATTTGAAAATTGCCTTTAAAAACAGAAGATCAATGAACTAGCTTTTAGGCGAGTGTCCGTTGTGGGACCTCCCCCCTCCTCCTGCTCTCAAAACAAATCTGACTTGGCGGCACATTTTCCAACAATTTTGAAGAAAAAAAACCCGCGCGACCGTCCGATCGACCCTACCTGAGAGGTCCGTTTGCTTGCTCGTAGAAAAAGGTAGTTTTGTTCGTGGCCTAAGCAACAAAATTTCCTTTTAAAATGTCCAATGTTTTTCTGATGGTCTGCCTTTCGCAATTTTGATTAAAATATATTTATCTATAAGATTGCATGTAATCCCAAGAATTTTAAATTTCATTATTGTTTATTTTTTTCACGCAATAAACATAAATATCACAGGAAACTCTACTGCAAAATAAATATCTTATAAAGTTAATATGAAATTACATTTATACATCAAGAATATTAATGACGAATAGATATCTTTTTTCGAATCATCGTTAAGCAACGATAGATCTTGTAGCGTCATCCTGCCTACTTCCACAGCATATCAAAAACAACTCAACGATTCCTGAAAATAATCTATATTTTACTTTCCAAAATAATAGAATCCAATATAAGCCTATATGAACATATCAGGAATATCGTATCTGTACCTCCAACTTAATGTATGCACGCAAGTATGATAATATTGATTTAGTCGAGTAGGAGTGTCGAACCAATCAGAAAGCAAGAAACGAAAGAACGCGTAGTGCATGCACTCCGCGCGTGTTTAATGGGCGCACCACGCGATTTGTTTTCATTCGTTGTCCAGGAATCGCGGGTTCGCCGATTTTCACTGCAGGTGTTAGCAAACTTGTAAACATTTTTTATTCGTTTTCATAAAAATTATGCTCAAATTGAATTTTGATTGTATAGGGTCATGTTTGAATTAGGTCAATACATGCGTATTTTTTATTTCTCGAAAAATTAGGGTTCGCGGGGTCGTGCCATTATTCACACATCAACATCAGCGCGCGTGCATTGATTTGTCTAATTTCTCTCTAACAACACATACGCATCTATTGACCTTTAATTTTTACCAAAAGACCCTATGTTGAGAGAATGCATCAAATTATACATGATCAAGTCCCATGTCCTTTATAATCCTTAAATAAATGTTGGTGTCTTCATTTACAAAGCGAACTTTCAATTTGTTTACAAACATTTCTCAACCAAAATGTTATATAACAATTTGTAACCTAAAATTTGAATGTCACAATTTACCCCCCCACCCCCCATTTATGAATCACACATACATCAAACAACCAAATGAAGACTGCAAAAAAAGATGTACTTATGATAATATCCAAAAGTAACATTTTGACCAAATTTAGTACATATTTGTACTCATTCCATGTTATCAATCTCCTCCCGTCCTCCGTGGTTTTGGTGAGACCCTAATATATTATGTTCAAACCACTACAACAAATTGATCTCCTAAACATTCTTCACTCAATCAATAACCGCCAGATTGACAACCCCCTAAATCAAAACACCGCAAAACCCACAAACCGTAAAACCCGAGAACCGCTTTAGTTTCAGTTTGGTAGTCGGCAAACAACCCAGGTGGCCAATTCCACCGTAACGGACGTTACAGATGCAACTTGCAACTTTTAATTGAATAGCACATCTGTTTACTGTTAAGATAACACTTTATTTCTTAGTATGCTAGTAGTAAACACTCTAATGTTCAACATAATGAAGCAATTTTGTTTTAGCTTTCTTAGTTAATTAGCAACAAAAATTAGAAACGAGCGTTACGGACGTTACCTTGAAATGAAGTGCTTTTTTGACTATGGTACATATCCTTAAATCTCTTTTCAGTTCCCTGTTTTATTTTTTTCTGTCAACTATATTGAGCAAGCCCTGACTCCATTCTATGTTAACATGAAAAGCAAGTTTGAAATTAATACTCCCGTATCGTCCAACGCTGTTGATTTAGTGTTACGGACGTTACATTTTGAAGCGTTACGGACGTTACAGGTATTAAAATCAATAATAAAACAAGATTTAAGATATCAAAATGGGACATTTTATCCCTAATTTGTCATAACATCCATGTGTTTTTCTTGTGTTACTTTGATAGTTGGTTAAAGTTGTAAAATAATGGAAGGGGTGGTCTGAAAACATCTATTTATGTTTTATAGCATATTTACTACAGACTTTGAACCCTATATAGCTCAGGTGTTCTATACTACACTAATGCCCAGGTGGCAGGTGACGCATAGTGGCTTTAAATGGTCGTACACGCGATTTGAACTCACATTTGGGCTGTGAAAATCATCAATATTATGTATTTTGTCATCGTTTATTATAGGAAATAACAACTCGCCCCTTTGTAGTTTTTACTCTATTTCCCTTCCTCCTGACAGTGTCGTAACTATACAGCCGCAACATGTACGCTAGCGTATGAGTCTTCCGCCTTTCTGGGCGTGAGTGCATACGCCAGCGCTTCGAGTAGGCGCGCGAGTTTTATATACTGCACGCTTACTGTTTCGTGATAGACAAAGTCTTAATTTCCATTAGGCATTGGATGAATTTTGAGACCGAGAAAAAAAGGTGAAAAAACATCACCATATTTGGAATCTCGATGAGAAATGAATTGAAAAAAATACAAACATGCCTAGCATTGGTTCAGTAATCCTTGAGATAGTCTTTGTAAATTGGGAACGGTTTCGGAAAAAAACTGTTTTGTATAATTATGGTAAAATTAATAGCGGCGTGGAAAGTGTTAAAATAAACTCATTAAAATGATCAGAAACTTCTCAACTTTGATTAGAATGCAAAGAAGAATTTAAAGATACCACCACCATGCATTGCGTTTTTGCAAAATCCCCGTAATCTGGTCTCTAAAATTCGTCTCGGTTCCCATATACAAATGCACAAAATCATGGCTTCATAGCGCGACCATCGTTGGAGCTCTTGAATCTAGTTGACATCAATGAATAAATTAGTTATCAGTGCTCCTTTTTCTTATTTCTAAAACATAAGAGCTCGACAAATGCATCGTGTGAAAAAAGCTTTTGTGGCGTTCGTGCAATGCATTGTGGGAAGACCTTAAAATCATCTTTGGCCAGGAATTGATACGGACAATCAGATATTTGATGCGAAGATTATCATAAATTATCAATACCCAAAAAAAAACCACCCACAGAAAATGCGACTTTCGAAAATGGGATATTTTCCTTTAAATGGTGCTAATCATGGTTTATCTTTGTTGTTAGGGGGGAAATTTGGTATCAAATTATGCCTAAAAGATTTATCTAAATGCCTATTTAGCCTGTTTGGTCAAAAACAAATTGAAAGTTACTCAAAATGACTTAAACAAAGTGGTATACTTTCTTTTGTTGAACCCTTTATATTGTACATATACAATGACGACAACTCCACATTAACCTCTATGCTCCATAAACAACTTTCTCTTTATTTTGCAATCTCTTCGCTTTTAACTACTAGTTTTCTTCAGTCACTTATTCTAGTCGGCACGTTCTTTCAGTACGTCTCTCAATAGGACGACCAGCTGTAAGCCCTGAAATGCATCCTGATGATCCTTTTCTTCACTCGTATCTCCCGAACCCATTGGATCTGTATCCAGGTCATCCTCATCCGACTCAGCCTCAAGTTCCACAACTTCAAGGTCGCTGTCGTCCGCTGTGTAAGTGTCATCCTCATTTGCAACTTCTAATGCATCCGGATGATCCTCTTCTTCAATCTTATCTCCCGACTTCACTGGATCTGTATCCAGGTCATCCTTATCTGACTCAGCCTCAAGTTCCACAACTGCAGCTGCAGGGTTGGTGTCGTCAGCTGTGTCAGTGTCATCCTCATTTGCAGCTTCTAGGTTTGGGTCATTCGCGACCATGACTTGTTCGGTCAGGTCTATAGCCTCTAATGGATCCTGGTGATCCTCTTCTTCACTTTCATCTCTCATCATTTTGGTCATCCGCCGGATGCTCGGCCAAGAAAAACTGGTCATCCGCCGGTAGATTTGGTCATTTCGGATGACCGGATGGCCGCTATTTCGAACGCTGAGGCCACCCCATAGAAGAACTCGGAATTCAAAACTTCTTCAAAGCAATGTCTGGAATTCATTAACTTTCCTGGAATTCCAAACACATGTTGATTACATTTTCCGGAATTCCAAACAAATTGTCATTATCACTATTTCTGTATACCTAATTCCCATTGTCTTTATTTATATAAATCATATTAATATGCATCATGCACACATAATTACGCCACCCTTTCCCCGGGTGTGGTTACGTCATACATACACCGAGTAATTATCATTTAAATTAATAAATTAAAAAAACCCACCGTATTATGTTAAAACGGTGTTGATCTGCAAAAATCCAAAATGCATCATAACTCTAATTAATTATAAGTGCGTCACCGCAAAATGACACCGTTAAGGCCAATTGTTGTTGGGCGGGCGGATTTTTTTTTTTTAAATTTTCTTTTACCAGCAGAAGCTCAAAGTTCAGCCAACAAGAAGTTGAAATCACTCTGAGAGTCGCACATATATGTTATAAACACGTAATTTAATATTCAATGCCATTTAAACTGTTAAAAAAATATCTGAAAAAAAAATCTGATTTAAAAAAATTAAAATCGGAGCGGCCCTAAATCCGGAGCGGGCGGTGGAGGACAATATATCAATTTTGTTGTTGTTGGCCTAATTGTCCTGGCTATCTATACTCGCATTTCATCAACTACAGTCGACGGATACAGATGTAGACGTAGCAACAATGAACTTTTTACAGGCATTATTCTTTACCGGATTCCTGATGATATGTGTTGCTTCGGTGGCAAAATGCAATTGTAAGTAAATCTTATTTTTCAATCTATCAATATTGGGAATGGGAGATTTAAGGGGGCTGTAACCCTCACCCCAGAACATGAAATTTATCAAACTTTTGAACTATAAATGTGATGTATATAAATGTATTCATTTGAGATTTTTAAAATTTTGACACAAAAATCAACGTAGCAAAATCAGTTTTTGATAAAATATGCCGAAATTGCACCAAAATCATCTAAATACACTTCTCTACGAAGCTTTTTGTTTTGACATAAAAATGACTAGTTTTTACATTTTTGACCAAAACACATTTTTGAGGCTAAAAATATCATTTTTGGCACTTATTTTATTATTTTATTATTTTATGAACGGAAATTTCATAACGAATGCCATTGCCATTTAGATAGGACCTAATGCTTATGTCTTATAATTGACAATATTCAAAAAATAATGTTTATCCCTATCCAAATAAAAATTTCGTATTTTTATAGAGGAATAAAATGTTTGGGTATGCACCATACTCTGATTAATAGCACATACACAGCCAGTCCAGAGTTCCACAAATTTCACTTATAGTACAGCTTCCGAGTGCTATAGATTTGACATCGTAAATAACCTGATTAATTATATCCCAACTTGGTGTGTGTGTGTGTGTTAAGTAGATGATTGTTTATCTTGATCAGTGTTGCTTGAATCAAAACTTCTAAGTTCTATCAGTGTCCTACTGTGCAGGAGTTTGTACAGCAGAGTTCTGCCACTTAACTCATCACTAATACTTGTACTGTCGATGAGTGCTATTAATTCCTTATAGCACTCCGCAGCTGCGCTGCCTCGAGCTATAAGTAATACTTAAACTGCATGTTTGAGTTTGTACGCACACTACCACCGCCGCCACCCTTGACTTTCGAAATAAAATTAACCATATCTCAGCCAAACAGTGATAGAAATACCTCATTTATTCACACAATGTAGCCATACTCTATTTACCTATCTCCTGACAGTGACTTTTAAATATACAGGCGCTTCGAATAGACATTCTATATGTACTGCAATTAATAGTGAATGACGCAATTACGTCACTGTCTCGAGATAGAGAAATAGACTATAGACGCGTGGGCTTTCAAATGACACCTAAACCATCGCTCTACACCCATTTAGTTGTTGAGTTAATAGAGAGTGATGGATGATTCCTTACCAAATATGCAACGCCGCCACCTTTTGTATAGGGCTGTCACTCCTACGGGGATCAGGGCTTGTATGAAAGCGCCAAGCAAATTGCATTAAGGTCACTTAGAACCGAATGGAGACGCAGTGGTCACTGGATAGAGTGGGAGAGGGTCGCCATGTCAAATGTTAAAACAAATTAGCTCTTAGTACGCTCCAATCCCGCTTATCACATTTTCACGGCGCTCTTATTACCGCCCAGTGTGATTCTACTTTAAAGTCTCATGGGCTCTCACTGCGCTTCCACTACGCTGTAAACATTTTGTATGTGTTACTTGTACGTTCTCAAAACGTTTGCACAACATTCTCTGCGTATGCGCGGAGAGTACAGATAGATTGCACGAAGGTTATTATATTCAAATCATCCCCCAAGTACAATCCCAAACACCTGTTAAACTTATTAATCCAAGTGATCGGACTCATCAATGCATGTCTTCGTCTAAAGGATTATTTAAATTAATGACCCACGTGCAATCGCCCTATAAAGAGAGCCTCCTGCCTGCTCAGTCTGTTTTCGGGTGACAAGTGAACAACCTACATAGAACGATATAGACACCATGGGTAGAATCAAAGGCAAGGCTTCAGCACCCGAGGGCTGTGCGCTGAACAGAACACCGAACCTCTACAAGCACGGTGCACTGGCGTTCAAGGGCGACCATGGGGACCCTCTCATATCCCAGACAGTTCCCACTGCGTCACCGAGGGGTTCCTGAAGACCTTAATGCGCTTGGCTTGGCGTTAATTTTTCACCGTAATGCAAGCGCCAGTTTTTTCCCTTCTTTTTCCCCTTCTTTTTTCAATTTTTCTTCCTTTTATTAATTCTTTATTCTATGATCCACAATATATTATACAATAACATCAATATTTACAAAATAATATAATATAATAATAGCAAGTATGTACAATGTGGCAATCGATTAAAACATTGAGTTATACTATTTAAGACATACATTTAATATCACGACATAATTGATATACATGACATAGTAATTACAGTGAAATCAGTCTACGAAGAGTTCTTTTTCAAATAGGAATAACAAATTTAAGACATACATTTAATATCACGACAAAATTGATATACACTGCCGCGCAAAAGTATTTCTCCCCTGGAAGCTTGCAAGTTATCACTGTGTTGTTGACAAAGTACTAAACCATCAGACCCAATTACCATTTCATTGTGCTCATTGTACATTTTAAACCAATAAGTTCATTGAAGTAAACAATATGCTTGACAAAACCAATATAATACTCACATATTAATATTTCATCCTCATACAACGGAGGATTTCATCAGAATTTTTTTCACCAATAAGTTCATGTTTCCTATTCAGATTCATGATTTAAAAGCATTACAATTCATGATTTTATCGGGCAAGTCAAAATTCCAATGTAAAATCGCCGTAGTAAATCACCTCATGAATATCAATTAGCTCACATAGAAGTACTTGGTGTGATAAATGTTGTGGAGGATTTTCCAATTTAATGAGATCAATCTCGCTTCATCGGTGCACTGTGGAGTGGCAAACCAAATGTCGGTCCAATTGAAAGAGTATTTGGGGAACCTAAGTGGCCAGAAATTTGAACACAGAGAGGAAGAACATACAAATTGTGAATCATGGCTTTCCTAAAACCTTTGTTTGTACAAGTATCAATAGGAACTGAATTAAAATAAACATCTTTTCCGTTGTTGTCAGGAGTCGTGGCATTGTCACCAGGAGTCTGTGTTAATTTCCGATTAATTAGGAAGCGCATTGCGGAGAGCGTAATACTGGAAATTACGGCACCCTAATTATTAAGCGCCAGCCTGATCGCAGCAGCATCTGAATGTAAACACACAGATTTTGTTTTGTTATATTGTCTATTGTAAACACCGTGGGTTGCTTTATATTATATTATATATATGATATAAAAACATTATTACAGATTTTGTAGTGAATTCTATGGTTTCGGAACAACCCACCGAATTGTAATTGTAATCTTAGCATCACAGGGACTTTGAATAAAAGCGATACTGTTTTAAATGACTAATGGATATTTACGTAATTAACTCTAATAATGTTCTTATCCTAACACTTTCCATATTTACAGACAGCACCAATTTCACACTAATCGTGACAAATTAATAATTATAAACTGAATAATGCTATAGTAATATTAACCACTTCTTAACACACAGCAAATATAACTTACAAGTATGAGTATCGTCTCATGAATGGCAGCACGCCAAACGAAGGAAGATTGGAAGTACGACGAGACGGTGGAGTATGGGGAACTATCAGGGGATGTGTCTGGACAGGTCGTGAAGCCACAGCTGCCTGTCGGGATCTAGGTTTTTCAGGGACATTATCCCCTTACAGATGTTCAGGGAAATTTGGACCTGGATCAGGTCCGGTGCATATCCATCTGTGGGATTGTAACGAGTCAACTCTGTCAGAATGCCTTAATATTCACTCGAGTCTGTGGGATGATGAAACCACCATACACGAACATTCATGTGATGTTGGACTGATGTGTGTAAACAGTAAGTGGTATTAAATATTAAACGCACTAAGGTTATCCACTTCTGTCATATTTAATCATCACTAAAATAATTGCAAATTACAGCGGATCTATGACTCATACATGATAGTTTTAAACCAGGGGTGAGCACCCTTTTTGAATGAATGGGCCAAGGAGTGATAAATTGACTGGGCCCCACCTAACCAACTGTTTTAGCAATGACGGTGACCTGCTGTTGATTTCAAACCTTTGATTCCGAAGATTTTCAAGCAATAGGTGTGAGTGCTTAATAAAACGACAATTAATAAGGAAAATAGACCTACACACCCCTACATTGTTAAGGGGGCTGTCAAGTGTCAGAAATAGCCTCCGTAAAACTGCCGTAACTTCGTAATTATTCATATAATCCATATAAAAGTTAAAATTTTTTTGAAGGGAAGGGTTCAATGAATCCATTTTTTTAAATCAAATTTCACTCAAAATCGTGATTTTCATATTTTTGCCCAAAAATGCCTTTTTTGGGACAATTTTTTTCAAACAATCTAACAAAATAATTGTTGGGTAAAAAATTCTAAAATTTTACAGAAAGCATCTTAATTCAATTATCTAGGACACGTATTTTTTTTGCCTTTAAAATTTTTAGTTCTGAAATTATTGACCAAAAAGTACTAAAAATGTGAATTTTGAGATAAAAAATCTCAAAATTCACTTTTTGAGCACTTTTTGGTCAATAATTTCGAAACTAATTTCTTTAAAGCCAAACAAAAAATACGTGTCCTAGATAATTGAATTAAGATGCTTTCTGTAAAATTTTAGAAATTTTTACCTAAAAATTATTTTGTTAGGTTGTTTGAAAAATGTAGGCAAAAAAAGAGGCATTTTTGGGCAAAAATATAAAAAACACGATTTTCAGTGAAATTTGATACGAAAAATGGATTCCCTGACTCATTTCATTGACAAAAGTGTATACTTTTATGTACAACACATATATAAATAGTTTGAAAGTTACAGTGCTTGAAAAATTCATACAACGACACTTGACAGCCCCCTTAAGGAACATCATTTGTGCCGATAAATTCTAAGCAGCTAGCTCGTTTTTTGGGATGATGTAAAATAGATTGATTTTTGTTTCTTTGTATGTGTCCATCAAATCACCTCGAGTAATTTCTAGGCCATCGGGCGTAGATATCATCATACTATATTCTTCATCACCATGAGCATCGCCCTCGCCGTTGAAACCGTCATCTACAAAGATGACGATAACGATGACGATGGTGACGACAATGACGATGATAATTACGAGGGGCATTCAATAAATACCTGCAACCATTGAAAATCTCTGAACCGTGACATGTGTCAATAAACTAAACTTATGATACTAAAACTGTAAGTCTTACCCCTCTCTCACGGAAAATTTCAAACATGTGGGTCATTTTTATCACTGTAATTTCAGTACTATAAACATCATGGTCTCTGGGCACTGAAAATTGACAAGAATCAGCATTATAAATCAAGCGCCAATATTAACACTGTTAACGCATGTATCTTAATGCATACCATAAACTTGTCTTTCAAATTTCCCGCCATTGTAACATTTAATTCCCTAACCAGTGCTCTGAGATCACGGTATTCACAGTGCTGACATGTAATGATTAAAATTACCTACGTATTCGAAATTTTCTGTGAGAAAAGAGTAAGGCTTACAGTTTAAGTTTATTTTACTGACACGGTTCAGAGATTTTCAATGGTTGCAGGTATTTATTGAATGCCCCTCGTACGATGGATGCCGATGATGGCGACGATGACGACAACGAACAACAGATGAATCTAACTGCAGCGTTTTCATAAGTATCTTTTGTGAATGTGAGATGCTTGGTCATTTCTTTTTACTATTTTACCTTTGCAGACTTGCGCCTACGTTTATCACCCATCGGTAACTATGGAGACAATGCCGGTTTGGTTGAAGTGTACGATGGCGTTTCCAGATGGGGAGGTGTTTGTGGGAGTCCGTGGAGTTTTGAAAACGCTTACGTAGTATGCCGACATCTTGGATATGGCTCTGCTGTATCAACATTTAAAATCGCTGCTGAAGCACACCGTGAGGGGGAGCTTTTCCTTAAATTCAATTGTAAATATGAATTATATTGGTCCTATAACTCGCTTACCAACTGTTATATACGGGGATATGATTTTTGCCCAACACGATGTAACCAACGGGCAGGAGTAGTTTGCGCAGACGCAACACAACAAGGTAAATGTGATAAGTCCATTGAAACAGATTTATCTCAAAGAGCAGTTTGTTTACGCAGTTGCATAACGCTAAGACCAAAAAGTGCCAAAAAATGTGATTTTCATGATTTTGGCGGTAAAAATCACATTTTTTGGCACTTTTAGGTCTGTAACGCAAAAAATAAATAAGATATTCAAAAAAAACCACCGCTCATGGGGAATGTTTCCAAAATGGTCAATTTCATTATCATGGTTGGATTCATTGAACCCTTTTCTGCAAAAAAACTGTATACGTTTATTTAAATGAATATTGAAGAAGTTACGGCAGTTTTACGGAGGCTGTACCTGAGTGTCAGAAACCTTTACCAAATTTCAAAGTCTATCTCAAGGGTCTCTGAACCAATACCAGGCATGTTTGTACTTATTTCAATGCATTTCTCATGGTGATTCCAAATATGGTAATAAAAAATAAAAAATCTGACATTTTTTAAACATTTTGTGAACATTTGGAATGTTGTCTGCAGCCGCCTGCCGCGTGGAAAGTGTTAAGACCGTGTATTTTTAAAACCCAGCCGCATCTCGGGGATAAAGGTTGGAGAAATCATTTCATACTTGGTCCACACATCAGTTATGATGAACCATCTCATATTATGGTGATAAATCTTTCATCGCGAGTCCCAGTGTTTCTAGATCAAAACACCCTAAATTTGCCAATTTCGACCATTTTAGCCTATATTCAGAAACGGGTAGTTTTAGTTTAAACCCTCCAACCGCAAAACGATTTTGCACAAGACACTTACACTGCAGTATCATCTTAAGATATCTATAGAGTATATCACATGTGCATTACATTTTGTTTAGCTTCTGTAACTTTTGTTTTATAACGGGATCAAACTTGTGTTTTTCATGAAAAATAGCTCAAATTATGTGTCAAATTAAAAACGGGAATTATTTTACGTCAAGTAACCAATTTTAAAAATTCATATATTAATGCAATCTATACATATTAGTCTTCAACATATAAAAAATCACCATTGGCTTTTTATTCCTACAAGTCGCTGTGTGACGTCAAAGTTACGCGTGTATATCACTCTACATGATATGTTGGAAAATGAATGACGCATAGTGTATCAACCATCTCCGTCATATGAGGGATGAAATGTCGTGTTTACGACGTGCATCTAAATAAATAATATATCCCATCTTGATAACAATCTTCAAATCCAAGATGCCTCCAAAATGGCCGCCATAATCACCAAAATACATAAAGAACGCGTGTATTAAATTCCATACACTAAATTATGCAGTTTCAATGCCTATGCTCGAAATGCCTGAAAGGAGACATACATTTGAGACATTCTTGAGGATTCTTTAGCTTCCATAATGGCCGCCGATATGTCAAATTGGACATTAAATGGCTGAAACAAAGCTTCTTTATTTGTCATACCTATCTTCTGTAAGACAAGGTTTTTAAAAAAACAAGGTATTTAAAAAAAACTGGACGGGGGAGATAGAAGACTGTTGAAAGTAGGCTTGAGTTATCCCGTGCTTTTTCTCTTACGTGACACGGGTCATTCTATACGTGCGTGTCACGGGTACCCGTATCCCGTAAGTCTCACTCTCCGTGAATTCCCAAACCCAACCCACAGTAGAGCCCAAGCCCCGTAATAACCTGCATAGTGCATACCACCACGCAGCGTTCGATTTAACCAATGTAGCATCACGAAATACGACACACTTTTGAACACTAATGCACAAATATGTAGCAAAAAGTGCTACGCCAAAAGATTCCCTACTTGATCTCTGATCACGTACCATCAAAGCCAAACCTAAAGATTGAGTGTCATCTTCAAATAACTAAAACAAAGTATGGTAAATCTTGAAATATCGGCGGTTCATTTTCACTTTCGTCCAGAGTTAAAAATCCCATTGGTTTACACGTACTTGCGCAGAATTTTTCTGTCGGTTTAAAATGTGTACAAATTGGCGGAGTTCTGCGCATCTCGGAGAAGTAATAATCATGACGTCACTTCTAGTCTTGTTTTCGTGTCGCATGGCAAAGGTCGAGGGGTTGTTGCCATATCATTGGGCTAATCATATTGAAGGGTTCACCTAGACTGTAACTCTCAGCCGCCCTCTTATGTCGCTATCTTGCAGGCTCCGATATTTGTACAGCTTTAGCGTCCGTACGGTAATATTGATGACTGGGGGATGTAGCCTAGGGTTCGCCATAATCATTGGGCTAATTGCGAGACCAAGGCAACACGGAACAAAGAGGCCGTGGACTCAGTGACTCAGTATATTACTAAATCATATAATATAATACAAAATAGCATCCAAATAGCTTAGTATATTACTAAATGGCATCCAAATAGCTGAAATAACTTACTGTGTCCTCTTACCTTCATATTATAACAATATCAATTACATTTTACAACAAAATCGCTTCAGAAGATGATTAATGCAAGTTATTAATATTAGCAAATGCCGCGAATTTTAGGGGTTTGTGAAAAGGTTACGACTTAGAAACGTCGTTTCAAATGACGGGGTCGCTAATCTCCCCCGTCAAAAAATCATATAATATCGTTATTACAGTATAATATTTAGGCACCATATAACTAATCATGAGTATCTTGAAATAACTATGTTGACCACCAAATGCTGAATGTGGCCATGAAATGCTTGAAATGTCTTCGGTGACATGTTAATGACATACCGGTATAATATCCATTGCTTTTAGTGTAAGCTGTCCATTGTCCATTGGAAAACAAAATGTTGGTTTATGATATAAATTGGGAGAGATATTGCGATTTAAGCATGGCAAGTGATTAATGACCACAGAATAGTCGAACGTTTCTGCTTGCCATTAAAACGGGCATTAAAATCAGGACCCAAGCGTGTGTCGTGCGGACCCACCGTGTATAAACAAACAAACAAAACAAAATGGCCAATACATTGCTAGCAGTTACATAATGTGTGTATGGTAAGGATCATTGAAGGCACAGATTCACCGTTTAAAATGTGACCAGCAACTGGTTGAATGTCTAAATAGTGAACGGTACCCCCAAAACGAATTTCTGCATAGGCCTACATTGCTATAAAGATACATTGGAAAATTAAATATGTCTAGTAAAAAAATTGAGAAATGAAAATTAAGTACCTATATCAATCGGTGATTCCAATTCAGCCACATGTGTCTGTATGGTACCATGATTTTTTTTAGGACTTACATACAACGACATGTAGGAATAAAAAGCTAATAATGATTATGTTTATTTTAAAGGTTAATATGTATAGACAGCATTGATTTGTAGATTATTAAAATTGGTTAAATGACGTAAACTAATTCCTGTTCTTAATTTGTTACATAATAACGATATCGTATACGTTTTGTTAAACCCTAGTCTTAAAGAAGATATAACAAAAAAAGAATCATTGTTCCATCCATTTAATGTCCATTTTGACATGATCGGCGGCCATCATGGAAGGTAAAGAATCCTCAAGAACGTCTTAAATTAGTGTCTCCTTTCAGGCATTTCGATCATAGGCATTGAAACTGCATAAGTTAGTGTATGGAATTAAATATGAGCATTCTATATGTATTTTGGCAATTATGGTGGCCATTTTGGAGGCCATCATGGATTTGAAGATTGTTATCAAGATGGGATATATCAAATATTTAGATGCACGTCGTAAACACAACATTTCATCCCTCATATAACCGAGATGGTTGATATACTATGCGTCATTCATTTTCCAACAATTTATATAGAGTGATATACACACGTAACTTTGACGTCACACAGCGACTTGTAGGAATAAAAAGCCAACGGTGATTTTTTATATGTTGAAGATTAATATGTATAGACTGCATTAATATGTGAATTTTTAAAATTGGTTGCTTGACGTAAAATAATTCCCGTTTTTAATTTGACACATAATTTGAGCTATTTTTCATGAAAAACACAAGTTTGATCCCATTATAAAACAAAAGTTACAGAAGCTAAACTAAATGTAATGCGCATGTTATATACTCTATAGGTATCTTAAGATGATACTGCAGTGTAAGTGTCTTGTGCAAAATCGTTTTGCAGTTGGAGGGTTTAAACTAAAACTACCCGTTTCTGAATATAGGCTAAAATGGTCGAAATTGGCAAATTTAGGGTGTTTTGATCTAGAAACACTGGGACTCGCGATGAAAGATTTATC
The DNA here is from genome assembly GCA_035610835.1 of Ophiura sarsii. NCBI lineage: Eukaryota > Metazoa > Echinodermata > Ophiuroidea > Amphilepidida > Ophiuridae > Ophiura > Ophiura sarsii. The sequence continues at coordinate 18,495,273 of CM069447.1, forward strand.
ACCATAATATGAGATGGTTCATCATAACTGATGTGTGGACCAAGTATGAAATGATTTCTCCAACCTTCATCCCCGAGATGCGGCTGGTTTTTAAAAATACACTTTCCACGCGGCTATTAGCTTTACCACAATACAAAATAGATTTTCCAGAAACCTTTCCCAATTTTCAAAGTTTATCTCAAGAATTACTGAACCAATACTGCATGTTTATTTTAATGCATTTCTCTTGGTGATTCCAAAAATATGGTAATGAGTAATAATTTTGACATTTTTGAATCATTTCTTAGAATGTCGAGTGAAAAGTGTTAAAATCAAGGTTTGAGAACATAATATAAACAATCTATAGTGTTTTTATATTCTATCACCACCAATAAGGGACGCACCATTAGATTTTCAGGGGGGGGGGTAGGAAGTTTTCGGAAAAAAAAATTCCCCCTCTATGCAGGGGAATTTGAGTTTCTTGTAAATAATTAATCTTCAGAGTGTTGAGTGAAAGTTTCAGATACAAAAAAAAAAAAAAAATGCAATTCTTATTTATTTTTATTTAAAAAAACATAAAGGCACTTTTTTGTCAAAATTTCAAAAAAAAATCGTCCCTAAGTAAGTGTCTTTACACATCATAATCTAGAAATTTGGGGAATTTTTACTCAAAATCATTTTTGTTAGCTTTGTTGAACTTTTTGGGGTCAAAAAAGTGATGTTTTTGTGATTTTCTCAAAAAATCAACATTTTTGGTCAAAATTGACGCAAAATTTAAATTCTCTGATCCATTTCCTTTTCAAAAAGGTATACTCTTATATGCATTTGATTAATAGTTCAATAATTACAGCACTCACAAAATTCAAAAAATCAAGTCAAACACTTCCTTGAGTGTTAAAGTGTATTTTGGTATGAAATGATTTGTATGTTGCACACAAAAAGCTAATAAAAAAAGAAAGAAGAAAAGTGGATATTGGTGGTGATAAGTGACCTGAATAGAAACACGCGATCATTACCTTTTCACCACCTCCTCCACCACCACCAAAATAATTATTTCTAGAAATACGCTTATTATGTATTTGTGGTGATTCTAGTGGTGATCTTGAATAGAAACAGACGGTCATTATTTAATAGTGGTGATGAGTTTCAACGCGATGGGAAGCCACATGTAAATACTACATATGGGTGCACACCACCAAATAATATTTTGCATTGTGGCAATACCCGGCACTGTTTAAAATTAAGATTGAACCCACCATAAGTCTAAATCTAACATCCTAGAAAAGGTAAAAAGTGCTGTAAATGTACCTAAATGTTTCATAATTTGGCATTTGTAAGTTATTTCCTCCACATTAAGCCCAACATCTCTAGCTTTTTCTTGAATGGTATCATGTTACACGATTTCACTGTTTGCAACAATTTACATGTATAGCTAAAATCACTGATCTTAGGATATAGGCAGCCTGTTGTACCCAAGATAGATATCATTGGCCCGTAGCGAGAAAAATGCCGGTTACTCCCCACCAAAGTGACTGTTTTTAAGCAGAAGAAATCTAGATCTTCAATAAAAACATTCAATGATTTAAATGAACCAGTTTGCTCTAAAGGTGACATAAATGAACACGAACTTGACCCCTTAACCACACAAAGCAATAGGGAACTGATTTGGTGGTGTGCGACCATATCATAGCTGAAATCGTCTTCAAGAGAAAGAAATTCGGGTCACAGATACTGATGTACCAGTATCGCACGATACTGGCACATTAAATTTGCCAGTATCACTCGATACTGGTACTAACTTATTGTTTCAACACAAACCTGTGTTCAAGTATCGAGCGATACTAGAACGTTTTTATCTTCCAGAATCGGGCGATACGGGTACACACGTACCAATAGTGATTTGTCCCAGTATTGAATATCGCCCGACACTGGACAATTTGATATGTGCCGGTATCGTCCGATACTGGAACACTGACTTGGTATCAGTATCAAGCGATACTGGGTGTTTCAGTATGGGACGATACTAGTACAGTCCAGAATCCGGGACCTAAAGTACACTTTTCCAAATCCTGTTTTCGGAATTACGTGAATTAATGAAGATCATATTTGTTATGATCCTTTGAGAACAATAATTATTCACCATAAGGTATTTCATTTGTTCAATAGTTTATATAAATGGAGACTTTGCAGTGCAACTGAGTGGACCGACAAAGACCTCTGGCGTTATTCTTGGTGGGCAAGACGTGAATTCTACAATGCACCCGTTATGTTTTTCAATTTATGGCGATGTAAGTTTTACGCAGACTTCGTTCTTTTGGACTTAAAGGAAATCACCAATTTATTCACACTTTGTTTATTATTTGTCTGCCTATATATATACGTAAACACATTATGTTTAGATGACATACGTGATACTTCTATCTTTTGACTATAGATTCATTCGCGTAGTCAATATTCACATTATAAGGCCTAAATAAAAAAGGGTTGATTGCCCTGCAACCAGAAAAGGTGTTATCAACATCGTCATCATCAGTATTGATAAAGAGAACAAATTGTTCTCGAAACGTCGGCTGAATGAGAAATCCAATCTACACAGGGGACCAGTTTACCAGTGTTAGTGTTAAACCCATTGTACGCTTGGTAGACGAGCCCGGTATCCAACCTACGGGAGAGGCTAATGAAATGCGAACTAAGCTTATTAATTTTCACGCGGCTATTGGTTTAAACATTTACAAAACAGATTTTTCAGAAACCTTTCCCAACTTTCAAGGTCTATCTCAAGGATTACTGAACCAAATACTAGGCATGTTTGTACTTATTTCAATGCATTTCTCATGGTGATTCCATATATGGTAATAACGTTCAATAATGTTGACATTTTTGAAACATTTTGTGAAATTTTGGACTATCGTCTGCAGACGCCTACCGCGTGGAAAGTGGTTTTTTTAAAATTCTTTTTTTAAAAATTTATTATAAAATAACATCGTGGCCAAAGGCCAAATTGCGCATTTGTTACAATATAAAAACATATAATTGTTATTTGTTAATAAGTGTTATTGTCTAAATAGATAAACAGGTAATATTCTAACGACCAGGAATTCAATTTAAATTTGCAGTTATGGAATGAAGTTGATTACGATTCGTTGGCAAATCAGCTGTGTTCTACGCTACACGGTACTGAAGCCACTAGTTGGGACCTTCGTGATGATTGCCAGATGTCTTTGGAAAGGAATGTCAATGATTCTCTCGTGTACTTCGTTAAACCATCAAATATAGATGATATTGATCAGCTTTCGGTTACATTGACAACTGGCCCATGTTCACGGTATGATCTTCGCTGGATGCATGTATCCTGCAGGACAGGTAGGTTTAGTCAGGTTCCCGTGATTCGGGTCCTTCTGAATAATCACAGGTTTGCCAGTTCGTCAATTAAATCTCTAGGTCAGATATTAAACAATTAAATTACATTTTGTATAGCCACCTTTCTTTAATTCTACTTTCTTTAATTGAAACATTTTTTACCATACCGGGTGGCTCAAAAAAAATTGTTGACCAAAGTTCAAAGTAATTTTTCAACCACATTTATAGTTTCAGAGAATTTGTGTTTTCTTAGTCTTGATCAGCTGCAATAAGTTTTGAAATTATCCTAAGAATATGGCACGTTTAGCTTATTTGGTTCTTCAGATATGGTTCATTACAGAGAGCATGTACAACATTGACTTGTACACGGGAGCGTCATTTAGTTTTTGTCTTCAACAAAACAGCATGTTCTAGATTCAGAATTGAAAACCCGCCCTGACAAATTATCCAGATCTATATGCTTATGTACCATTCACATTCAACAAAAAACGTAGGTAAGTAGGTAAGTAATGTCAAGCACCAGACAGATGTTTCAGATGTCTCCGTTTTTTCCTTTTCTCCTTTTTTTGGCAAATTGTGACCAATCGTGTGTAAGTCCAATTTGTGCATTCTATCTCTACTAAAGTACGCCCGTGGACAATGCAGTTTTGTACAAGCTTTCTGTAATACACCATAGCTGAAGAACCAACAAAGCTAAATGTACAATTTTTCGGGATAATTTCAAAACTTACTGCTGATCAAAACTAAGTAAACACAAATTCTCTGAAATTATAAAATGTGGTTGAAAAGTTTCCTTGAACTTCGGTTAACATTTTTTTTGAACCACCCGGTATATGTTTCAGAAATCTTAACATTCTCTTCTATGCCATCCCTAATTAATCTTCTTCCTTAGCCTGCATTTGTCGTAATCATGGGTGCATTAACATGCTGTTTTCACTACATTTCTAGTTTATAAACCGTATTCCACGAAAATATCCTGTAACTCAATGCCAGAATAGGTGGTCTAGTTATTAGGCAAACCATCAGAAATCTGACAACTCGGGGACACATTATGCTGCAGGCCACGAAGAAGAATTGATTTTTAAATTGCAAAATGACGCCTTGTGTCACCCACAAAATATGTTTAATTCATCAATATTGTGAAAGTCGACAGCTTAGTCTGCATGATAATCATTCTCATACTTGAAACATGTCTTTTAAATAATTCAATATTTATTGCAGATGTACTTTATGGCGAACTCCTTATGCAAGTTCCTGACGGATATAGTTGCGTTGGAAAATGCGCAGATTATGATCCTCTGGCTATCAATTGTCACTGTGACATGGATTGCCAGACTTTTAATGACTGTTGTTATGACTACCATGACGTATGTCCTCAGAGAAACGTCACCCAGGAACCCTCTTCACAGGAAGACACAGTGGAATGTATCACTGCAGATATTCGCATGGGATTCTCTTTGTTGATAGCTAAGTGTCCGGAAGATTGGCTGGATGATGCGATTCGCGACCGATGTGAAGTGTCATACGTGGAGGCAACACGTTCCGACAAATCCCTTCTCACTTGGCCAGTTTACGGTCAGCAGAATCAGATCAATTACAAAAACATATTCTGCGCAATATGCCATCGGCAACTAGGTCTTGTTTTACCCTGGACTATTTACAGATTAACGAAACAGGAAGTTGTCAACAAAACGTGCGTCACGACAAGGATAAGAGGATTGTCTTACACGTTTGGTAATCGGTCACGCCTATGTCATCCTCGTCACATAGCCTCTTGCCCGGTGACATTCAACAATGACACTATTTCACGTGCTTGCAATTCATATCAAGCGTCCGTCTGTAACGTAAATCCAAGTGTAGTGACTTACAAAAATCCACATTGTGCTTTCTGCAATGGCTATAAGCCAGTTATATCGAACGCGGGATCGAACGACTGCGTGCATGGAAAAGGTGCGCATTCAGCCACATTAAAAACGCTATGGTTCTTTATAGAAGACACACCTGACGCAGACTCTAACAGTCAAATGGACTGCAAATCACCAGGGCAAATATATGATTCGTTTACAGATGTATGTCGAAATGAACTCTGTCCACCAGGATTTAAAGGGCAAGGAGATCACATGACATGCACACTTCAAGTTGATTGGCCTCGCGAAGTAGTGAACAGCGTATGCTCGAAACATCAAAGATCTGCTATACTATTCACCATAAATAGACGAGAAACAACAACAGACCGTTTGTGTATTCTTCGATATTTGAACAAAAGCAACATAACTAACCTTTGGAAGAGTCACTATTTACGATCTGATTCAATTCGTCTGAAAGTTATGTTAACGTCGTCTGATAATATGTGCAACATTGCGGATAAAATATCAGATGCCATGAAGCTATCATTTGATGATACAAGTGGTACTTGTTTAGTTGAGAACGTAGAGTATTTCCATAGGCGTTTGGTTCATCCTAAATATACAGATAACTCTAGCGAATGTGAAAGCAGGTGGTATGCAGGACTACCTGATGACTTCCATAGGACCAGTTTACCAGATGTATGGATTGAGGTCTATGCATACAAAGATTTACTCTTGCTACCGTATACAGTGCTACATTACGTGAAGTACAGTAATGTTCAGTCTCGAGATGAAGTTGTCTTGATGTGTGCAGATAATGTTCCTCGATTGGAATGTCGTTTAGTTAGGCTAACTGAGGCTGAGTTCAAACGTCTCAATTCTCATACCACGATTTCTAACACAAAACCGAATACTAGTGAGAAGGACTATATGCAATTACCGGACGGTAGTGTTTATTTATGTAGCGATCGTCTTATTGCAGAAGACGTCAGTCTAACCGGACATTTTTTCCACTACCTGGGAACTTTGGACATGCTTAATATGATTGGTAGTAGTATTTCCCTGCTCGGTGTGGTTGCAACATTTGGCATACACTCGATCTTACCTAAACTCAGAAATTCTCACGGTAGATCAATAATGAGCTTGTCTGTATCGCTTTTTATGGCTCATCTGTTTCCACTCATCAGTAACAGAGTGAAACTTTCTCGTCAGATCTGCGTGGTATTCGCCGTCACGAGTCACTATGCCTGGTTGACCTCTTTTACCTGGATGACAATCATCGCGATCAATCTGGCGTACGCATTCTCATTCAGCAAAGCGTGCGTACATGTACGTACTCAGTATGATGAAGAGTTTTCCAGTATTCGTGTACTGACTTTGATCGGCTGGAGCTTACCATTGCCAATCATCATCGTATGCTTTTGCTTACACAAGGCGGATAATATTGTATTCAGGTATGGAGAAATCACTCCGTGTTGGATAACTGATCACTTCGCTAACCTGGTAGCCTTTGGGCTACCAGTGGCCTTTTCAACATTTATCTGCATTGTAATGTATATCATTATGATGTTCTCCATATGCCGTGGTCAAATTAGTTCTAGGAAACTTCGACGAAACAATAATTTCAGCGTCAGCACAGTTACCGACATCCTTCTTGGTCTCAAGGTAAGACTACAGTGCAATTAGGATTTTTTTCTCTTCATATTTCGTAAATATGAACAGATATGACTGTGTGCTGAAAAACTTGCTGAGGAAATTTTAGAAATTAAGTGGCAGGTCAGCTTCCGAGTTGTCATTTTTATCTATTGTCAATCTTGGGGCACGGGTATTAGTGCATGTCGACACTGTTATTAGAATTTCCCATTGAAAATTTGAAGTAGACCGTATCTAACAAGCAATAATTTCATAATTATTCCAGTATAAGCGCAGTTGCTTCCATCTTTCTTAAAAACAGTTGTAATTAGCAGTCTGCTCCGGAACGGCAGAGCGTTCGGCTTGAGGGCGTGCTACCCAGTGACGCACTACCGTCAATTTGTATATGGCGGCGTGACAGGAGCCGTCTTCCTCTAGGTCACAAATAAGTTCGATATTTCATGGACTTGAGAACGTGACTTTCAATAGAGGGCGGGATTGGGAACGTGGCTACGTTTCCACGGGAATGGCCTTCCGTCAGAGTAATATTTCAAGATTGAAAACAAAAATCATATTTGGCTGATTTCAGCCATAAGATAAGTCTCTTATCTCTGAGATAATGTTAAAAATGTCATCACTATATAATACTAGGCCTACAAGGCTTATAGTCAACGTAAATATTATCACACTTACCCTAACAATTAATTAAACTGGTGTCAAAATGGTAGTCTCATCGCAGTATATAATCGCTCAAAAAAGAGTAATTTTGAACTGTATTGCGAGATGTTGGGGTCAAAGGTGAGATACAATCATCGGACTAGCTGCCGCGAGGAATTCTGGAACCTAGGCTGCCTCAATTTGTTAAGATGTTAATTTCTATGCAAATATTTAGGGTTGAAAAGCAAAAAATGCAATGATTGCACAAATTGACGGGTACACGTTACCACGGTACCGGTGACGTACACCCGGCAATGTTAGCGCCCTCAAGTGAAACGTGCTCTCCTTTCGGAGCTGCCTGATTAGGATTGAAACCCCCAAACCAGCGATGGTTTCCAGCTTTCAATACAATTTATTCTGGTAAAATATACTACCGGGTTCCAAAGAATCGAGAATCAATTAGTTCCTTTCCTCTTCAAGCTGCTGATAGGCAGATTCATTAGGATTAGTTCTTTTCTGATTGCCACCACCCCATTTTAGATATTGTAAATTATGGTAACAGTGGAGTTATTAGTGGAATAGCCCTCAAAGTACAATTGTTGTGCTTGATCAATTTGCACATGACTCTGCAAGATAAATAATAATAATAAAACACATTTGTAAGCGCCTAATAATAACACAAATATTATCGAAGCGCTTTACAAAAGTATCACAGCTGGCAGCAGAAATAGCAACAAAGACAATCTACAAAAATGATGCTGTCATTATTTTGGAGGGTCATCGTTATTATGACTTGATCAATTTCCACATATAGTCATGGTTAATTATTTTTTAGGAGATCAGCACTATCTACGAAACTAAGCATTATATGGTAGGAGAATAATTATTTGACGTACCATTGAACACAGAAGTATAATACTCAATACAACTTATGTAAACCGCACATCCCAATCTGTGATTATTTGACATTCGCGCTCGGTGATTTGTGGCAAAAGTGCTGATGGGATAGCTATACCCGATACTGTGATGTCCGCCTTATCAGCAGTAGGTCGCTTTACGTAATCACCCAGAAATTCAATGCATAAATCGAAAATATCAATACATGAAACCACAATGATGAGACAGAGATGTTGGAATCTCGTAAACTGTTTCGTCATCAATTATGGCGACGTGCATACAGGTGATTTTCTTCATTCAAAAGCAGATATTGTCTTAACGCGGCACTTTAAAAAACTTTATGAACCTAGCGCCCTCAAGTGAAACGTGCTCTCGTTCCGGAGTTGCCTGATTAGGTAATAATAATGATGCTAAATGTGTGAGCGCTAAAGTTCCATGGCACATATTTCCTTTAAGCACCAAACTTCGTCCACAATACAACATAATAATCTTATGATATGTTATATTCTGTTCTGTTTTCAGGTTGCCGTTGCGATGGGAATTACGTGGGTATTGGGATTTCTTGCTGCTTTTGCTAACGTTGAAGCACTTTGGTGGATATTCGTTATTGTAAATTCCCTACAGGGAATGTTTTTGTTCATGGGCTTCGGTTTAAGTCGACGCGTCCGTGAATTATTCAAAGAGAAATATACTCGACAGAGACGATCTAGCAACAGTGGTAACAATATAGAAATGCGTGAAATACAGGGTGTGTCAAAAAAAGTGTCCCGTGGGGAACAAAATTAACATCCCATGGTTTTTGTTTGTTCTTAAAAAATAACATGTTGGTAAGTCATATTCAAGGCTCAAGATAACAGTTTTTTTACCGGGAGCAATTTCTTTCAAAAGTAGCGCCCGGATCAAGGGGATTTATTAAGTACCGGGAGCTACTTTTAGTCTACCGGGAGTTTACCTTTTATTAAATCAAATAAGCTTAAGCAAAATTCAATGTTTTGAGCAAGCTTCCCGGGCGCTGGACCGAGGGGTAAAAATCGCCCAGCGCCCGCTTATCTTGAGCCTTGGTCGTATTAGTCTTCTATCAAATGTACTTCATCCCATTAAATGTCACCACCTGACTGCCGATATAGATATGATCAATTCAGTAACAGTAGTGCGAATCCCATTTTTGCCACTTTAGAATCTTCGATTGAAAAAAAAAATGCTCAAGGATATGTCGATGTAATTGTTTCAAACACTAACATTCAAATATTATGTGATTTGCCATGGATAATATGGATGACAATAAGTTTTCTGCTCAAAATTCAACTAACTATTAACATTTAGTAGGTAGATTATGATTGATGTTATCAATTACGCTCAATTACACAATGAATGATAATTGGGATAAAAGAGTTGTCTGCGCATGAAAAGTGGCCAAAGCTGAATTTGACATACAAATGTCTAAGGAGATTTTCTTTTATTTGATAACGAAAGCCCCAAATGGGTTGACATTTTTTCTTATGACACGAAAGATTGGTAAACATGGGTATTAGTACTTCACGTCCAATTTTGATATTTATCTTGGCTAAAAAAGAAAAGAACACTTACGATATGCATTGCAACAAGTTCTTTGATTTAAATGTTAATTACGGAAGACAAATCGCGGCTGGGATTCACCTTATGGTGACCTTGTATAGTATTAGTGTTTTGTTGTATATTTTTGAAATCTTGCATTTTTTAATGTATTTGTAAATTTTGTAATTGTAATATTATGGCAATTCAACGGGCTGGCTGCGATGACATAAATTATCATTACGGTTCCGTTCCCTGTATAAAATCCAACTTTCTTGACCACGTCTTTGATGACATATCCAGGGTAATAACTCATCCCCTCCTACACCATTTATCTGATTTATTTTACACCAACTGTGTCTTGCCAGCGTGCGTGCTACCATTTCCACCGCTGTCCTAAACATAGCTCAAGGCTCTTTAGTCTGGATGTAACTAGAAGCCCTATATACTACTTTTGAAAATGTTCTTGTGTTAAGAAATTCCAACTTTGAATTTCAATTTGTCATAAAAACAAGTGCTATATCATATTTTATAACAACAAAAGTTCACATTTCGAAGAAAAAAAATCACATTATATTATCCAAAGAGCAGATTTTAGGTTTAAAACTAGCCCAAATCTAGCGGAATGTCACCATGTGTGAAAATTCATGTGGCAAGACTGTAGCGCCTTAGGCTTGTTTCTAGTTCCACCGCAGCCACACTCAAGGTCCCCCAGCATGCGGTCACTGGTGTTGGATGGATGTAATTATTGGGTGGAACTTACTAATTCTAGCGTCATGGCCAGTTTTAACCTGTCAAACTTGGGCTCAAACCTTACAGGCAACTGGAATGTAATGTATCTTGAATAATGATGATAATGATAAAATCATACCCAAGTCATAGATTACAAGCTGTAAATGTTAATAGTATAGCCTTTCAGATTTTGAGCATATCAAGCATTGGTGTACAACAAGGTTCTATATACTATGACCATTGCTTTTTATTCTAATGAAAGTGAGAGCTTGGGCCTACGTCTCAATGTTGCCAAAACAAAGTTCATGGTCATCGGTGATGATGGAAACATTACCCCTCTTCTAGTTGACCGTCAACAGAATAAAAACTCTGGTTGGGCATCCTACTTCAGTCATTTATCGATTGGCTGCTGACCGACGGAAGTGGCGTGTCCTCACCAAAGTCACTAGCTGTCAGTCATGACAGAAAAACGTACCAACCAACCACAGTGGGTGTGCTTCAATTTTATTAAAATATTACGATCAATTTCCTCAGTTATTTTCTCTGAAATCTTTATTAATTAAAGGTTAAGGGAAATGCATTAGAAAGACAATAAAATATGACAATTTTGAGTAGTGGCGCATCCACTACGATAAAAATATTGTCAAACCCACACCATAGTACGGCAACCAATACAAAATGTCTATATGAATATTCTCTAATTATATTTGTTAATGGCTTTAAAATGCCGTAAATTGTACGCAGACGCCAACGCTTTATTATATATAACCAAAGACCCTGATAATCTTTCAAATATCTTAACGATGTTGGTACCACTCATATTTAAAATATATTTAGTCATGTTACAATCTTCTATAAGAATTCTATTATTGAAATGGGAAATTAATTCAAGTATCTCGGTGTAAAATTATCATGGTCATCACATGTAGATTATTTATCAAATAACATTTCAAACCACCCAATATATGTAATAGAACATGTAAAATAACATGGGATATTAACCCTAACCCTACCGTATACCCCAAAATACCACGACTGGGCACGTTGATACCACCCGGCGTGGAAGTATTTTTATGAAAAAATGGACCCAGCCGTGGTGTAGTGGGGAATTCTTCGCCTCTGGTGCGAGAGGTCCCTGGATCAAATCCCGGGGGGATCGGGGGGATATTTTTGTCGATTTTCCACGTTGAAGACAAAATTCTGAAAAAAATCGGGGGGGGGGGGGGGGTAGAGTTAGGGTTATTACAGTATCACATGATAAGTATCATGTCAGAGTATACTCTAGTACTCCAGAGTACAGTATCTCATGATAAGATAACGGAATAAATACATCGGGAAAGAGATATAAATTCCAGGTCACTTCAAGAATCCCAGAAGGAGGTCTCCAAAATTTCCCAAACCTCAGGATGTTTCTGCTTGTAAGCCTAGCTGTAATATTGCAATTTTAAGACGATCTACAATGGCTGTCATGTGTAAGATTGCATTTTTGCAAGGGTGCACCTATATATACACCCAACAAAATATGTAAGTTCCCCCCTAGCTTATACCAGAATATTTCCAAAAATATTTGATGGATTTAAATAATTGTCAGCTAGAAAGATGCACCCAATTGTAAGGCACATTTTGATACCAAATTTGTTGGCCTTGAGACAATGCCACGATAAGAAATTGTGCCATTTACTAATTTGTATACAGAAAAAAAAGTGGCACTAAATCTCAATAGCTATGGCTGGTTTTGTCCATAAATTAACAGACATTTTCTTGGTGGATTTTCGTGCACAGACATGGGAATCTACCAAACAATTATGTGTGGCATCATTTCAAGAAAATCAATAAGCAGATCATAGTCTTGTGCACCAAGACACAATAGCAAATTCATTGTCTAAAATGTTTGTTAATTTTATGAACAAAACCAGCCATTGCCAGTGAGATTTAGTGCCACTTTTTTTTCTGTTTAGAAATTGATAAATGGCACAATTTCTTAACGTTGCATTGTCTCAAGGCCAACAAATTTGGTTTCAAAATGTGCCTAATAATTAGGTGCATCTTTCTAGCTAAAAATGATTTAAATCTATTAAATATTTTTGGAAATATTCTAGTCACAGGTTTACTCCCCGATCATTTATTGCATATAGCCGCCATCTCGGATTTTTCAACTTTTTACCTTTTCTCACCAAGGACCTATTTTTTCTTCAATTTTTGAAGTCTATAAGTAAATAGTATACAATAATCTTTCATATAAAACAATTTAATTGCTTGGCTTCGACTTAGTTACCTCTTTCTGACCATTTACACCTCACGGCCGCCATCTTGGATTTTCAGCCAAAATTTCCATAATTTCACTAATTTTCGGCATTTTGAAACCAAGAATCATTTTTTTCTTCAATTTTCGAAGTTTCTAAAGTAAAGCTTACACAATTATCTTTCATATAAGACACGTTAATTGCTTGGCTTCGACTTAGTTCTCTTTTTATGACCCTAATGGAATAAATGATCGAGATGTCTAGGTAAAGCAACATCTGTGTAGTATATGCTAGGGGAAACTTACATATTTTGTTGGGTATATATAGTATGTGGCAGCTATTACAGATAGTGACTGTTCACATCACCAAAAGATCATATCTGTAAATAGCTGCTCCGAGTTACACGTGGTTTATACCAATTGCTCAGCATGTAATCAACCATATTTATAACAGGTAGCATCTATTACAGATAGGGCCTTGTGGCACTAAGCCCTCGAAATAGAATATCATTTCTATTATTCAACTCGTTCAATGTTCAATATTCAATGTTTAGAGTGTTGTGGAGTGTGTAATCGTAGGAACCAATCACATGTCGATCACAACCAATCATGCAGATATCATCTTGGACTTTACACATTTTCAACTTTTGAACACATTTCAAAGATGTGTTGTTGAACAAACTGCCGTAAAGGGGTTCAAACCGTGGATCTTTGAATTATTTAACCTATAGATACTGCACGATTTCGGGCCAAAAAAATCGCACCCATTTCAAGAAAAAAGAAAACATCTAACTGAACTTGTAAATTTTAGAGTTTGGACTGCCAAATTTTGACGAAAACAATGGGAATACAAAACGTAGGTAAAGAAGTAACGGCTCGATAATCTAATTTCTAATATTCATGCTGGCAAATGTTTCAAATAGAGAAGATCAGGAAATAATTAAAAGGTTTGACGGGTAGATGAGGCCGGGGATAATATTAGTAAATATGGTATTGAGAACCTCGTTTTTGCAAGTGAGAAAATACTACATGTAGCGATTCTTGAAGACATTGTTTTATCACGGTTAGAAAATATTCGATATAACTTTTAACTTCAAATATATTACCACGGTTAGAAAACACAGTTTCAACTTCTAACTTCTAACCTGTCTTAAATAGCCCAAAAGATTTCTAATCCGATATAAACCTTTAAGGATGATGTCATTATGCAGTAGACAATGAACGGTTTTGTAACGACACACAATCATGATTGGTTCCAAAAATTACGCACTTCTCGCTGTCCATTATTTAACTCTAGAGGGAGACATTGTACTTTTCCGTGATACCGAAAACGTAGCCCTTTTATTATTCCACTCTAGAGGGAGACATTCTTCTTTGAGCAAGCTCATATGAAAATGACATTAAATCTGCATATGAAGAGCTTTGTTGCAAAAGGGCCACCAGACCACTCCAACATGTTACTCATTTTGCATTATTGAATTTGCATTGACATGTCCATGGAATTAATCTAATTATTGTATGGCCGGCTGTGTTCATAAACTGCTATGACTTAGATTAATAATAATAATAAACAACATTTATAAAGCGCAAAATACAAAGGTTTCGAAGCGCTATACATAAACATACCACACGACCATACATACCATAAGATTAGTGCATCCATGCACGCCAATTGAGGCACCAACAATATACAAGCCACATTCCGCATTAAATGAATAACCATCCATTCAATAATGCAAAATGAGTAACAGGGAGAAATGGATGTAGGCCCTTTTGCAACACAGCCAGGGGTGTGTCACTCAGCTTGCCAATCGGAAGCCACTTTTAAATTTAAATTTGGGCGGCATAGAATTGGTGGCGCTATACCGATAAGGCGTGATTGTTGCAGACGACGCGACGCTGGCCACGCGTCTCTCAGACGACCCAATAATGGCAGCGGAAGTGTACCATTTCGAATTATTTTTAACAGTCATCGCCCGGTTAACGATGAAAATTCTTCTAATTATGTGGAATTTGTCAAAATGATAAGATTAACATTCGCGTTTAGGTGTTATTCCTATACGAATTCAAAATGTAGGTTTCGCGTGGCCACCGTCGTCTGTGTAAATCTACCGCGAGAACAGCGCCACCAAACCTATGCCGACCAAATATGACATTAAACCAGGTTAAACGCGCTAAACCCTGGTCACGGACGCATTCTGGACGTATACCATAATTTATGTAATATCCAAAAGGGACCGTTTTCGCTACGTATATACATCAGTATAGCACTTTCCTATCCCAAAATTAATAGAATCCCTGACACAGCTCTTCATATATCAACCTTATTTATAATGGGGTAAACATCCACATCGCGTAACGACAGCGCATGTAAGATGTCGATGTGTTAACACTTTCCACGCGGCTATTAGGTTTACTAAACAAAACAGACGGAGAGGCTAATGAAATGCAGGGAAAAGTGTACTTATGGTCCCAGATACTGGTACCAGTATCGTTCAAAATTGGGACATAACAGTTGCCAGTATCGGTCGATACTGGTACGAATTTAGTGTTCCAGTATCGGTCGATACTGGAACGTTTTTATGTTCCAGTATCGGTCGATACCGGTACGCATGATACCAGTGAGATTTGGCCATCGCCTGATAATGGGACATTTTATATAGATACTGGAACACTGACGT
This sequence comes from Ophiura sarsii, assembly GCA_035610835.1. NCBI lineage: Eukaryota > Metazoa > Echinodermata > Ophiuroidea > Amphilepidida > Ophiuridae > Ophiura > Ophiura sarsii. The sequence goes on from CM069447.1 coordinate 18,510,851, forward strand.
TGTACCAGTATCGAACGATACTTGAACCCTGACGTTGTACCAGTATCGAACGATACTGGAACATTGACGTTGTACCAGTATCGAACGATACTGGGTGTTCCAATATCGGACAATACTAGTACAGTCCAGCATCTGGGACCTAAAGTACACCTTTCCCCTTTCCCAACTGTCAATGTATATCTCAAGAATTACTGAATCAATACTAGGCATGTTTGTACTTTGTTAATGCATTCCTCATGGTGATTCCAAATCTGGTGATGAAATTCAATAGAAATTTTAGAAACATTTTGTGAAATATTTGAACTGCCGTCTGCAGACGACTGCCGCGAGGAAAGCGTTGATATCGATATTTACCCCATCAACGAAGGACTACGCCCATTAAGGTCTGTTATTCAGAGATCAACCAGTTACAAATTCGTATTACCACATGTTGTAAGTAAATGATGTCATTATAAAACCGCTGAAGTTGAAAAATCTACAACAGGCTATCCATTTGAATGGTTGTTTTTCGGTGTTAACCGGAAAATCGTGTTTTCAAAAACGATAATTTTGTAGACTCACATAAACGTTGCCAGTTCTCCAGGCGCGTAGCTAGGATTTTTTTTCAGGGGGGGGGGGGGGGGCAAGATCCCCATAGATCCCCGTAACGGTCCCTATTTCAAAGAAACCAGGTCAAAAAACGGCTGATTTAACATGATTTTCCGCCTTTTTCGTCCCCATTTTGCCAATTTTTTCCCCCACTCGCTACGCTACTGCAGTTCTCTCGCACTCCGATGCCGGACTAAAAACAAAATGTCTGAGAAAAATAGTGTTGTGATTCTAAAGCATAGCAAATAACGTAACTTTTTAACTGGATTTCAAAGACCGAACGTTTTTCCAAAACGTAGCACAATGTTTGAAACATAATCTCGATATTGGATTATTCCAGTTGAAATCTATACACAGACATGATCATAATCTTCCATTGGCAATGTCTTGCTAGACGTCCCGTATCTCAAGTGCGCATGCTCAAACCAATTAAAGCACGTTGTAGCTATACACGGTTTATTCCGTACGGGACGTGAGGCAAGATATAGCCCTTGCATTCTCACACAGGGAATGTATATTTCAAATGGAGTCATCCATGCAGCTAACTCCATTTGAAATTTACACTCCCTGTGGGGAAGTTTAGGGTCATGTATTCCATAGGGGGTGTGTGGATATTAAATGGAATCACCCATTACCGTACCGTGATTGTTTTACGAAAATCCTCCCTAGACTGTCAGGGCCGGATTTACTTTTTTGTGGGGCCCTGAGCCGAAACAAAATTTGGAGGCCCCAAATCACCATGAGGAAATCATGTGCTCTCAATTGACTGAAAAAGTGAGAACAATATGGAAGAGCAGTAGCGTATAGAGAAGTTGGAGGGAGGGGGGGGGGGGGGGGGGGGGGGGGGGGGGGGGGGGGGGGGGGGGGGGCGAAAATAGCAATTTCGCTGACAAAAGCACCCGTACCTTTTGCTATTTGCTATTTTCGTAGTAATTTGGCCATCAAAGTTCTATAAGTCGGGGAGAAGCAAGGATCTAACCTCATATTTATTTGCCATACTTAAACAGCTAATATAGTTTAAGCAATCTCATTGGTTCTCAGAGAAATCGGTGACATTAAGTTGAGACAATTTAACATGGGGAGGTGGGGCTTACGTTTTAACAGTGCGTCCGACCTTCACAATGCGTGGTTTGCTCCATAACGCGCACTTCTGCAGTACGTCTTTGGCGCCTTTCCTGCGTTTATGCCGGCGCCACGACGCTTACGCACGGTGTACTCATCGCATGGAATTGGATGGAATGTTTGTGGGTTATTCGATCCTAGCAGGGATAAATGTGGCCAATAAAATGTACTTATATCTTTGATAAATGTCTTAAGTATGATTGTTTAAGAATGAGAATGAATTGCGTAGAACAACTCCGCCGCAAAAATAATACTATCGTTCGCATTTATGTCAGACAATATAAACACGGGTACGGTCTAAAATAATACCATTATTTTCTAAGTAATCATGGTAGATAAAATTGGTGAATTATGAATTAGTGGAATTGTTCTGGCATTGTAAATTACTTTTAAATTGCATACAAACGCAGTCTCATAATTGAACGGTGTACGTATCTTAGGAAATACAATATGCCATGCCTTGCCAAAAATATATTGCATTGCACACAGCATACCAATTTTACCATGGGATTTTCCATAACCTTTTATTGAGCATTTTCTATGTGTTTTAGTATGAATATAATATTCCTTAACACAAAATTTGACAAATGGACAGCATAGGTGTAACTACATAGCTTATTATTTCAATTCCAGCTCAACTTTTTTAACAGGCATCTGCCACATTTATTAAAAGAAACAAAATTCAATATGGAACATTGGATGAGTGATTGGAATTTGGAATAAATAGCCTTTCAAGATTAGTTATGTTTAAGCATGCCAAAGCAACTTTGTATTAGCGAGGTTTCACTGTATCTGGGTATGTACAGGTACTGCCAGTCGTTCCTGATTTCGCAGAAAACTTACTGAAAATATATTGATATTGCCCTGGTAAAATGCAAAAGCTTCCTTTTTACCTTTTTTTACCCGTCTTATAATCAGAAGCTTGACAATACAAAGAACCGTGCTTTTGTAATTTTAACATCTTCCTGATCCCTGTGCTAAAAGTTCCTTATTATAAGATTACTAGCGGCGTACCCTCGCTACGCTCGGGCACTCGCTAGCTGAGTATTATATTAATTGTTGCAAAATGGACATAGGTAATGAGTTCAAAATTGTAGATCCCTGAATAATTGTTTTCATTTGAAATAGACTTTGTTCACAGAAATCTGAGTTTTGTGATATCTTTGAATCTCGGACCCAATTTCAATACCCCATTTAGGAGAGAAACAATGTTATTGTTATCCCATACAACCCCCCCCCCCCCCAAAAAAAAAAAAGAAAAAAAAAAAAAGAAGTTGTACCAACCCCATATCCCATATAGTGTATACATTGTAGAGAAGATAGTGTGCGGTTAGGCCAACACAAAAAAATGTTATGTTGTCCTCGACCGCCCAACACAAACGAATCGTTTCCGCTTTATGGCCCTTCAAAGTTGAGATAGATGGTACCCCACGCCCTTTGTACTATGCAGTGGCGGCGCCAGCATCATAATTTGGGGGTGGGGAAGGAGGCAAGACATTTTAGGGAGACCCCAGACGATCTTGAATGACCTCCAAGGACCTTGAAAATTTAATCAACAAAAAGAATACACCCCCTTTCCCTCCACCAAGTCCCATCAAGATAGGCCCTACTGATCTATTTGACCCCAATGACCTCTGATGACCTTGAAAATTTAATCAGCAAAAAGAACACACCATCCCCCTTCCCTCCACCAAATCCCATCAAGATAGGCCTTACGGATCTTATTTGACCCCAGATGACCTTGAATGACCTTGAAAAAGTAATCAGCAAAAAGAACACACCACACCCCGTCTATCCACCAAATATAATCAAGATAGGCCTTACGGATTTTATTTGACCCCAGATGACCTTGAATGACCTCGTAAAATTAATCAGCAAAAAGAACACACCATCCAGCTTCCTTCCACCAAATCCCATCAAGATAGGCCTTACGGATCTTATTTGACCCCAGATGACCTCCGATGACCTTGAAAATTTATTCAGCAAAAAGAACACACCAACCCCCTTCCATCCACCAAATCACATCAAGATAGGCCTTACGGATCTTATTTGACCCCAGATGACCTCCGATGACCTCGAAAAATTAATCAACAAAAAGAACACACCATCCCTCTTCCGTCCACCAAATCCCATCAAGATAGGCCTTACGGATCTTATTTGACCCCCGGTGACCTTGAATGACCTCTGATGACCTTGAAAATTTATTCAGCAAAAAGAACACACCACTCCCCTTCCCTCCACCAAATCTCATCAATATAGGCCTTATGGATCTATTTGACCCCATATTTGACCCCGATGACCTGGAATGACCTTGCAAATCTAATCAGCAAAAGAACACACCACCCCCTTCCCTGACATCAAGTCCCATCAAGATAGGCCTTACGGATCTCTAGATCCCCACCCCTTCCACACTAAATTTGCCAAGTCTCTCATAGAACGAACACATACATATTAAATAGATTTAGGTCCGCGACGCCACTGGTGTTATTAAGTGGCTTTATTAAGTTTTATAGTGAGTCTTTCATAGTTGGCGGGAGGCGGGGTCTCACCATGATCACCTTGTACCCACCCAGTTCAGTTAGCCATCCTTTATTTTATTTTCCGGCCTATTGACAATCAATTATTTCTCCAGTAGGCTTAAACGTATTTCTACGCATGTAGAAACGTATTTCTACATGCGTATTTTGCTCTAACAGTATACCTTGTTTATTAATAATAGGCCTATCCCCCATGGATTACCAGGGCATCCATTCCATTGATGAACTCTGTAACCTCAGGGTTTAGCCCCAAGAAATTAAATCTTGTTACTATATGGTTGGAAATACATAGGTTTTAGTAAACTTTTGACTTATACAGTTAACTGCATTGTAAATTGATGTTTTCTAATTTGTAAAATAACATAATTCATACAAAGACAATGTGTTATGGTTATGCCAATCAAATCCTAATTAAACAATCCAATCGTTAAATTCTAGTAAAAGTCATTTATTGCGGTAAATTGATATATATGTATAGGTTGAGTTGATAAACAACATGAATTATTGGTTAGACCACAGTGGCTGTGTGGTATAAGCAGGCCAAAATAATAAAATGTCTTGAGCAATAACATAGAAACGGGCTACAAAAACTCGAATTTCACGGAATCTAACCCAAATTTAAAAAATCAAACATAAACTGGACAATTGTGGGCCCCGTACGCACCCGCACCGAAAATTTGAAGTCGATCGAAGGCGCGAAAAGGGCAGAACATCTCCGGACAAAAATCGGCGATTCCGTATTATTATATAGACTAGCGGCGTACCCTCGCTACGCTCGGGCACTCGCTAGCTGAGTATTATCTTAATTGTTGCAAAATGGACATGATAGGTAATGAGTTCAAAATTGTAGATCCCTGAATAATTGTTTTCATTTGAAATAGACTTTTGTTCACAGAAATCTGAGTTTTGTGATATCTTTGAATCTCGGACCCAATTTCAATACCCCATTTAGGAGAGAAACAATGTTATTGTTATCCCATACAACCCCCCCCCCCCCTCCCAAAAAAAGGAAGAAGTTGTACCAACCCCATACCCCATATAGTGTAGGCCTATACATTGTAGAGAAGATAGTGTGCGGTTAGGCCAACACAAACAAAATGTTATGTTGTCCTCGACCGCCCAACACAAACGAATCGTTTCCGCTTTATGGCCCTTCAAAGTTGAGATAGATGGTACCACACGCCCTTTGTACTATGCAGTGGCGGCGCCAGCATCATAATTTGGGGGTTGGGGGGGGGGGGGAAGGAGGCAAGACATTTTAGGGGGACCCCAGACGATCTTGAATGACCTCCAATGACCTTGAAAATTTAATCAACAAAAAGAATACCCCCCTTTCCCTCCACCAAGTCCCATCAAGATAGGCCCTACTGATCTATTTGACCCCATATTTGACCTTAAATGACCTCTGATGACCTTGAAAATTTAATCAGCAAAAAGAACACACCATCCCCCTTCCCTCCACCAAATCCCATCAAGATAGGCCTTACGGATCTTATCCCAGATGACCTTGAATGACCTTGAAAAATTAATCAGCAAAAAGAACACACCACACCCCGTCTCTCCACCAAATATAATCAAGATAGGCCTTACGGATCTTATTTGACCCCAGATGACCTTGAATGACCTCGTAAAATTAATCAGCAAAAAGAACACACCATCCAGCTTCCTTCCACCAAATCCCATCAAGAGAGGCCTTACGGATCTTATTTGACCTTGAATGACCTCTGATGACCTTGAAAAATTTAATCAGCAAAAAGAACACACCAACCCCTTCACTCCACCAAATCACATCAAGATAGGCCTTGCGGATCTTATTTGACCCCAGATGACCTCGAAAAATCAATCAGCAAAAAGAACACACCATCCCTCTTCCGTCCACCAAATCCTATCAAGATAGGCCTTACGGATCTTATTTGACCCCAGATGACCTCCGATGACCTTGAAAATTTAATCATCAAAAAGAACACACCAACCCCCTTCCATCCACCAAATCACATCAAGATAGGCCTTACGGATCTTATTTGACCCCAGATGACCTCCGATGACCCCGAAAAATTAATCAACAAAAAGAACACACCATCCCTCTTCCGTCCACCAAATCCCATCAAGATAGGCCTTACGGATCTTATTTGACCCCCGGTGACCTTGAATGACCTCTGATGACCTTGACAATTTATTCAGCAAAAAGAACACACCACTCCCCTTCCCTCCACCAAATCTCATCAATATAGGCCTTACGGATCTATTTGACCCCATATTTGACCCCGATGACCTTGAATGACCTTGCAAATCTAATCAGCAAAAGAACACACCACCCCCTTCCCTGACATCAAGTCCCATCAAGATAGGCCTTACGGATCTCTAGATCCCCACCCCTTCCACACTAAATTTGCCAAGTCTCTCATAGAACACATACGTATTAAATAGATTTAGGTCCGCGACGCCACTGGTGTTATTAAGTGGCTTTATTAAGTTTTATAGTGAGTCTTTCATAGTTGGCGGGAGGCGGGGTCTCACCATGATCACCTTGTACCCACCCAGTTCAGTTAGCCATCCTTTATTTTATTTTCCGGCCTATTGACAATAAATTATTTCTCCAGTAGGCTTAAACGTATTTCTACATGCGTATTTTGCTCTAACAGTATACCTTGTTTATTAATAATAGGCCTATCCCCCATGGATTACCAGGGCAATTCCATTCCATTGATGTACTCTGTAACCTCAGGGTTTAGCCCCAAGAAATTAAATCTTGTTACTATATGGTTGAGTTTTGTGATATCTTTGAATCTCGGACCCAATTTCAAAACCCCATTTAGGAGAGAAACAATGTTATTGTTATCCCATACACCCCCCCCTCCTCCCAAAAAAAAAGAAAAAAAGAAGTTGTACCAACCCCATACCCCATATAGTGTATACATTGTAGAGAAGATAGTGTGCGGTTAGGCCAACACAAAAAAATGTTATGTTGTCCTCGACCGCCCAACACAAACGAATAGTTTCCGCTTTATGGCCCTTCAAAGTTGAGATAGATGGTACCCCTAGCCCTTTGTACTATGCAGTGGCGGCGCCAGCATCATAATTTGGGGGTGGGGAAGGAGGCAAGACATTTTAGGGGGACCCCAGACGATCTTGAATGACCTCCAAGGACCTTGAAAATTTAATCAACAAAAAGAATACACCCCCCTTTCCCTCCACCAAGTCCCATCAAGATAGGCCCTACTGATCTATTTGACCCCAATGACCTCTGATGACCTTGAAAATTTAATCAGCAAAAAGAACACACCATCCCCCTTCCCTCCACCAAATCCCATCAAGATAGGCCTTACGGATCTTATTTGACCCCAGATGACCTTGAATGACCTTGAAAAAGTAATCAGCAAAAAGAACACACCACACCCCGTCTCTCCACCAAATATAATCAAGATAGGCCTTACTGATCTTATTTGACCCCAGATGACCTTGAATGACCTCGTAAAATTAATCAGCAAAAAGAACACACCATCCAGCTTCCTTCCACCAAATCCCATCAAGATAGGCCTTACGGATCTTATTTGACCCCAGATGACCTCTGATGACCTTGAAAATTTAATCAGCAAAAGAACACACCAACCCCCTTCCATCCACCAAATCACATCAAGATAGGCCTTACGGATCTTATTTGACCACAGATGACCTCCGATGACCTCGAAAAATTAATCAACAAAAAGAACACACCATCCCTCTTCCGTCCACCAAATCCCATCAAGATAGGCCTTACGGATCTTATTTGACCCCCGGTGACCTTGAATGACCTCTGATGACCTTGAAAATTTATTCAGCAAAAAGAACACACCACTCCCCTTCCCTCCACCAAATCTCATCAATATAGGCCTTATGGATCTATTTGACCCCGATGACCTGGAATGACCTTGCAAATCCAATCAGCAAAAGAACACACCACCCCCTTCCCTGACATCAAGTCCCATCAAGATAGGCCTTACGGATCTCTAGATCCCCACCCTTCCACACTAAATTTGCCAAGTCTCTCATAGAACGAACACATAGATTTAGGTCCGCGACGCCACTGGTGTTATTAAGTGGTTTTATTAAGTTTTATAGTGAGTCTTTCATAGTTGGCGGGAGGCGGGGTCTCACCATGATCACCTTGTACCCACCCAGTTCAGTTAGCCATCCTTTATTTTATTTTCCGGCCTATTGACAATAAATTATTTCTCCAGTAGGTTAAAACGTATTTCGACATGCGTATTTTGCTCTAACAGTATACCTTGTTTATTAATAATAGGCCTATCCCCCATGGATTACCAGGGCATCCATTCCATTGATGAACTCTGTAACCTCAGGGTTTAGCCCCAAGAAATTAAATCTTGTTACTATATGGTTGGAAATACATATGTTTTAGTAAACTTTTGACTTATACAGTTAACTGCATTGTAAATTGATGTTTTCCAAGTTGTTAAAATAACATAATTAATACAAAGACAATGTGTTATGGTTATGCCAATCAAATCCTAATTAAACAATCCAATCGTTAAATTCTAGTAAAAGTCATTTATTGCGGAAAAAATAACTAAATTAATATATATATGTATAGGTTGAGTTGATAAACAACATGAATTATTGGTTAGACCACAGTGGCTGTGTGGTATAAGCAGGCCAAAATAATAAAATGTCTTGAGCAATAACATAGAAACGGGCTACAAAAACTCGAATTTCACGGAATCTAACCCAAATTTAAAAAATCAAACATAAACTGGACAATTGTGGGCCCCGTACGCACCCGCACCGAAAATTTGAAGTCGATCGAAGGCGCGGAAAGGGGAGAACATCTCCGGACAAAAATCGGCGATTCCGTATTATTATATAGATGATGGTGGTGGCTTTGGTAGAATTAAAATCAGATGTGAGGTCGACTATGGGGTCAAAAGCTAACATAACTCTGTAATTTCAACCCGTTTTGCTGTGAAAACCACAAACTGCACTGGAGTGACCCTTGCAACAAGATAAATACATTTTACTAATGTTTACCAATGTCATGTTAAATATACTTATTAGTATTTCTATCAATATATAAACTTTAGTTTAGATAGTCTATAGATGTTTTGGTCCCTTTTCCCTAAAATTAACCTCGTATAATTTTAGCATATATTCCCAAAAACGCTATTGAGGATCATATAATCTTAAAATTTTCAGAAAAGAACTGTAGTTACATGCATGTTATAGCGTTTGTACCATGTGTATGATATGAAAGTTGAGGTATTTGTCTACTTGCAAATGTTTTGATTTTTGGATGGACCACGTCCACGTTGATATTTTAAATGTTTGTTCACAATTTGCTGTTTCTTGTGAAACACTCCAAAATTGCTGGCGTTTTATGATATTGAAGTTTGCTGGGTCGAACTTCCCAAAATGTTATTATTTATTTGCGTGTTGCCATTTGAATTAATTGATTAATTAATTAGGCTTTTCATTTGTATATCACCAGGTTAATTGTTGGAATTTAATTTGTGGCATCCAATTGTTTATTTGTTGTGTAAACTTGTTTGTGTTAGTTTTGAGTCTTGTTAGTGCTTTATATTATGCAATTTTCATATGTTAATTACCATATTATTTGTTTTCCTTTTTTGAACGACCTACTCATACCCTCCCCTGTCTCTCTCTCTGCCTGGCAACATTCATCTGCTTGGTAACAGTGCATTGACCCATGAAATCAGACAATTGTACCTCATTCATACACTCTATGTAGTGTTGAACCAATCAGGAAGCAGGAATTACAAATACGCGGAGTGCATTGAAAGTGTCCACTGCACTCCGCGTGTGCGCCGTTCAAATCACGCAGTGCGCGTTTTGTTTTGATTCGTTGTTCAAGAATCGCGGGTTCGCCGATTTTCACTGCGGGTGTTAGCAAACTTGTTACAGTGTTTTTAGTCGTTTTACATAGATCAAAATTATGCTGAAATTGTGAATTTTTATTTGTATAGTGTCGTGTATGAATTAGGTCAATGCATGCGTATGTTTTGTTTCTCGAAAAATTAGAAAAATCAATGCACTTGCGCAAATGTTGATATGCTCACAATAGCACTCCCCTTCAGGGTCGTGCCATTATTCACACATCAACATCAGCGCGCGTGCATTGATTTGTCTAATTTCTCTCGAAACAACACATACGCATTTATTGACCTATAATCAATGCTTGATCCTATTGTACCATGACTTGACCTGTGCATTGTGACATTGTTATACTTCTTGACTTATCTCTCCCAACCCCATCCATGCATAGATGTTTTCATTCCACCGCTGCCCTCCATCATTGCAGCAACACATCCATAATGCTATGCTAGATCCACATGTTTTTATGATATGACTGACTGATGATTTGAAATAAAGTGTGATATATTGCATACTTGTAGCTCCTTTTGTTATATCGTCTCATTGTTGCAAGTCTCTACGTCGTCAAGTATTCAAGTTCAACGCTAAATATATATTCTGAAATCGTCACGGTACCAACGAAACAAACTCGGGTACAGAATAATCATAAAATAATAATTTACAAATAAAACAACAACAATGAAATACTAAATTGTTTTGTCACAAAGTAGACAATTATTTTGGAAATACTAAAATGTTACACACTAGGTCTAATGATATGAAATGCTTGAAAATAGTAAAAACCTGCAATTTGTTCCTCATCAAGAATAATTCATTGATAGATTACTAGTGTAATAATAATAATAATAATAATAACCATATTTGTATAGCGCCTAACATCGAGATCCCTAAGCGCTTTAACATAAAAAAACATAATAACAAACAAATACATGGATATGGACTACAATTAAAAAGCCTTTGTGAACAAATGAGTCTTTAAAGGATTTCCTAAACTGAAATATAGTCTCTGCATTTTTCACATGAAGTGGAATATTACACTTCATGTGTAGTCACCTTCGGAGCCGTAATTTCACCCTTATTAGGATGAGCACTCCTGATGTAGTTCTCGTTGAAAGTGACTATTGGGAAAAAACACCGTGTTGCATAATAATGTATAGCTTTTTTTCATCATCTTCATCTGTGTACATGTAAATATTTTATGCTCTGAGGTCTCTGGGCTGCGGACCAGACTTTGGCGGGTTAAACCGGTTTTGTGAGCGCTCAACCGTCCCACTTTCCTCATGGCATATGGTTGGAGGTGGAATCAACTCCGCTTGTCTGAACGCCTTGGTGCTTCTGCAAAGCCAGATAATGTAGCTTGCTCGCAAGGCTGTTTTGGCTGCTGTGTCTAAGATTGGTTTTCTCTTTCCTAGTGAGGCCAGACATTTGCTGATCGTGGTACTATAAATCCCCCTGCTTCCGACTTCAACGGGAAAGTAGTTTACAGACCATCCATTATTTTCACATTCTGCTACAAGGTCTTGGTATTTACATTTCTTCCGGGCGAAAGCATTTGCAAGGTTTTCCTCTGCTGGGACTGTCAATTCAATGATGACATTTTTAGTCTGAGTTGAGAAAATAGTAATGTCAGGTCGCTTGGCCGTCTCAACAATTTCTGGAGGAAATACTATCTCCGAGTGCTCTTCATCCACCAGGAGTTTTCAGTCACTGGCATTTTTCAGGATGTCTGTCTCTTTTGGCTTTCTGTACGGCAAGACTGGATTACGGTATTTTGTGCCATCTGCGTACCGTGGCATGTGAGCCAGGGGGCAGAAGTATGTCGTCCCGACAGTAAATTTTCGTAAAAGGTTCCCCCAAATTTTGTCCCAGTCAGTCACCTCGTGAATTTCACGTAAGTGGTGGGGGGGGGGGGGGGGGGGGGGGGGTAGTGTTTCGCAGTCCAAAAAAAAAAGACAGTCAACAAATAATGCCCAATCATTAGTCTTTTCGGCCTAAGTATTATATTTTTTTTCCTTATGAGAATTTAGAATTTAGCGTCCGGGTCTTACGATTTTAGCGTCCAGGTATTTGGAGCCAGGGGGGGGGGGGGGGGGGGGGGGGGGGGGTAAGTTGACCCCCCTGCCCCCGGTCGGTACGCCACTGTGTTGCTGCTAGGTCTAACATTTTTGCTGAAGTTCGTGCTCGTCATTAGCTAATGATACTATATCGTTAGCCCAAGAAAGGCTATCAATACGGACATTAGAAAACTCCACACCTAGGTCATGTGATTTAAGTAATTTTGTGAATTTGTTGATATATGCAGACAAGAATTGGTGATAGGACAAAGCCCTGTTTTACTTTTTCCAAATTGAAGAAGTCAGTTTCAATACAACCGAAAGTTAATTTTAGATTGCACATTTATATACATACATATTATCAATTCATTTCCACAACGTTCCCTACCAATATTCCATGCAGCGTGCAGGAGACCATCTCTCCATACAGTATCAAATGCCTTTCGGAAATCCAAGAAGGCCATAAAGTAGCTTTACCTTGAATGATCTAGCCTACTTGCTGCAATATTCTTTAGTGTAAATATGTGGTCTCCACTGTCAATGAAAAGGAGAATAGGGAAAGTAGCGAGAAGTTGATCTTCCATAAGGCCAAATTGTTTTTTGTTATGTTGTCCTCCACAGCTTTCAGAGAGGAGGGGCGGGTGGGCGGGCGGATTTTTTTTAATTTTAAATATTTAAAAAAAAAATCTTTCACCAGCAGAAGCCCAAAGTTCAGCCAACAAGAAGTTAAATCACTCTTAGAGCCGCACATATATGTTATAAACACTTAATTTAATATTAATGCCATTTAAACTGTTTAAAAAAGAATCTGAACAAAATCTGAAGAAAAAAAAGTGGACAAAAAATCGGAGCGGGCCTAAAATGACGAGCGGGCGCGGCGGTCGAGGACAACATAACAATTTTTTTTGGTTTGCCTAATCTAGGCGCTATGTTACTCGGATATGGGAGAGTGAATGGTTGTTCTGAGCGACTATATAGACGATAGGGTCTATTATAATTCGTCGCTGTTCTGACATACCGGCACATGTGCCATTTTGGGCAAAATGAGTTAAGTTGCATTTTATGATCTACAAGTGAAACTCTTTATTCTCCGCAAAAATTGAGACAAAAAGGTAATTAATTAATGAGATACCGCACTAATTAGTGTCATATGCCAGGGTTTTAACATAATACCGGCATGAAAACCTCATTTTGTATTCTGACATACCGGCACATCACAATATTCTGCCATAGACCATCGTGTAACTACATACCGGCATATCACTGGCATATCACTGTAGAACTGTCTGAAATACCGGCACATGACTTTATGACATAATTACTCCTAATTAATAATTGCAATTTGTTGTTGTAACATGCTCATAACAAACATAAGTATATATCTATTAGTGTTCTTTGATATGATAGTGACATTTGATGTAAATGCTCTCTAACAAGTCTTTAAAAATTGGAAAATTTTCAAACACGATTTTCTCAAAACGCTGTTTTTCGTGATGTGCCGGTATGTCAGAACAGCGACGATAGGAAGGGTAACAGAACCTTAAAAATACACACAATGTTCATAATATGAAATGTTATGCTATGCAATACAAGGTAGGAGTGGTAGTAAAGGGAACGGCTCGGTAATATGTTATAAGAAGACAACCAAAAAGGAAACCAACTGTACACTGCAAAAACCCCGGTGTTAAATATGCAACACTGAGCCGGTGTTACGCTCCTGGTGTTAATGTTGGTGTTAGGTCAACACCATAGGAATAACTGATGTAACACTTCATTGTTAATTTTCTTGTGTTAAACTTGGCGTAAGAATAACTCCCATATGTGTGTCATTATTCATGCGCACGGAGGTTGGTTATATTGGTTTTGTAACACTTTGGATTGTATATTTATACATTTGATCTAATGATTCGATCTGCAACATGCACCATTCCATAATTAAATGGCAAGTAAGAACATTAATTCACAAAAACGTTCCAAGTTTTAATACATTTTAACTGTTGAACAGTGAAATATATGTTATTTGCAAGCATTTTATTGTTAAAGTACTCAAATTAACACCATGAGAGTGTTAATATAGTAACACCCAAAGGAGTGTTAATTCATTAACACCAAAGACTGGTGTTAATCAACACCAGAAAGTGTGGACCAGCTGGGACACTTATGTGGTATTAAAATAAACACCCTCGGTGTTGGTTTTAACACCAGTGTTTTTGCAGTGTATAAACACCGCAACATTGTACGCATACTCCTATTGAGCAAATCATGATTAGCTTGATAAAACAGTGAGTTGTTACCATGGTTATGGTACAAAGTATAGTGGTGATCCTTTATGTTTTGGGGTTGCGTGCATGGGGAAGCTAATTGGATCATCTGTTTAGATGTAATGAAAAATATGCCATCTAATCCGTATTTTGCTGTTTTTACAAACCAAAACGCCACAATTTCGGATAAGTTAATATTGAATGTGGGGCGACCGGGAACCGGGCATGAGGCTTTTAGTGATGTTTTGATTGTTTATGTGTGTTTGTTTGTTTGTTTGTTTGTTCGTTTTTGTTTTTATAAATTCTTATTAGGCCCGCTTTATTTCGGCCCTATAGTTATTTGCGTCGGATATAATGAGCATAATGTATATTGGATGAGCATATTTTGGATGACATAAGGAATTTTGTCATTCCTTAACCACCTTAATATTATTATAATGATTAGCTCTTCCATTTGACCCAATTCTTGAGACACACTTTATAAAAAATGGAATCTAACCTCGGGTTTTCCCCTGGTTATCCCCAATATTTTCCTGTCGACTTGGCGGTGCCTATCACAGAACGATCGAAACCGGGTATGGAAAGGTTGAATCTGTACAGAGTGTCCCAAAATTATTAATGCATATTGCGTTTATTAGACTATGAAAACCATTGCTATAATTGGTCAGAGTGCATGTGAATCTAACATGTCTAATGGGGATTCTAATACCTCTACTTTGTATTTAGCTTTCTTCAAAATGTTGGTTAAAATCGGACGTTCCTCATAAAAAATTCTATAAACTATGTTTATAGATAGACTATTTTGTAACAATGGTAAATTCCAAGTTTTACCGAAATTATCTCTCTTGAAAATATTCAAAATAATTGTTAATGTTACTCAGGTTAATTTCCACGGCAGTATTAAATCGGGAGTATAATGCAGTTGAGATATATTAACGTGACCAATGGGACTCGCGGGGGAGGGAATAACCTTAAAATTGCATTTTTTAAAAAATCATACTCGCGGTGGATAATGTGCACTCTTTAAATTTGGAACGTTGGTTATATTAGTTTAAAAAGTCGGTTTTCATAGGATCGTTTCCTAAAAGGAGTAATGCTAAATTAATACTAACTATTAAAGTGTCCTAATGGCTGAATCTCCATATCATGAATTATGCCCTGTCTTTCAACCTTGTCTTTCAATTTATATACTTTATATATAGAAACATTGACACTTTGTTCTATGCGTGGTTCCCTTAAGAGAAGAGTTGGAGGCTGCCCCCTTAATTATGATAAAAACTGGGATTAGTTTATTTTTATAATTGTATTACATGTATGAACTTACACCTATAAGGATTAAGAAAAATCAGCTCTCTTTGTACAAGAAAACGTCGATTCAAAAATGCTCGTAGAGCCGCAAAGAGCATTTTACGTCCAATAGTTTCCTACTGCAGTACGCCTGATACATAACGCGAACCATATTTGCATAGAGGGCGTTTTTCAATAAATAGCGATGATATTGTTTTAATCAAGTTTTGCTGTGTTTTTGTTAGTAGAAACAACAATAATGGCAATTTTGAATGTTCATCTTGAATTCTGAAGTAAATTTTTAAACATTTAAAATTTTCAACACCACGTAATGTCCCTTTAATGTGTTCCCAAAACTTAAAACGAATTGCCTTCCTGAAAGATGAACTAATAGGAAATAACAAACCAATTGATACTGTAAAACTGGTAATGATAACCGTGCTTATGTCGTGCTGTTGCGGTTAATTTACTTTCAATTGTGTGGTTTTGGTGTCAATATCGGACGTGTTTAATACGCCATGGTAATAATTTTGGTAGTCGGGGTTTCTTTTCCTCAACATTATCGTATACATGACAAAAACAACACAGTAAACTCTGACACGCTTGAAGTACGGTAATCTTTATTCTTAAACAACTTGTTTGCGCTTTTACAGAGAATCCAAATGTGGCGTCAATCTTAATATTGCACTTAAAAAACAAATGAAATGCCATGATCAAGTTGTCAAATGTTTGCTATTTCTTCGAACTTCAAAAGTTTTAAAATGTTATTAAGAACACTTTCCTTATCTCATTATAAATAATACCCGTTATAAAGACCTAAACAAAGGTCACAAACAATTATTTATATCGATTCCTGGACATAAAGATATCAAACCAAACGACCTGCCGTAATTCACACTTTGAGGAAATCAATACGTGTATTGTTTGGATGCCAGCCATGTCACGCTGCAAAATCAATAGTTTCTCGATCAGTGGGCCACTGTCATTAATTTAATTACGCCGCCATATACTGTGGAATTATGAATTTTAACCATGGCAGGCTCTTATTACCTGCCATTCCATAACCAAGGAAACGTAGTGTCAAAACATTTCGCACGGTCAAAAAAATTTGCACGGTCACACATTTTCACACGGTCAACAAAATTTCGCAGTCCAAAAAAACAAAAAACAAAAATGACCAATCATCAGGGTTTTAGGCCTAGGTCCTATTTTTTTTATGCCCATTTTTTAGCGTCCCGGTATTGCAAATTTAGCGTCCCGGCATTTGGAGCAAGGGGGGGGGGGGGGGGGGGGAGGGGGAACTTGCCCCCCTGCCCCCCCCCCCCCCGGTCGGTACGCCCCTGTCTGCTGTTTGGAATGCTATGGTAGGACTGAAACTTTGAGACTGGGATGTTGATGGTCTGTTGTTGTTTGCTTCATCGACATATGGTATCAGTCCTGATACAATTGCTCTCAAAGTTTGGTCATGGCGCCAATTGTACCTTCCATTTTCTAAGGAAAAGCTGCAACAGTTCAGGATGTGGAGCAGAGTACAATTTTGGTGGTGACATAACTGGCACAATCCCATATTTGTCTTGCCCCATAGTCTCAGGTTAGTTGGTGTCGGGAGTTGGTCATGGATGGCATTTATCTGGAATGACAGGAGTTCTGGTGTCCAAACATACAGGAGTTTCTTCCATGATGTGTCCACTTGCATGGCAGAGTCCCATCGCAGCCACTGTCCTTGTTTCGCGCATCCATAAAGGTAGATCAGCATCTCATCCTCGTCAACTTCTTTAACCAAACTGGTCAGGCACTGCCTGTGTTCTTTCAGGGTCATGTCTTTAATTAGCTTCTGATTCTTCTTGAATCCCAAGCCTGCTTTGTCAGTCTGACCTCTGCCGATTTCATTAAGGATGAGATGTCGTTCTCTTTGTTCCAGCTCCTTTACTCCATTCCATCTGGACCTCGTCTTTTTCGACTCTAAACACTCTCGGTATAGTGTTTGAGTTTTTCCATCTCTGGAGTGCTTGTTGAGATGGTATTTGTTTAGCTGCCTACATTTCACCGAGGTGGTAAGTCGCTTTAGTTGTAGGCCGTAGCGTTTTCTGGATCTGTTTAAAGCACTGTTGGTAGTGCTTCTGGTTACTCCTGCCCATCTCTGCAGATGTTTTATGCAGGTTGACTCCAGTTTCTCAATATACATGTAGGTGATTGGGAAGTTTAATTTACCAATTTTGCAGTGAATTATTGTAAATAAACCGGTTAAATAACCACCATTTATAGTTTACCGGTAAATTAAGGACACCGATTCATTGTTCCTTGCTTTTTGTCTGGTAGAGTAATTTTTCATATAAATAAAATACAACCTTCTCGTGATTGTGAATTCCACAGCAAGAATACAGAGACTGTTGATGACTGGATAGAGGTTTTTTGGATCAATTTAGGCGTGAGAATGATCGTCTCCTGTCACAATTTGTGATAGGTTTCATACGAGAGATTCTGTATGCAATATCCACACTGGGAAATACTGTCGAAACATTTTTCGTCTGATGAACTAACAAGATTGCAGTCGGTTAAAGGCACATTAAGTGGTGTTGAAAATTTTAAATGTTTAAAAATTTACTTCAGAATTCAAGATGAACATTAAAAATGGCCATTACTGTTGTTTCTACTAGCAAAAACACAGCAAAACTTGATTAAAACAATATCACCGCGGGACGAGCATTTTTTGAATCGACGTTTTCTTGTACACAGAGGGCTGATTTTTTTTAATCCTTATAGGTGTAAGTTCATACATGTAATACAATTATAAAAACATACTAATCCCCGTTTTTATCATAATTGAGGGCGCATCCTCCAACACATCTCTTAGTGCCCCTTTAAAGAATCATAAGTGATTTAAACTCTGAAGCATTTCATCTTCAAGATTCTTAGATCCAGGTCATTTGAGTACTTGGAAACTAAATGTTGTGCTTTCGTCAGCGTCTAGTGTTGGTATATTTATTTCTTTTCCTTCTAGTTTTGGGCGCCCTGGGCACGGGCCCATCTGGCCCAATGGCCAATCCGGCCCTGTATCATTCATGTCTTCACTGTTTACACACGGCCCCAGCAAAGGTTGCTCAAAATGTGAAGACTGAAACAAATACAGTTCTAAAAGTGTGCGCTGATAAACTCGTAAATAACCAATGAGCTAATTCACGCACCATCACGCCACAGTACGCCGGTAGTTTCACGCGGCGATTTAGCACCGCGTGACGCGTTATGACGCACGATTTGAAGAGTTTGTTTCCAAAAGGCGCTAACTCACTAAAAGTGAAATAGGAGAAAAGCAACGTTTTTTAAAATGAGGATGTTGCACTTTTTCGATAATGCTAATTTTCTGCCATATGAAAGATACCATACGTGGAAGCTTAAAAATTGGATTGATTTCATTTTTTTCATTTTCACTGTATTTCCTATGTCTTTCTTTATTTTCGGAAATCACTGACTTAGCGCCTTTTGGAACAAAAATGTTTCGACCAATTTTCAAAAAAAACTATAGCAAGCAATCTTTATTTCCAAATAATGTACACCCGAAAGACAATATCAAATCACATTGAAAACCGAAAACCGCATTCAAATACCTTTTCAACTTTTGTAATTATGAATTTTTGTGATATTTTGTGAGAAAACTGAAAATGTGGACAATTTGGCACATTTTTTTTAATTAAAAACAATTTTGTTCGTGTGCAATTTTCAAAACAATAATCCCATACATTTTACGTTTTCTTCATTGCATTTCATTAAGGACATTCCTATCAATGTTTTACCATGATAAAAGAACCATATTACCACCATTTTGGCTTAAAAAATAGTGAATTATATTCAAATTTCCGGAACACCGGGAATTTCCGGAAATTACCGAGGGCCATATCTTGGGACCCGAACATGCTACAGATGTAATACAAAGTTTAAAAGATGTATTTTGTAACTCTCTTTCATGTTCTGCACCTAACTCATTTTTTTCTTCAAAAAGTGAGTTAGTGCCTTTTGGAACTAAGCTCTTCATTTGTCTCACGTGGCGCGGCATGACTATCGTTCGACGCACTGCATGCTCGGTATTCGAAGCGTATATAGTATACACAGGGGTGCAAAAAATTATTTCTTCCTCAGGAGAATGGTTCTAAGAATCAAGATTTCCTTAAACAAACCAGAACCATGGTAACACAAAATAGCTTCTGCATCACTTTAAAAGCAAGAATGTTTACATAATATTATTTGTGTTGTCACATAAATCAGCTTAGTATCTACTCAATCATTATGACAACGAAATGATAACCTCCCAGGAGGATACATCATTGAAAAATGTGGGTTGTTGTAATTTCGCGTTCAACCTGTTCAGTGGCGTTATCAGGATTTCTCCGGTAGAGGGGGGGGGGGGGGGGGGGGGGGGGTGTTCCAATTTTCCGAATGACTTCACGCCTTTTTCGAGATTACTTGTTTGCAGAAAATATGCGATATTTATTCACAATTTACATGACTTTGAACACAATTAGGTTACATTTGGCTTTGAACAAGCTTTGAAATGATATCCTTGAAATATGCGCGCGTAGCACGCGCGCAAAATTACTCTTTTTATATTAAATTGGTGTCGATTCAACCGATTGCTCCTTAAAATTGAAAAGAAAAGAAGTAAAATGCCTTCATGGACCCCCGCCCCTGTATAGACACGCCATTGAACCTGATTCATTAGCAAGTCCGTTTTAGGTTTTTCGATTACATCACAGGGAGGTGTACATTTTTTTAAAACTTTCATCAACATTATTGCATGTTAATTCACACAGAAAAAAAATTACATACGTTTACACAAACTATGTTAATATAGAACTCCATAATTATTATGTAAACCTTTCACACAGTATTTGTGTACAAAATACACATGTTATGTTAGGGATCACGTCAAAACTCGACCGCCCGGCAACCGCCGGTTACGGCCGGTTCCGTTCGGTTCTCACAAAACGTGTCGTCTGTTATAATATACACACATAATGAGGTCAAATAGTAACACTCTGGTGATCACGACCGGTTGAAAGTGCCTCGTCACACACGTGAGCAATAACATCTTGAAGTAATGGGCTCTTTTAAGACTTAAAAGTCTCAGTTGACACCAGTACAATACAGCTATTGATTTTCGCCGGGGTTGGCTTTTTCAATCTGTTTATAGCTCAATTAACTTTTTAAAATCAATACCGAAAGTCTATGAATGTTTTTTTTTATAGAACGATTATAGAGAGAGCTATTATGACCGCAAAGTAACAGATTGATAGTGTAAATTGGTCAGATTACAGCATTAAGTCAACCGGCGGTTGTTCAGTGTCGCATGCGCGAATATTCATATACCAGTAAAACATTTGACCTGAAAGAACCGGGCGGAACCGCCCGTAACCGGCAGTCAACGGGCGGTCGAGTTTTGACGTCTCCCCTTACATAACTTGTGTATTTTGTACACAGCTAAATTATGTTAACATAACTTTGTGTATTTATTACACAAATACTGTGTGAAAGGTTTACATAATAATTATGGAGTTCTATATTTAACATAATTATGTAAACATTTTTCTGTGTGAAGGGTTTCTTGTAAATGTGACTATATCAATTTGGCTTTGTCTTTCTTTTTTACGATCTAGCAAAATATTATATCCACAAATCTGAGATGTTGGTCAGCTGCTGTCCTTTCTGATGTTGATGATTCCATTTCCTCAAACTTTACTATACTTTCCAACTTGTTTGGTGCTTTTAATAATGGTTCCCCTTTGTTGTTTGTATCTCATCGATCCAATATTTCCTCAAGGTTTTCCAGGTCATCCTCAACAGCTCTTTCTTCAATTTTACTGCTGCATTGGTAAATTGAATTTCCTATGGCTCAAAAGGCGAAACCCTCATTGTACATGTTGTATAACGTTCCTCAGACATTATCTGTTATTTCCACCTTCACGACTCGACTTGCATCGTTTCACTGTTTTTCATTGAATGCCTGTCCTGATGATAATTGTAAATTTCCTCAAATAGGAGTTGTATAGATGAGGTGACCGTTGTTTACATCAGTAGTGTTTACAAATTGATTAGCGCCTGGTCTAAAGACATGCTAGAGGTACTAGTCCATGACTACTGCATACATTACTATATGAAAGCAAAACACACATCACTGAGCGCCAATTTTAAAAGCACATGCCCTTATGGTGCGCACGCAAACCGCCGGGCAACCAGATTTAGTACCTGGTCTCTCATTGTGCTTAGGGATGCATACCATGACTACTGCACTATTACACCGTAAGCATGGTAAGTAATGATCAATCAAGTGTGAATTAAAGCACCGTTCCCTGTAGGTGCGCACGCAAACCGCCGGGCACTACGTCACCGGTCACACCATCTATAGTATTGTACCTATTCCCATGTTCAACTGGTACATTTATAATGTTCTATTCATCAGACTTTTCCTCTCTTTTCTTTTTTCCTTCTTCCCCCCCCCCCTTCCCCTTTTTCTTTTCTCTCCTCTTTTTTTCTCTTCCCTCTTTTTTCTCTTTCTTCTTTCCTTCCTCCTTTTTCCTCCTTTAAGTTTTTTGGAAAAAGTGTACTTTAGCTCCCAGATACTAGACTGTACCAGTATCGACCAATACTAGAACACCCAGTATCGTTCGATACTGGTACATTATTTTGTTCCAGTATCGCTCGATACTGGCACGTTTAAAATATTCCAGTATTGCCCGATACTGGGACAAAATAATGTACCAGTATCGATCGATACTGGTACATTATTTTGTTCCAGTATCGGGCAATACTGGTAGAATGTGTACCAGTATCGCCCGATACTGGTACATGAAAAATGTTCCAGTATCGCCCAATACTGGTACATGAAAAATGTACCAGTATCGCCCAATACTGGTACATGAAAAATGTACCAGTATCGCCCAATACTAGAACATTAAAAATGTGCCAGTATCGCCCAATACTGGAACATAAAAATGTGCCAGTATCACCCAATACAATATCGGTGAAGTTGGCTTGAATGGTTATTTTCTCTTTCTGGAAAAAAAGGGTGGCTCTGAAAAGAGCCGTTTTGTGGGATTCAAAACTGCCTACGTCAGCTTGAAAGACGAAATTGACAATAGGCAAATTTAAGAAAGGGGTCTTGTCAACCGAGCTAAAGTGGAAAGTCCGAGGACATCCCGGCGGACTGCAAGGTACAAATGAACCTACCAACACTATCAGGCGATAATGAGAGAACACCAGAAACCTGTTTTCTAAACTTGTCGCAGTTGAGTATGGGGATATTAAAATTCTCAAAATAGAGTCAACTATTTCTAAGCTGATTGACGATTCGAGGAAGCATTTCGAGAGGATGAAGCTCCCCTTGGAAGCCCCAATGCAATGCATGACACTTGATTCAACTACTAGGTATTCACTAAAGGCAAAAGTCATACGTTAGAAGGCGTGGAGATACATATCATCGGTAGTTTTAAAAGCCACTCAATTATTCAAAAAGAGAAAATGATCATGCATACGTAACGTAAAATTGACTTTACCAATCAGCTCATCCTACTAGTATCCATAAAAGCTATAAAATACAATGTTATGTATAAAGCTCTTTTCAGAGCCACAACAACTTCAAGAGAAAGATATTGAACGACCCCATTTAATGTGTAGTACTCCAACATAAACAATGTTGTTCCCAAACCATAATGAATGAGATGGTTTTCCCTCGCAATATTTTAAAACACTACGACATTTTTTTCTTCAAACAAATAATATATAGAAACAAATCCGGCAATTCATATATAACAACTGAACACGTATTTGAAAAAGGAAAACAAACCACCCTATACTGCACTCAAAGCTGACGTCGTAAAAATGTCGCTAATTTTTAAAGCTGAAATAGTCGTCCCTTTTTCACAAATATGACAATAAACGAGTTCTGGAACAAATTAAATCGTTCCATTATCGCTCGATACTGGAACATGTAAATCGTTCTAGTATCGAGCGATACTGGAACGATTTACATGTTCCAGTATCGAGCGATACTGGAACAAAATGTTCCAGTATTGGGCGATACTGGAACATTTAATTTGTTCCAGTATCGCCCGATACTGGAATAAAACCGTTCCAGTATCGGGCGATACTGGAACACATGAAGTGTTCCAGTATCGGGCGATACTGGAACACAATTTGATGTTCCAGTATCGACCGATACTGGGACATGTAAATTGTTCCAGTATCGAGCAATACTGGCAAAATTCATGTACCAGTATCGACCGATACTGGTATACCAGTATCTGGGACCTAAAGTACACTTTTCCAGTTTTTTTAGGCACTAGCATGATTTCCTCAATTTTAACTGTTGCTTCCTGGGAGCGGTGCTCCCTGCTCCCGCACTTTTTCATCTATCCCTGAGTATACATGATGAGACTGATTGTATAGATTTGACATGTATACAGTGTTTGCCTAAATGTTGTTTACGGTTAATAAATTCGCATCACCCTTGATGAGCATACCGATGAGCATAAATTCTAAAGGCATCGTGGTTTGACCTAACCCATTTCAGAGACTATACCACGCAGCTCGATCTTGATAAAGGTCACACGTGCAATGTAAAGTAAACTCTAATAATATTATGATAAGCGCAACGTGACGCTATTATCAAAATATACCATAATATAGTCTCATATTTATCGACCTTTAATCCCAATAACAATTCATAATTTTGGAATGTATATTTCCCTATTTACACACGTGAGACCATTCCATATAATCCATCAGCTATCAGCATACTTTTGTTTCTATAGTGATGTGCAAAAGGAATTTAACCTGGTGGAGTAGACTACCCTGGACTATACCCTCCACATCGTCGAGTTCACAACCACTATTTACACGACGTATAGGCTACATTGTGAACGATCTAAAAAAATAGAGGGGTATTCTAAACTTTACCCTTCAACCGATTCTAGCTGCTAGCATCGTCCCCGGGCATCGTTGAAAGTCATGTATAGAGTGTGGACGATGATTGATTGGACTTGGCGCTAAAACAGCATACCTGTGCAGCTACTATAATAGAAACAAATCGCTTCAAAATAAATAAAGGTGTTGTATGTTGACAACATTGATCAGCAAGCGTTGCTTAGTGTTTCTCAAAGCGCACGTTCATCGTTACAGTTGCGTTGCTGTACATATTCATCGGTCATGTGACTCATGTCATAATGTTTGAAAAATATAACTGACATCAGACTGAATAAAACCACCGATTGATTGCACCTTAAAATGAGTAATATCATACACGTCATATAAGTGGTTCGCCTGTTGATGATTGAAGTAAGAAGACTTTTACGGAAACTCCCTATTTTCGAGGAGCACTCTGGTGCTAGTTGGAGCAATTGTGTATGCGACAAGGAAGTGGACGCTGTATACCATTAACGCTCCATTGACATTCACCGTAATTCATCGTAGTTCCCTATTTTCGAGGAGCACCACCTGTTGATACCAGTTATGTTGGAGCGTACTCCATCCAGTATGTCATTTCTGTATGTAATGTTGATGATTATTGTTCATTCTGTGTCGCCATCTACTTGTTTTGACAGCATTTATGGTCTAAGTAAGTGTTATATATATATACAGTTATAAAAAAAGTAACTATACAGGTAATAAATGGGCTTCTTACTCTAAAAATATTTATCCTACCTAAAAATATTCAATAATAAAGTTGTTAAGAAATTCATCTTCTTTAATATGAGATATTGCACGTTAAGATCGGGTGATTATTGAGGAAATGACACTCCCAAATGTAAGGTGAAGTCCGATTTTCATTTTTACATTATTTTTTCTACACGCGGACCCATCTACGGGTACCTTATCGATTACCGGTAGTGCAATTGGGGGATGCATGCGCAGGTCGGACAGTCGGCCGTATTGTTCCGATGGATCAATACGCCACACACACGCAACCTGGCATACTCTCCCCCGTGTTGAAATGTAAAATGTGAAAATGAAATTGTGACACATTTTGGATTGTCACTTCTTCAATATTCAACCGATCCTACAGCGTGCAATATCTCATTATTAAAGAAGATACATTTCTCAACAACTTTATGATTTAATATTTTTAGGTAGGATATATATTTTAAGAGTTAAAAGTTCATTTATTTATTACCTGTATAGTTACTTTTGTTGATGACTAGTTATATTCTAGGTTTCAGTAGACACATTAGGCCCCTTGCAATAGCTTTATTGCACGTATTCTTACAGACGATTTTAATTTAATTTCGTAAAATGAAATTGAAATAAAACATTTCGATATAATATAGTAGAAACGTTTTTAGCGCAAACTTATAATGATGAATCCCTTACCCCGGTGATCGGGATAATGGTTTTATAGATAATTGCAGGCACATAATACTACAAAGGTAGGCATTCTACAAAAAGTTCCGTATAAGCCTACTTATAGGGATATTATTACAACGATATTAGTAAAATATGAACAAACAAACCCTACAGCTATATAATACGCATGGGGTGTTATAGTATGGTTAGAGTTACCGTATTCAATCTCGAGACAAATCACCCAACAACACCCAATTTGCTTTCAGCCAAATAGTCTGAGTGGTACCCGTGTGTTGAGTAAGGAATTCATAAGATCCAAGAAATAAATTGAATTTTAAACCATATTGGTTGTTTAAAAAAAGAATACAATTTGATCAAATCTCCCATGCTGCGGTATTAAATCATGGTAATAGTAAATATATTTTTATGTTAGCGAGAACCCGTAGCATACTTATTTGTTGTTGGCCTGATTAAAACTAACATGTATATAATCTTTCTGTTTTATATTCGATTATATTTACGTTAGATCAGACATACTGCGTTTGTTGGCCTAATTAAAACTAACTTGTATAATCTTTCTGTTTTATATTCGATTATATTTACGTTAGATCAGACATACTGCGTTAGTTCGTCCACCTGCGGGAATTGTTTGACCGTTGATCCCGCATGTACCTGGTGCACAGATGAGGTAATTGGAACTTAACCATAATGGAATGTCAAAACAAAAAAAGGCTCTGTGCGCGCACCAAAGCTGCTACGTGTGAATATCACAGTTTATTCCGGGCAGTACATAGGCTCTACAGTCATAAAAAAGTAACTATACAGGTAATATGGACTTTTAACTCTAAAAATATATATCCTACCTAAGAAAATTAAATCATATATAGTTGTTGAAAAATTTGTCTTCTTTAATAA